>QRBJ01000025.1:14510-308322 GCA_003709865.1 Chaetothyriales sp. CBS 132003 | reverse complement strand
CCAGCACCAGCACCAGCACCAGCACCAGCACCAGCACCAGCACCAGCACCAGCACCAGCACCAGCACCAGCACCAGCCTGTCGCCCCCCCCAAGCCACTCGACATTCCCCGCACTCACTCGCCCGTGTCGATGCTGTCGAGGCACAACGTGAGCCATCACGAGAGCGCCCGACTCTCCCTGCCAGTCAATGACTTGAAGGCCGCTGCTGCTGCCGCTGCGGGTGCCGCTGCCGCTGCTGCCGCCGCCGCTTCTGCTTCTCCCATTCCTGGTGTCACTCGCCGCTCCGACACGCTGCCGCCTTCGCCCAAAGACCACGAACCGCACTTGGTTGGCCCCCAAGCGGTGGCAGACCTTCTCCGCCAGCCCGGCCGCGTGCTCATCCTGGACCTGCGCGTCTTCCAGCAATGTGCCGCCGCCCGACTGCGAGGAGCGCTCAATCTGTGTATCCCGACCACATTGCTTAAGCGGCCCTCCTTCACCCTGCGCCGGCTTGCCGAGACCTTCTCCCGCGCCGCAGACCGCGAGCGCTTCGAGCGATGGCGCGAGTGCGACTATATCGTCGTCTACGACGCCTGCTCCACCCAGGCCAAAGAGGCCGTCACCTGCTTCAACGTGCTGAAGAAATTCATCTCTGAAGGCTGGGACAAGGGCTCTCTCGTCGTCAAGGGTGGCTTCCACGCCTTTGCCCGCCTCGCCCCCGACCTCGTTGACTCGGGCCCCATCAACAGCGGTGCGCCAGCGGCCGACAAGGCGGCCCTGACCATCGCCCCGCCCGATCGCCACGTTCTGCCCGTGGCCGGAGGCTGCACGATGCCGGCCGCCGAATGCGCTGCCAATCCCTTCTTCGGCAACATCCGCCAGAACATGGATCTGCTCGATGGCGTCGGCCAGATGCCCATCAGCAAGCCTTGCAACCTGTCCGAGCGCTTGGAAAAGGCCCTCCCGGCCTGGCTGAGGACGGCGTCCAGCGCCAGCGACCAAGGCAAGACGGTGTCGGACAAGTTCTTGGCCATCGAGAAACTCGAACAGAAACGCATGCGCAATGCCCTTTCCGCCAAGGTCGCCTACGGAAGTCCCCCCCCCACCACCACGCCCCAGTCGCCCACGCGTGTCCAGGTGGCGGGGATCGAGAAGGGCTCGAAGAACCGGTACAACAACATCTTCCCCTACGACCACTGCAGAGTCAGGCTGCAGGGTGTGGCCCGCGGCGACTGCGACTACATCAACGCCAGCCACGTCAGGGCCGAATATTCCAACCGCCGCTACATAGCCACCCAGGCCCCCATTCCCTCCACCTTCAGCGACTTCTGGCGCGTGGTCTGGGAGCAGCACGTCAGCGTCATTGTCATGCTAACCGCCGAGTCCGAAGGCGGACAGGTCAAGAGTCATGCCTACTGGAAGACGGGCGACTACGGCCCGCTGAAGGCCACGCTGCTCTCTGAGCGCCAAGTCCCTCTCGAGCCGAGGCCCTCACTCAAGAGCCCCGTTTCCACCACGCGGCCCAGCATGGGCTACCGCCGCGCAACCACCAACAACCACACGCCCTCGGCCAGAGACGCCAGAGAAGCCGAGCCGGCCCAGTCACCAGCCCAGTCACCGTCCCAGTCACCGGCCTCAGCTCCGCCCTCCGTTCTTGTGCGCACGCTGCGCCTCTCGCATTCGGCTGGGTCGCCACCCCGCGATGTCATCCAGCTGCAATACGCCCAATGGCCCGACTTTGGCGCCCCGACCTCACCCTGCGTCATTCTCGCCCTCATCGACCTCGTCAACAAGTGTGTGCGTAATGACGTATCCGGCTCCGGCTCCGGCTCCGGCTCCGGCTCCGGCTCCGCCACTCACAACCCCGCCGAGCCCGCCCCCAAGCATGAGACGCCTATCCTGGTGCACTGCAGCGCCGGCTGTGGCCGCACTGGCACCTACTGCACCATTGATTCCGTCATCGACATGCTCAAGAGGCAGAGGGTGGCACACGCACAGCCCCACAACCCTCACCACGACAGAATGGAAGTCGACCAGGAGGCCTGGGTCCAGCGCGATGACGAGGATCTCATTGCCAAGACCGTCGAGGACTTCCGACATCAACGCTTGAGCATGGTCCAGAACTTGAGGCAGTTTGTCCTTTGCTATGAGACCGTCCTGCAGTGGCTGGTCAACGAGCTGCCCGACACCACCAAGGCCGACAGGGCCAGAGAGACGAGGAAGAGTTATCAAGCATAAGATCCCAAGCGACATCAAAGCCGACAAGGCCAGAGAGACGAGGAAGAGGGATCAAGCATGATCAGCAAGGTCGACAGAGCCACAGAGACGAGGAAGAGTTATGAGGCATGATCGACAAGGCCAGAGAGACGAGGAAGAGGGATCATGCATGATCATCAAGGCCGACAGGGCCACAGAGACGAGGAAGAGTTGTGAGGCATGATCGTCAAGGCCGACAGGACCACAGAGACGACGAAGAGTTATCAGGCATATGATCCTAAGCGACATCAAAACCGCCAAGACCGATCAGGCCAATACAGCCTCGTGGCTTTGCCCTGCATAATTTAGAGCATAGGCAATGTATTCAACACCTGCCCTGTCTACTCTTGAGTATATTCTTGGGTACGACGACATGCTCTTGCATGATATTCGCTGGCACTCTTGCATGATCTTAGCTGGCACTCTTGCATGGGCCTATCGGCTTGCGCCTAAAATAATCACCAATCCAGTTGCCCTGCCAAGGCCAGCCTGCATTTGCACCGGTCGCCTAAAGTCGCGCAGGCTTGCACAGCAGACCATGCGCCTTGCTTGTGTCGGCTCCTCAATCACATCGACAATCAAAGGAGAAAACCCCATCTTCGGCCATGCCGTCCTTCTTATGGCACGGTGACGATCGCGCACCGTGCCTAATGCTCCCAGTATGGGCCAACTCACAGGCCGCCTAGCCTGGTACTTACGTGTAAGTGTGCTTGCATCAAAAATACCTTCTAAGCCATACGTGGGGGCTGCAATCAACAGCCCCGCGACTGCTCGTGACTAGTTAGGCCACAGGCGGCCTAAGGTACATGTAGGATCCAGCCGACCCTGCCTAACGACTCTTGATCTGTCTTGTCCACCAGGTTGTGCTCCTAAATTTAGCCCCAGCCTCGCCCCCTCCCCCCACCTGGGAAAGAGCATCACTCGGAATAATTTGATCAACCACAACCTACTAAACGAGCTCCTGTAGCCCTTACTGGCAGGCTTTGATTACTTATACATAATATAGCCGGTCTGTCTGGTGCCCATCCCAAGCGAGTCAAGATGTCCTTTTGGTCTTCCGCCGGTTGCGTCGTCGAACGCTTTCTTTGTCCTTATATTAACCCGGTTGGGCTAAACAACGGCACAGCGACAGCACTTGGCTTGACACAGCCCTCCTGCCTTTTGGTTATTTAATCCCAGCAATACACACTGCTGCAAGAAGTCCTCCCAAACTATCATCCCATCAGGCCAGCCAATCATGGGCTCACCATCTCTCACCGCGCTGTACGTCCTCCTGCCGCTCCTGATGGTCGACGCCGTCATCGAAGTCAGCTTCATCGGTACCATGGTCGGCTTTCTCCATCGTCGCGCCGGCAAATGGTTCGACGTCTCCTACCCGGCTGGCTCCACATTCCGCCTCCACGGCAAGCCTTTGTACCCGCTCGTCAACCAAGGCCACACCAGCAACGGCGCTGCCGGTACCGCCCTCGTCCTGGTCGGCTTCGGCGGCCTGCTCGCCCTATGGCTCCAGCAGCGGCGCGTCGCAAAAGTCAGCCCGCGCACCAGCATCACCTACGACCGCGTTGCCGCTGACCTTTCTACCATCTCTTACCCACAGAATGGCTACTACCCCAGCCCCCAACAACAGCAGCAGCCGCCAGCAGCAGCAGGCCCAACCGCCATCTTCTCCTCCTGGGTCGTCATGACCATGCTCTCCAACCTCCTCACCCTGTCTGCCCTCATCGACACCTTCATCGTCACCCACCAGACCAACCACCAGACCATCGATCTCGCCGTCGCCTCCCAAAACCCCGACCCGCTCATGTACCCGCTGCACAAGTGGACGCCTGAGAACTGGTTCATTGCCATCCTCGACCACGTGCCCCTTGTCCACGACTCCGACCGCGCCAAGATCACCCAGGAACTGCGAATCATGCGCGGCTGGCGCTGGAATCTCATCCCTCTCTTCCTCCTCGGCCTCCTGACCGCATGTGCCGCCGTCGCCGAGTGGCTCGCCCTCCGCCGACGACGCCGGCAACAAACCTCTTCCCTGGACCATGACCTTGCCAAGGAGGGAAGTGCTTTTTAAACATTAATCTTACTATTACTACGCTGCGCCATGATGCAACTATGGAAAGTGTGTGAACCGTAATGTCTTATTTTTAAAGCCCGTAAAGGGAAAATCATGATTAATACTTGGTATTTTTGGGGGAGGATTAGGGTTAAGAGTTAGGAGGTAAAAGTGTCGCGCTGACCAGCCAGCAGCTTTGCTTTTTTTTATTGGAGCGGGCGGGAAGGAGGTTGTTGTTGACCCACAATTATACTCTACCATAGTATTACCATTTCCCAACATTATCGCTAATTCTTATTATCATCGTATTCGAAGTCTTCTCAAATTGGTATCAATGGTATCATCGTCATCGTCATCATCATAGCTCAATGCTCAATTTCCTCGATAGATTCCAACTCCCTCCTCTTAACACACACATGCGCGCACATGCGCGCACATGCGCGCACACTCACACGTGCATACAGCATATCCCTGCTTTCCCCCCCCCACCACCATCAACCAAGAATAATAAAATCCCTCCTGCTATGCGCGCATTAATTAGCCACCATTCCTAATTCGACCTACATCTGATACATCCCGCCGGCCTCGCCGCCGCCATTCTCCTCCTCTTCGCCGCGATTGAACATCATGCCCAACAAGCCCATATTCGAATTCAAATCCGGCTGGCTGTTTAGCAAATCGTAACCCATGCTCCATATCATGTCGTCCTCTGTCTGCCACCCGCCGTACGTTGCTGAAGTCGGCGAGATTTCGTATTGCTCGTGCCCAGGTCCCGATGCTGAACCTACTGGTGTGCTTGTGGTTGTATCGCGCAGCACTTGGCTCGCCGTCGTTGTGAATATGGTTGCTGTGGTCGCCGTGGTCGGGGGGCGGACATCGTTGCCATCTTGACGAGCAGAAGGAGGTGGAAGAGCGGAGGCGTGGTGGCTGCTGCCACTGCCGCCGCTATCGCCGCCGCCGCTGCTGCCGCTGCTGGCCGTCTGTGGCTGCTGTTGTCGTTGCCGCGTCTGTCGTCGCAACGCCGGCACTGGCACGCCATGGCCACGGCCATGATGACCATTGACATTCATATTGACAGCGGTAGCATTACCACTACTGCCACCACTGCTGCCATCACTGCTGCCACCACTAAAACCGGCAACATTTCGCTGCAGCAGCCGCTCAAACCCAGAGGCCATGTTGTACAGGATGTGGCCCTTGCCCGCGGTGCATTGCTTCAGCTTGCCGATCACAGCTTCGATCATCGGCCGCGTCTGGGTTTCGGGGTCGATTGCTACGCCGATCGATTTCCAGCGGGATGCCATTTTGATCAGGAAGACGACGGCAAATGCAATCATTGCGTGCAGGTAGAGCGGCACACCGACCAGCGATCGTTGGATGTCCGGCTCGTCGAGCACGATGGCGAGAATGGCGTGTGCGGATTCGATCGCGTTCAGCGCGAGCGGGTGTAAGGCTGTCGGCAGGCCTGAGAGCAACGGCAGTGGGCGTCCGCGCAGAGAGAGCGAGTTGAGCATCATGCTGGCAAAGTGGAAGTGGAGGTCGACGCCGAGGGCAGGATAGTCGCCAACATGCGCGTCGATTGCAAGCGCGTGTCGGAACGTGCGCCGCCATCGATGCAGTTCGTCCATGAACTGTGCGTGAGTGAGCAGTGTTTGCTCGTCCTCGCCCATCAGCCGTTCGGCTTCCAGGCCGAATTCGTTGTATGCCCGTGACAGGATGACGAAGAGGGTGACTTGCGAAATCACCCGCCTGTCGGAGTGGGTGCATTCGGGTGACCGGAGGAGGAGATCTGTTTCTCGGATTGCTGACATCTCTGAGATCACCGGCGGCCGCCCGTAGGCGATGGAGAAGTGGTGGTCGAGCACGTATAGCAGATACCACAGGCGCGCTCGTTCCAGTGCCTCCACGCGGTCGCTCGACGTCGATCGCGTCGAGTAGAATGCTTTGTAGAAGGCTTGGTGGAGGTTGAGCTCGGTCGCCATGCGTACACAGTGACCAGACAGTTTCCACGAGAGATCCGGCAACCAAAAGGCAGCGACACACAGTCCACGCACGTCTTCGAGCGTGTGAGTTCGATCAAACATAGACGAGGCTACCAGATCCCGTAGCTGCTTGTGGCACAGCAAATACACTTGCTCCTTGTCCGGGATGTGGAGCGAGGAAACCACCATGCTGGCCGTGAAGAGAAGTGTCGACGACTCGCGCACTGATTGAAGTGTTCTGTCCTCGCGCACAGTGACGTTGAACAGGTATCGCGATAGTGTCGTTTTGAAGCTAGCATGAGACTCGTTAACTTGATTGTGCATTTGACTTACTTTCTCACGCACGGGCCTAATAAAACTTACAGATGGAACATGTCCTCGGCCTCCTCGAGAGTGATCAGACCTTGAGATATCAAGTCAGACTCTATTCTCCGACGCCCGTTCTTGGTTGCTGGGTCCCCGTGCATGAGCCGCGCTCGCAGGATATTGAGCTGGGTGGCCTCGTACAGGCCCTCCATCGGTGCTCCTGCAAGGTCATGGTCGACTTGCTGAGCTGGCTCGCGCGAGTTCTCTCGCGTCGTTTGAGCCACTGACTCTGGTATCAGTTTAGGCGCTCCTGAGTACGATTCCAGCGATGGCATCTTCAGCCTGCCAAGAATATCTTCCGTCGCCCTCTCCAGGCGAAGGAGAGCCTGATGCTCGCGCCTGCCTTGGTGAGCCCTGACCCTTCCATACACATATTTAACAAAGCGCTTCGCCAGGCGCAAGACTTACCCCTCGGCGTCGTCCAGACTCATCCGAAGCCGCTTCACCGTAATGCAATCCTGCCCGATGCGCTGGCATCGCGAGCAACCGGCAGTCCCCTTTTCAAGGCTGTCACACTTGACTTTGAGTTTGCGACATGCCACGCAAGCCCTGCCTTTGCGCGACGCCGGGGTCTCATTGGCACTCATCATCTCGTCGACACTTCTCTTGTGGGAATAAGGCGGCGACGGAAGGGACCCATCTTGGGATCCAGAGCCAGCAAATGAAGCATGGCGGGTGGGTGGGTGCAGTTTTGGGCTTCCCTTGATCAATGAGCACTGCTCTTCTGTTACTGTCGCCATATTACAAAAGCCATCTCTACAACAAGGAAGGCCAGAAAAAAAATGGGACGACAAATGAAGTGGTCGTGTAAGAAGTCGGCGTACTCTGCTCCGAGTAATTACAAGCTTTGGGGAAGCGGAGGTGAAGCAGAGGTGAAGCTAAAACTCTGTTGCCGATCGTCTAGGCTATTAATTAGGGCGGTTTCATTCACAACAAATCGCTTGCCGTCCGTCCAGTTAGCTTCCTCCGCAATCGCCTCACCCCGAGATGAAGTTATCAAGCTAGATGTATTATCAACAAAGGTCTGCCCACCGTCGTGTCTGATGTCACTCTTCTTCGGCATTAAGTGCTCGGTGCTCAGCGAACAGCAACCATTCGCCATCCTCAATGCTCTTCTTCCACAATCTCGTGATTCCATCATTGCCTCCTGTCATCAATGTGTTCCCCTGTCGGTCCCAGTTCACTGACCAACACTCACCATGAGCTGAAATGGCGGTGATATGCTCAAGCTGATATGTCCATGAGAAGAGGTTGCTCCTTGCTCGCCGTGTCGTCTTAGACGCGTCGTTGCTAGCTCGCCCGGTGATAGCGGATGTCAGACTTGACTGCTGCGGAGGACGACTGCCCGTGATGGGTTTTTCGCCTCGTCTTGACGACGGAGGAGCTGTGGTACTGTCTTCCGCATCAGGATTTGCAGCTAGTTCAAAGATGTGTATGGTGCCATCTTTGCAGCCAGTTGCAATCCGCTCGGTCCCGCGAGTGTTGGAAGGTGCCCAGTCGATGCTACGAATGGTCTCTGGATGAGTAGGAAACCGGAAAGCCTCGTGAAAGCTGAGGCGATGTGATGCTCCATTCTCGATCGCGCGAGGGGCAGAATCTTCTGTGTCGGCCACAGAGTAGTAGATCTTGACTTCATTCATTCCCGATACCAGCAGACCGAGTTGTTTGTCATCGTCTGACAGACTATTCATGTATGCAAGCGGAGTGGGGTTCTTGTCGAAGCAGAGGCGGAAGCTAGTCTCATCACCACGGTCTGGAACTGGAGCGTACACGTGAAACTGATCAAGCAGAGTCCATTCTGCAAGATTGTCGGGATCGGCCGGCTCGTAGACGGAAAGCAGGCCTTGTTTGTCGATGACAGCAAGGTAGACGTAGACTTGGTCTACCGTCTTGAAATCGAGGCTGGTGAAGACGACTCGCGGAGTCGACGGGATCGTAATAACATGCTTGAAGCGGCGACCAGAGTTTGGTGCTTGCGTCTTGTCTTCTTCCCAAAGCTTGAAGCAGAGATCTCCGCCGATGGTGCCAATGAAAGACCCAACAGAAGGGTCGGTAAACTTGGCGTCTATGATCCACGCATCATGAGCCGTGAAAGTGTCGAGAAGAGTGCGTTCTTTGGTCTTTGGATTCAGATTCCATACTTTGATTTTGTGATCAAGGGAGCCAGTCAAGAATCTTGTTCCGTCGAAGTTGGTATGTACGACCACTACTCGATCTTCGTGCCCAGGGTCGAAGCTCTCGGAGTCGTCCATCTTGGATTCATGGAGATTCCAACATGTGAACCCTGGTGCCAGGCTTGCTGATTCTGCGCTGCCAACTACACGGGGAGAGGCAATATACAGACCGCGTAGAGCAAGCTACTGAAGGGTACAGCAAGCAGCAAGAGCAGGTTGTTCTCATCAGTAGCGTGATATTGATTCAGCACACTAAACAATGGAGTATGGGTACAGAATAAGCTTTCTGAAAGTGCCCCGCAGGGGGAAGTTAAACTTCACAGGCACGAGACGGGCGCATGCGACCTGCATGCGGCTCTTGGGGCAAGCCCATGGTTTTACCTAAGCGCCCGAGGGCCTAGTGTTTTTCCACTCTTACAATAGTAGTCTATAATTATAGGCCATGGGCCCAGATAAACATTAAATTAATTAATTATTATTATATTGGAGATTCACGTGACAGAGAAAGCCTATGGCATTTGTCCATTAAGCTCCTGCCCTGTTTTAAAGATGATATCCAATGAAGCCTTGGCGCCTTGCTGGGGCGTCAAATCTGCGATCTCGTTGCCTCCCAGATCAATTTTCATCCACTAAACAGCTGGGTCAGTATCCAGGCCAGAGGTGAGGAAAATGGAAAGGGTACAGACGCCAGGGCATAGTGTCATGAAGGTAAAGCCCGCCGGTTTGTAACCGAGACCGTACTGGACACTAAGTGCGTTTAAGGCTGCTTTTGACATCTTATAGGCAGGCGCGGGGAGGCCAGCTGCCGCATGAGCTAGCAAAATGGGGCCTAAGGTAACTGAGCTTAGTCTTGTCCTGCACGTTGGCAACTTTCTGAAGGGAGTCCTTCTGCAGAAGAGGGAGAAATTCTCGAGTAACTCAGTGGACTCCCATAACGTTGATGGTAAAGTTTTCTTCAAGGTTATCCCTGGGTATGTTGAGAGAATCGGTCTCCGTATACATTTCGGCGACAGAAGCTCCCAATGATTTGACTCCCTCGAAAGCATATTGGCGTACTCCAGCACTGTTAATCAATACATCTAGGCCTTTTTCTCTCAATATGGATTCGACCTCGGCCGCAGCTTTCTTTATGGAAGTCTGATCGGTGGCATCAAGCTTGACAGCATCGGCCTCCACTCAACGACATCTGGACAAGCTCATCTCAGGCAGGGGAGTCCCCTCGTGAGGATACAATCACTTTGCTTGGGCCAGAAACTGGGCGAGAAACAAGTTCGCGGGCAAGAGCGAGTTCGAAGCCTCCAGAGTCACCACCAATAAAAATAGAAGCCATTGCGCTTGTATCTTATAATGTAGATAGCAGGATGGAGTTGGCTGCTTGGTCTATGGGTGAAGAATACAGTGGAAGATTGGGTTGGGGGAATGCCAGTGGGCTGAGGACCCCAAAACCTCACTAGTTAAAAAGAGGCCAAGATTCAGGCATACCAATAAATATGTGTACTGTCATTCATGACAGGGATGATGCTCAAGCGTCCACCTATAAAATATTGCATTACGTGACTTCAGAGAGCATGCTAAACCACAAAGTACATGAAGACTGGTTAGCGCTTCTGGGCCTAATATACCTTAATGGAGTTAATGAGGACTGATTTATAATTATGTTAGAATGAATAGTTGAGCATTTACGCTCTGGGGTCGCGGAAGAAGCACCTTGTGTGCTATTGGGAGCAGTGGATGTAAGCGGTGGCTCAAGTCAACTCTGGAAAAACGTTTTTGCGAGTTTCCCCCTAAACAACAGGTGTTCACTTTGCATTGCAACCTTGTACTCAAAGTGAAGACCAAAGCTTGTTCCAACACATTATCAGTGTGCCTGTTTAGATACCAGCAAACTTGCAGGCAATCATGGCAGTTCCATTTGTCTTGGTTTTTCATCTACAGCTGGGGCAATGGGTCTGCCCTACGTGGACTTAGGAAATGCTCTTGATCTGAACATTTTCCAGGTATCTAGCATCAGAACCCTGCCTCAACCCAGACCCGTTTGTTCTGGATAGTTTTCTTGAGCAATTCAAAGCTCACATTTACTGGACTCAAGCAAATATGTCGACCCTCAGTCGGACAGAGAGATGGACATTCCTCACCATCGTTGTCGCCTCGTTCGCTGTTCTCTTCAACACTCTGCAAGGTGAAGGTGCACCAATAGCTGCCAGTATTGCCTTCTCATTCCTAGCATTCGCCCTGACTTACGCCTTCGTACGATGGTCTGGCCCGTCCTTTATTTCAGCTGGTCTCAAAGGTCGTGACCTTGGAACGGTTAATCCTCAATACATTCCGGAGTCAATGGGAGCTGTCAGCAGCGCGGTCTATCTACTTGTGCTGATAGCATTCATCCCCTTTGCCTTCTACAAGGACATTATTGTCGCGACATCAGGTGGCGGCAATCGTGACATTGTCATTACCGCTAGCCATGTGGAGACAGGTCGCTTCCTGCAGCGCTTTCCACATTCAAAGCTGTCTTCCTATCAATCTGCACTCAACACTATTCAAGCCACCACCATCCTGGGACTGGCCGACGATATTCTCGACCTACGATGGCGACAGAAGTTCTTCATCCCGGCGTTTGCCTGCATCCCTCTGTTAATTGTCTACTACGTTGATTTCGGTGTCACCACGATCGTCACCCCAACGCCTTTACTGAGGTTCCTACCGCCACTCATCACTCTGGGACCATTATATTATGTTTACATGGCAGCGCTGTCAATTTTCGCACCTAACAGTATCAACATCCTTGCTGGGATCAACGGCCTCGAGGTCGGACAATCCATTGTTCTGACACTTCTCCTACTTCTCAACTCATCGCTCTATCTTATCCCCTTCCCCTTCAACCCCGTCCTCAACCACACCTACACCGCCCAAAATCCACATCCTGCGTCGCAAGCACACCTGCTGACCCTCTACCTCCTCCTCCCATTCCTTGGCGTCAGTCTCGCCCTATGGCTGCACAACCGGTATCCAGCCCGCGTTTTCGTCGGGGACACGTACTGCTATGTCGCGGGCATGACTTTCGCCGTCGTGGCCATCATGGCCCATTTTAGCAAGACGCTCTTGCTGCTGCTGATCCCTCAAATCTTCAACTTCATCTACTCCGTCCCGCAGATATTCAAAATTGTGCCATGCCCGCGACACCGCCTACCCAAGTACAACGCCCGGACAGGACTGCGAGAACCGTCCGTGACGACCTGGCCGCCGGAACGACAACCCAGCAAACTTCTCACGGCCGTTTTCTTGGTCCTGCAGAAACTGAAACTCTTGCAGGTGGAAGTTGACCCCAAGACAAACCAAATTGTCAGCACGAGCAATTTCACACTCATCAATCTCTGGCTTGTGTGGCGGGGCCCGCTTCGTGAGGACAGATTGTGCTATGAGCTGCTCGTAATGCAGACAGCGTGTGGACTGCTGGGGTTGTTTGTGCGGCACACAATGGCGTTGTTGATTTTCAGTTCGGACAATAGAGGTGGGAGGGGGAAGTATGGAGCTGGCTTCCCTGTTTGATATTTTCATCATATCGTGTGGCTAAAAGTTGAATGTGTATTCCGTCGAGTATGGTGTGGGTTGTTTGTTATGTTGGGGATGCATTCATAGAGTTCTTCTGCAAGATCGATCCGCTTGCTTGCCATTTGTGGTTGGCCATCCTGTACCACATATCTCTTCTGGTGTGTTAAGCCCGCATTGCTCGTATGAGACGGTCGTGACTGTACTCTCAGCTTGTCGAGTTTTTCAGAAACCGAGGATCGAGATGCCGGAGGAGACGACCAAAGATGTCATCTCAACTTTCCGAGGATCCACGGTCATATCCAGGCTAAATGCAACAGCAGCAACAGTAGACCATTCAGCCAATCTTCCTACCCACATTCCCGATGCCATTGCCTACCACACTTACAACCACATCTTCTTCATCACCCTTCTCTTCGGCGCCAGCCTCGCGAAAACCCCAGCCGGCAGCGCCAAAGGCCGCCAAATCTCGCGCTAGCCGCACCACATTCTCACTCGCCGCCACCTCTTTGCCCATCTGCACTCTGCCCACATCCTCGCTGCCCATGGCCATCAAGGTCAGCACAGTAGGGGCCGCCTCAACTGCGACGCACCCGCCCCTCTGAACGCTCTCGAGCAGCTTGTACGCCGCTCTCTTGCCAATCTCTTCCGCGGGCTCGCCACCTTCACTCGGACTTTCAGCATCAGCCGAGAACAGACAGCCACTCGAGCTCTCGGCGACAAGACTCAGGCCAAAGCCCAGCCCAAGCTTTCGCTTCCTGCCCGGCTCATCTTTTGTCGGAGCGGCCACCAAAACGGCACTGCCGACGTCACTGAAGATATAAATATCGGCAACAACCTTATTGAGCACGCCTCTCGCCGCCTCAATACTCCTCGCATTATTCGCACCACTCACACCAGTCGCATATGCCACGCCGCGTACCCTCTTCACTCTGCCGGGCGCCATCAAATGCAGCGTTTTGGGTAGCCTCACCTGGTGTCCAAACAGCAACTGCACCTCGCCCGCCCCACCTACTCCCCGGCTTCCTGGATTACTCCGCCTGACAATCCTCAACTCGATATCCCTCTCGATGCCGAACTTCTGGTACAAGGGCAAAACGGCCGTGCGTACTGAATCCACACTGATATCGCCATACTTCTCCACACTGCTCGTAATTACGCCCTCGCCCACGAAGACGATATTGAACTTAGCCTTAGAAAACGGCGCTAGCAGACAGATCGGTAACAGAAAGTAGGCTAGGCCACGCTCATTTCGCCCGTCGACTTCGTGGCGGATCGCACCCTGTGCGTTGGCGCCCGAGCCAGCAGCCGAGCCAGTGACCAGACCTGGCTTGTACAGCAGAATCGTGCCGGTGTAGGAGATCTCCATGTGACTGCCGTTGGTGACGGATTCGAGCAGCCGTAGGAAGCTGATCTCATGTGGTTGCAAGCCTGGGTTTGTCGGCGATTTGGGTCGGATGCCGGAGATGTGGACGGCCCGGCCAAGGAGGGTCGACAGCACAAGGCGCGAGGTGAGCGCCTGGTGGCCGCTGAACCGAACCGGTGGGAGAGACGTCGACATTGGTTTTGCTTTCTTGTTTTTTGCTTTTCAATGTTCACTAAAATTTACGACTGAACGGTCGAATTATTCGTCCAGTTGCTGAGGAAAAGCATAGCACAGCACACACGGAAAAGTAAATGAGAGGTCAAGGAAACAAGACGATGCGCTCGGTGATCATCATCATGATCTTCTGATTGTCATCTCCCTTTTTCCTTTGTCTTTCGTCTTTTGATCTTCTCGCCATGACATTTTTCTCTTGTTGAAAAAAGTAGTCCAAAATTCGCCCGCGGTTTAAGCGGTCCAGCCGTTTTAGGTATAGTCCGGGTACGACAATTTATCTGCTTCACTCCAGCTATAAACATCTTGTTGCTGACCTCTCTGATATATTTTCTATGGCAACCTGTTACCGACCATTGTGATTGCCATGATGTCGTTCTTTGCATCCGTCCCGACTCCGTTGACCCCGCTTGGGTATTATCAAATTTCCCCCCCATATTATCATCAGTAAATGTCTCTCCGCTGTATCTGGATAGCATCAGCATTAGCAGCCCCTAGAGTGAGGTTTTCGGAAACAATAAAGATCCTTTTAATTTACTTGGCCATTCTGCTCTCTAGGAGCCATTTGGATCTGTGCAGAGCAGTTGAAACTGTGATGCACGGAGTGGCCGATTGCCCGAGGTTACATGAAGTAAGATGACAACTGAGAATAAAGTAGGTGATGCATTCAATATGTAATCATCGGTGTACGTCTATTATTTGGCTTGTACCGCCTGGACTGATTGGAGGACAGTATCAAAGCGGATGAGCGATCGAAAGCGAGAGAGGCGAGGAGAGAAACGAGAGTGACAGAGGACTGCATGCTCAGGATAGCTATCAATAGGGACTGTCTATGGACTATCTGCATTTTACCGAGTGTCCTGTCTGAGAATAAATGAATGTAAATCCAATAATAACGCGAAAGTCTTCCCTTGAGGGCAGTGTCGCCAACCCCTCGACACATCCATATGGAGAAGAAGCTCAATGACAAATGCTTATCGAAGTGATACCTATGTCTTCATTTCAGAGTTCTGAAGCGCCCCGTCGTCTCATAGGGGGCGAAAACTACTTGATGTGGGACGCGCCTTACGTACTAACTTAGAGACCAGAAAGACCATCCCAAAAAGCGGCGGCACTGACCGCCAAATTTGCTGGGAAATTCTCGAAATTAAAGTGTGTCACTGAAAACGGAAGTCGCGACACGCGCACCGCGTGTCCTCGCATGCCTTCTGCACAGGGCGTCGCCTGATCCACATATCCACACTCTTGCCAATGAACTCCCTTGTCAAGCCCTGCTGCACTCGTAGCATCGCTGTTATCGAGCCATTCCTCTTGACGCCATGCTCTCTGATCGCTGTTCCAGCCGCCCCTCGTCGAATCTGGCGAACGTGGCATATCAGGGGGTCTACTAATACTGGCTTGCGAGGAGCAAAGACCGTCAGCAGGAGGAAGGTGAAGGAGCTCCAACAGGGTGTAGTCCGGGCGGACCCTCTGCCTGAGCTCGAAGATGAGCTGGTTTCTGCCTACCCACAATATCCTCCCCTGCTTCAAGGCGTGCGAGCAAACATGGCCAAGTATCCTAACTGCCTCCTCATGACTAGAGTCGGCAACTTTTACGAGTGCTACTTCCAGCATGCTGAAGAATGTGCCCGCTTGCTCAATATCAAGCTTACATCAAGGTCGTCGCCCAAGCACCCGCCTGTGGCAATGGCTGGCTTTCCTTTCTGGCAGCTTGATCGTAATCTTAAGATTCTTGTCCAAGACCTGAATCGTTACGTCGCCATCAGCGAGGAACTACCTGTAGCTGGCAATGGTAAAGCAAAGGCTGGAATGCCTCAGTTTGACAGGAAGGTTACTAGGGTCATTTCTCCTGGCACTCTGATCGATGAACAGTTTCTGGATCCGTATCGCAATAACTTTCTCTTGTCAGTTTTCATCGAGCCACAGTCAGAAGTATCCGCCACTTCGTCGGAGATAGGACTAGCCTGGATTGATCTGTCTACGGGTGACTTCTTTACTCAGACGATGCCCATGGCCTCGCTCGGAACTGCCCTCGCCCGTGTTGGCGCGAGGGAGATTGTCATGGATGAGCAAATTGCAATTTCAGTCAAAGGGGAGCTCCAAAGCCTTGTGGGCCATCACCAGGATTTGATCACCTACCACCAAACTACAAGCTCGTTTGAGTCCATGTCAAAGTGGACTATAGGTGTTGGAGAACAGATATCTGGTCACGATGAAGTGCAATTCTCTCGTCTGGAGAAGCTGGCCGGACACCAACTGATTGACTACGTTAACGCGCGCCTACCGGGCTTGCGATTACAACTCCAGCCGCCTCGCAAACGCCACCTGGACCAGTACCTTGCCATTGACAGGCATAGTCTGAGAGGCCTGGAAATACTGGAAACGTCAAGAGATGG
Organism: Chaetothyriales sp. CBS 132003; assembly: GCA_003709865.1. Taxonomy (NCBI): domain Eukaryota; kingdom Fungi; phylum Ascomycota; class Eurotiomycetes; order Chaetothyriales; species Chaetothyriales sp. CBS 132003. The sequence goes on along the minus strand of QRBJ01000025.1, from coordinate 291,975 downwards.
CTTGGGGAAGGGCAGTCTCCTCCATGTGGTCCGGAGAACCGTCACACCTGGCGGTTCAAGGCTGCTGCGAGATCGGCTAACTGCTCCATCGGGCTCCATTAGAGAGATTGACGAGCGCTTGGACCTGGTCACTCTGTTCTTCGGTAATGAAGATCTTCGCGAATCAGTCATACAACTCCTCCGTCGAACACACGACGTGCAGCGGATTGTCCAAAAGTTCACGCTGAACAAAGGTGATGCCGATGACCTGATTAGCTTGGCAAGAGCGATTCAAGAAACTGCTAGCATACAAGTTGCACTACGAGAAGCGGTTGAGAGCGTGGATGATGATGATGATGATGGCACGCGAGTTGCCTCATTATTACAGGACTTGTTGGCGAAGTTTCACCTCGACGGCCCCGCAACTCTTGCGCATCAGATCTTTCGTTGCATCGACGAAGAAGGTCTGGCTCAGCTACATCACCAAGAGGAAAATGAATCTGCAGCAGTGGCAGCTTCTGCCGCTGAGGCTGTCCGATCTGCTTCTCCGGAGGACATGAATCTCCTGCCCAAGAACGCACGTGTCAAAGCTCGACTGGCGGAAAATCGGTTTTCTGATCCGGACATGCACGATGCTTGGATCATGCGAAGAACGGCTAGTGAGACTATCGCCAAACTCCATGAAGACTTGGATGTGCTAAAGCAGGAGAAGTCTGTGTTAGAACAAAAGCTGCAGCAGGAGCTCAACACCAACTCCCTGACGCTGAAGTGGACACCTGGTCTTGGATACACTGTGCACGTCAAGAGTCTCGCTGCAATCAATCGTGGAAATGAGCTTGTCAGAGATCGCTTCGTGCCCTCAACCAAAAATGCCCGCTCTTTTTATCTCACAGAATGGTCAGGCCTGGGCAGAAAAATTGACCAAGCCAGGATGTACATTCGCACCGAAGAGACAAGGATATTCGGTGACCTGCGGCAGCATGTAATTCAAAACATCGTGGCTCTTCGACGAAATGCTGTCATCATTGACGAGTTGGATATAGCAACTGCCTTTGCTAGCTTGGCAAGCCAAGAGGGTTGGACTCGACCCGTGCTTACAACCATGGCCAATCATAACATCATTGGCGGGCGACATCCGACGGTGAAGCTGGGCCTCGAAGAGCAGGGACGATCGTTTGTAAGTAACGACCTGAACTTGAATGAGCACAAGCAGCTTTGGCTAGTGACCGGGCCAAATATGGCTGGCAAGAGCACCTTCCTGCGGCAAAATGCTCTGATCACCGTTCTGGCTCAGGCCGGCTCTTACGTTCCTGCTCAGTATGCCGAAATCGGACTGGTCGATCAGATCTTCTCACGTGTTGGAGCTGCCGATGACCTGTTCCGAGACCAGTCAACTTTCATGGTAGAAATGCTGGAGACTGCAGCCATTCTCAAGCAAGCAACATCAAGATCCTTTGTCATCATGGATGAGGTGGGAAGAGGAACGACGCCACAGGATGGCATGGCGGTTGCGTATGGTGCACTGCACCATCTGCACAACATCAACAAGTGCCGCACGCTCTTCGCAACCCACTTTCACACCCTTGCAGACCTCACGCACGACTGGGCGAGGCTGGCGCGGTATTGCACTGACATCACCGAAGGCCCTTCGGGCTCCTTTACTTTCCAACACAAGCTCAGGCCCGGTGTCAACCGGCAATCCCATGCTCTGAAAGTGGCAAGACTGGCCGGCATGCCGAATGCAGCGCTGGACGCGGCCGAGTCAGTCCTGCCTCGACTTCATTTGGAGAAGAGTAATGGCCATACACTAACAGAGCCTACGTCTGAACTCCTAGCTGTAGCTGGTTGACATGAACTCAGTCGCCGGGGAATCTCGGCGGTTGCTGTATCTCACCCGGCGCTGGTTTGGAGTCATTTACTGTCCCGCACTCCTTGCACGTCCTGGCATCCATGTCCTTCTCAAAGGCGATCACCGCTTCCTTGATCTGAGTACCCAAGTCTGAACAGTGAAAGGCAGCTTCATGCAAGATGCTCCGACAGTTCTTGCAGTACCACCTCATTCGGTCGGTTGACTGGGGGGGGCGTGCTTGCTCGAGCACAATCCCGACTGTATCTGCAAATCTCACAGGGTTGTGGGGCGTGTTGGCGGGCAGTAAGTACAGTGAATTCTCATGGATTGGCACGTCGACAAAGGTGTGCGGTGTGGTGGAAGTGTCGATTGTCTTAAGCAGCATCGAACCTTTGTGTTGGTAGAAGAACTCGGGCGTTTCGTTGATGTGGTAGTCGTTTCGCGCATTAGGGCCGCCCACGACCATGACCGTCAGACCAGATGTCTCGGGGGAAGAAGGGTGGTAGACGCAGTAGTTGTTGATCGGTGGTTGGAGGAGGTGCAAGTTTTTCTCGAGCCTGTTGCTCTCAGCGCGGGGTCTGAGGAAGGGTGGAATGGCATAATCACCATTTGGGTAAATTCAACGCCATAGAGATAAGTTGATAATTAACTAACTACGCTTTTGGCCCTGGTCCATGTAATGTTCAAAGAACTGCTAGAGTGACATACTCACTGTAGTGGGATGGTTGATCGTGAGAAGACAGTGGGGCACGGGATTGTTATCCGAGGCTGCCACGCGGGGTGAAATGACTATAGAGTTAATTAACTACTAATTACTGTACACAATAAAAGGGCACGCGTTCGGTCACGTAATGCTGGAAATTGACCAACGGACACATATGTGGCCTTGCCCTGGCTCTTCCCAGTCAAGGGATGAGCTCGATGATATATTGAATAGATTCTGAATGCATGAATGGCCATTCCGTTTCTCCACTCGATTACTCTGCTTATCGGTCTCTTTGTGTGCCGGCTGCCCGGAAATTAATAATCTGCTGCCAAGAGATTGGTGTACCGATGCATTGGGCGCTGATCGCGAAGTACATAACCACCTAAGATTTGGAGTTTAGACCGATGATCTGCTGATTACATGGCAGGAAAAATGCGGAATAGAACTGATTGGTTTGACGCCAAATCACGTGATGCGTGATGTCGGCTAGGGCCTCAACTACTCTTTTGAGTGTAGTCTGAGCTAGACACCACTTTCAGTTAACGCTTCACTGGGAAAGAGGCAGCGTACTCAACCCACGGGTACGTGAAGCTGATGGGATAATTTCTTCAAAGCACCATCTTGGCGTGAATCAGTGCTGCCTCAGGATTTCGCGTCTCTTCTCGCCAGTCACTGCGTCTGATGAATTTACTGGTTTGTCGACCTTGTCCCGTCAAAGTGCTCTCCAAGTCCGTTTCCAGGTTTTCGCTCTGTATTTCTACTGCTTTTTGCACACGCCAATCCACCATGTCCCGCCCTTACAAAAGACAGAAACTGAACAACAGTGGCTCCGTTGATCCGGTGGACCTCCGCAATCGGCGAGAGGCTTTTCTCTCGTCTTTGGGCAGAGACATCTCTCCACCACATTCCACGCGTCAAACCCCTGAAGTGGTCAATACCGAGAATTTCCAAGATCATGTTGCAAAGGGCGGTCGACCATCTCAAGATGGGCCGCCTCGCGCAGAAACAGCAACCGACAAACTTTCCCAACCCAGTAACGTGGACGGCTCATCAGACAAAGACCACAATCTCAAGCTCATACCTTCACCGTTTAGGCTGACGACCATCAGAGATCTGCCAGCTTCTGACAATATCGATACGGTCAGCCTGTACGACCTTCTAGGCAATCCGCTGATCAAAGAGGCCTGGATCTTCAACTTCTGCTTCGATGTTGACTGGACTATGGAGCATTTTGACCAAGACATACGACACCTAGTTCAAGTCAAGATCATCCACGGGTCTTGGAGACATGAAGATACTAACAGGATTGCGATTGATGCTGCTTGTGCTCGATGGCCAAATGTCGATGCTGCCAGAGCATACCTCCCAGACCGATTCGGCACCCATCACAGTAAGATGTTTGTTCTTTTCTGCCACGATGATACCGCCGAGGTCATCATCCACACTGCTAATATGCTGGCCAAAGACTGGACCAATATGACGCAAGCTGTATGGCGCAGCGGTCCGTTGCATAAGCAGAGGAGCTCCGATGACGATGCTCCAGCACCAATTGGTTCGGCCTCAAGATTCAAACAAGATCTGTTGGCATATCTTAAAGCCTACAACAAGCCATGCAAGGATCTGCACAATAAACTCTCGTCGTACAGCTTTGCCCCTGTACGTGCTGCTCTGGTGGCCTCAGTGCCGTCAAAGATCAAGATGCTAGCAGGGATTCCGAATCCTGCGGATAGGCTCTGGGGTTGGCCACAACTCAGTGCCGTTTTACGTCATGCTCACAGGAGCCATGAGAAGGAAACATCACACCCTCACCTGGTAGCCCAGGTATCTTCGATCGCCTCGCTTAACAAAGGTTGGCTGGATAATTTAGTAGAGGCGACATGGTCTGGTTCGTCAGCCACGCCATTCTCCATCATCTACCCAACCGCTATGAACGTTGCATCTTCCCTGGACGGCTACGCCGCTGGTGGCTCCATACACACCAAAGCACAGTCAGCAGCCCACCTGAAGCAGATCGCCATCCTGCGACCACATCTATGCCAGTGGACGGAAGGGAAGCAAAGTGGCTTCCGATCGGGGCGGGGTCAAGCAGCTCCTCATATCAAGACCTACATACAATACAGCTCCAAGCCAACGCAGGAAAAGCTTTCTCAAGACGATGTCAATATTGACTGGGCACTACTTACCAGTGCCAACTTGAGTATGCAGGCTTGGGGAAGTTTGCCTCGCGGTGCTAACGACGACGCGCATGTCCATATTCAGAGCTACGAGATTGGCGTCTTAATCTGGCCGGCGTTGTTTGGTGCGGGTGCGGATGCCACAAGTCAAGGAGGCAAGCACACTTCCGACCAGCTGCAAAGTAAACAGAGCAATGTCCGTGTCGTTCCTGTGTTTGGCAAGGACCTGCCAGATGAGCCACTCTACAGAGAACATGGAGGTTCAGAAACTGTTGTTGGCCTCCGTATGCCCTACGATCTGCCCTTGACCGCTTACAGTTCCGACGAGTTACCATGGAGCCTGCACAGTACGTATACTGAACCGGACATTTTCGGAAGAACATGGCCACCGGTGGAGTAAAATATAGAAGAATTAGACTAAGCACTCATTTTGTTTACTGCTCTTATCTGTAATTTCTTTGGTTCATATGAGAACATGATATATAACTAGACTAGAGCTGAGATTCCTATAAGAGTCTCTACAAGTTTGCCAATATTGTAAGGAGAAGAGAACATGTCTAGCTACTTGACTGGTCCTCACTAGCTCGAGCTGTACCAATCAAGTTGAGACTAGAAATAGCAGCTATTGTCCGTTGCTCATTAATTCGGTTAAACGGATTACAGTACATCGTTTTACTACTACTTGCCATGATATGTAGGATGTCCGAAGTATTTCTACACGCTGAAATGTTGATTCTCGACTGTCCCCCACTTCGTGCTGTCTGCATTCAGAAAACAGAGATGAGCCTATCTGTTGCGGATGTTTAGTGCGAATTGTAGAGGATCTGTGAGAAAATCGGAATGAGGTGGACAGACGAGAGTGAAACTCGTGTAAAGATTGCACGCTATAGAGCAGTCGACGAGGGTTTATGTAGAGCATACGTGGTGTTGCATTGTGGCGCAGTAGTGCTGAGCAGGCCGAAATGAGTAAACACGGGGAGGACTTGAGGCTTGACAATAATGTAGACCACGAGATCGACTTTCCTGAGACTTTTGGGGGATCGGATAATGCTTCTTCTATATGAGGACCTTATCCCTCTGTGCCGATGATGAGTAGCTTACAGCACTTTCCAGTGCACAGAGTTTGTGGGAATCTCCCTGGTGTTAGAGCTCTGGCTATTGCAACCCACGTTTGCCACTTCATTATTTCCATCCCTCAGAGCAACAAGGGTGAACTCCTTCAGGGTATTAATGCATCGTAGTAGATCCACTACATTGTCCCAGTGGCCACACTCAAGGAATAGCGCCCGTGCAAAGAACGACTTGATCTTGTTTGAAGTACTCAACTTGACAAAGTCGCTCATGCCGCACGGCAGGTAAGAGAGATCGAGTCGTTCTAGGTTCGACCATGTGCTCAGCGGTAAAAATGCCGTAAGGCTCATAGCCGAGAGCTTGTGCCACCATACATAACCGGCGAAGGACACTCGCAATGTCCTCAAGAGAGCTGCACTTGTCAAAGCCATGGTCACGGAACCCAGAGACCGCATTTCATCATATGAACGAGCGCCGTTGCCTGCCAGTGGCAACCCCTGGGCCCAAGAATGAAATGCAAGATCCATGTTTTCAGTTTCTGAAACCAATTTCTGAATGCCTTCGGTCTGTTTCTCGCTCAAATGTAGACGTCTCAAGTCGGCAGGAAGGCTCATGTCCACTTTGACAGTCGATGGTCTGGTACCAGATTCGCCCAGTCGTGACAAGAGCTCACCCAGCATCTCCAATGGCGGCTTTGTGGTATGTGCAGTAGCAAATGAGCCATTCCACCCAGAAGGAGCCACGGCAAACTCGAAAGTACCAACATTTCGCCAGTTTTTCGCATTGTGCAATGATATCATCTCCACATCCACTCCATCCCTGACTATGTTGGTCCAACAGATGGATTTGAGAGAATCAAGTCTTGTAATCGCGTTGCACAAACGATCAATGTGGTGGTCATTCTGTCTGAGGTGTTCTTGATCAGCAGTTCTTATCTTGTATTCCTCATGAAGTGAGCTCAAAACACTCTCATAGATTGCCGCAGACTCCGCTGAAAGTTCTTCACTATCAATCCCCCCAAGGTGATTTGGTAAGCTCCTTGAGACGCTTGAGACATCACCTCCATGGCTCATGGTATGGTATCCAGAAGCATTTCTGGATCCTATACTCAGCTCGGCCAACTTGAGGATTCGGGCAAGTTTATTTCCACAGTGGTCGTTGTATAAGTCTCGGTCTCGGGCCAGGCGGACATCATAATATAGTGCACTGATTTCCACGTGCTTGATGCATTTGCTGATGGCTGGGTGGTTGCAAAGCCATTCGAAGTGTGATAGTGATTTTGAACTCAGCTGTACGCTGGCTGTAGAAAATAGAAATGGGTATGCAAGTATGCTAAGTCTGCGCGAGACAAGAAGAACATTTCGAATAAAACTTTTTCCCTTGTCGTAGGTATCAGCCTCAGAAAGAATCAAGAGAATCTTATATATGATTTCATTAGGAAGAGATTCAAAGCTGCAGCTTGACATTCTGTCATGCAGATCCTAGGTGTCAGGCAGAGTCCTTCAGCTGATTATATAGGATGGCAAAGCAAATAACAGCATTGGTATGCATGGAACTGTTTCTCCACTGTCTAAGATGTCGTCTACGGGTTATGATTGGCCTCCGAACAAAATGCAAGACTCCTTGGGTCAGTAGTTCAGGCACTCAAAACTGAGTACCTTAAGAACGGATCTTGCGACCATAAAACCAAACGGCCGCTCACTTTTCCACGCTACTACTAATACTATACCACCGAATAAACCAAGGAGCATTCTACAGAAGTCTAGCTTTAGATCAACATGACCTATACCCTAATACTTCTCCGCCATGGTCAATCTACTTGGAATGATCTTAACCTCTTTACTGGATGGGTTGACGTTCCTCTTTCCGAAAAAGGCACAGCAGAAGCTAAGAAGGCTGGAACAGTACTGAGAAAACATTCACTCCTTCCGGACATTGTCTACACAAGCTGGCTTCGACGCAGCATAACCACGGCCAACCTATGCCTAGATGAGGCAGACCGCCTCTGGATTCCCGTGAAGCGTGCCTGGGAGCTCAATGAACGCCACTACGGTGGACTTCAGGGGAAAAACAAAGCGGAAGCGGCAGAGAAGTTTGGCAATCAGCAGATCAAGCTTTGGCGTAGAAGCTACGATATTCAGCCACCGGGGCTGAGCGATGCTGTCGAAGCTGGATTCGAGTCGCAGCAAGATCCCGATGGAAGGTATGTCAAATCTGGAATCAAAGTTCCAAAGACCGAGTGTCTGAAAGATGTCTTGGATCGTGCATGGCCATACTGGTTATCGGACATTGTGCCAGATCTGAAAGCCGGGAAGACGGTGTTGGTTGCCGCGCATGGAAATAGTTTGCGAGCAATAATTAAAGGTCTGGAGGGAATCAGTGATGCAGAGATCCCAGATCTGGAACTACCTACGGGTGTGCCAATATTATATGAACTCAATGAAAAAAACCTGGAAGTGGTCAGCAATAATGGAAAAGGAAAGCTACTAGAATGAGTCTATTCGAGGCTTATCCACAAACTTTGATCCTATTGGTGATGAGCTCCAGAAAGCACAAAATCCACACCAATGGTCAACAAATTCTAGCTGAGATCCGAGCCGTACGTCAAGACCTCACAGATGTTTATCAAGACATAATGACTACAATGCTTACATCATACATACAACCCTCATTATTCTAAGAATTCCTATACTAATTCTATCGCAACCATAATAACTTAATTGACCGCCATATACTTAATCCAATCAACGGTGCTATAATCCACGACTTTCCAACTATATCTGTCGAACTTGGGCAAATGGCTAGACAAGAACTAGACAGTGCCTTACAACAGCTCGGTCTCTAGCCTGCTAATGGTATCAATGCGGCAGAGAAGAGGAAGATGTTGAGATGATATGTCGGTTTGAGGGAGGTTACTGGTCAAGCACCCAGGTGCTTGAGATTATGAGCTGCAAAGGCAAGCCACGAAGGCCACGATTCATAACTGTATTGCTAAATTGTCACGGCGTACCTGCCGTTTGCTGGCTGGTGCCTGGCGCCAAGCGCCCCACTTGCAGTATATCCGTAGTCTGACGGTTCAGCCGTCTGATCATCATCGATGTCATCTTACTGAGTTAGACTCTTGTTTTTCCTTTTCCAGCGTTCGATAGCCGAAGGATATCTTATATAAATTATCATGGTATCACAGGGAAGGAGCGATGAGAGCAGCCAGGCTTGGCGGCAGCCTATTTTACCTGCTCATTCGTAGCTCGTAGCTCTAGATAATGAACAAACCACTTCAACCATCAGATCTTGCTCGTGTGCTCGTCCTGATCTTGCTCATGTGCTCGTCCTGTTGGCCGCGGCCATCAGACACGGGCTGAAGCAGCAGCAGATTTTGGGCCGTAGGGCCAAGACTCGCGGGGGCTTAGGTCACGTGGGTGTATTGTATTGAAAAGCTCTGTCGCATCCCACCCAATAGAGGGGCATCTTCGCTGAATTTCGTGGTTCGTATTGGTAATATTAATTACGCTGGCGACCGACAATTTTCATTGCAATGGACAAGCCATCACAATCCTGCCCGTCCACCACGAAGCGAAGTCTGAGCTGCTGCTTTGACCTGACTGGCCACAATCCTGTGGAAGGATGACGTGAAGACTGACAGGCAGCAGACGCTTCTTGAGGAACACTCCCTCGCCACACATCCTCATCACCGCCACATTCTCGTCACTCGTCGTCGTCGTCGTCGTCGTCGTCGTCGTCGTCGTCGTCCTCTCTCCTCACTCTGCCCCTCCCCTACGGCCAAATCAGCCAAATCAGCCCCTCTAGACAGCCAGCCGGCCAAATCGTCCCCTATAGACAGCCAACCGGCTAAATCATCACCGCTAGACAGTCAAGATGGCAGACCCCAACAATGTCTCGCAGTACAAGTACTCGGCCATGTCCAACTTGGTCCTCCAGGCCGACCGCCGCTTCATCTCGAGGAGCAAAGACGACAACACTGGCGACCCGGAATCGCTGGCTGGCCGCCTCAACATCCGCGACATGGGCGCCCGGGTGATGCGGGAAAGCGCACCCAAGCAAAAGAAGAAGCAGAGCGGCCTCGTCGGCGTCGAGCGCGGCTCCATCAGAGACGGCGAGGATGTGCTCGACCGCGAGCAGAGGAAACGAAAGAGGGGTGAGCCTGCCCAAACTCGGGGTTCGGGAATTCTATCTGCGGGTGAGACGCTGATCGAAGGAATCAAGTACCGGCCGAGGACGCCCGCGACCCGCGCCACCTTTGATCTGCTGATGACCGTCACGGCCAATGCCCTTGGCGACGTCCCGCAGGAGATGGTCCGCAGTGCCGCAGATATGATCCTGGAGTACCTCAAAGATGAGTCACTCAAGGACCTCGACAAGAAGAAGGAAATCGATGACATTGTCGGCACGTCGATGACGCCCAAGCAGTTCAACGAACTGGTCAATTTGGGCAAGAAGATCACAGACTACGATGGCCAGGACGAGGATGAGAAGATGGAAGATGCTGATGGCGCCGATGAGCTTGATGATCGCCAGGGCGTTGCGGTTGTTTTTGATGAATCCGATGATGAGGATGCACAGAGACACTTTGAGGTTCGTGATCACGACAGCTCCTCGGATGAGGATGATGATATCGAGGATCGCCCGGGTGCTGAAGAAGCCGCTACGGCCGGCGGAGCAGGAGTGCCGGACGCTGACGGTGGTGATGATGAGGCCGGCGGCATGGTGATTGATGGTGGAATTGCGGCTGCTTCAACCGGCCGGCCGGATGCAGACTCTATTCCCATCCACGAGATTGATGTGTACTGGCTCCAGAGACAGATTGGCACCGTGTATTCTGATGCCCATGAGCAGCAGCAGAAGACACAGGACGCCCTGCAGATCCTTGCCGGCCAAGACATCCGCGAGGTCGAAAACGACATCATGGAGCTCTTCGACTTTGAGCACTCTGAGCTTGTGGGTAGGCTGGTCTCAAACAAAGACAAGATCGTGTGGGTGACACGATGGAGGAGAGCGGCTGAGGACAATGACGCACGCCTGCTGGTGGAGAATGAGATGATTGAAGCCGGCCATCGTGGCCTGCTTGGGGCCCTCCTGGGGGCAAACGGAGGCGAGGAAGAGACTTTGCGGCCAAGCAAAAAAATGAAAATGGACTTGATGGACATCGATATTCCCAAGGCTGACGACGTCAATCGAGCTCCTAGCGGCGACAACCAGGAGGGCGAGCTCCGCAGGGGGCTCATGCCCCAGCGACTCATCAATTTGGACAACCTTGTCTTCGAGCAGGGCAACCATCTCATGACAAACCCCAAAGTCACCCTGCCCCAAGGCTCTACAAAGCGGACTTTCAAGGGTTACGAGGAGATTCACGTGCCTGCACCAAAACCCAGGATGGATGCAGGCGAAAAATTAATCCCAACCTCCGACCTACCCGACTGGGCACGCCAGGGCTTCGGTTCGGCCAAGCAGCTCAATCGAATACAGTCGAAATGCTATCCGAGTGTTTTCCATGACGATGGAAACATGCTGGTGTGCGCGCCGACAGGCTCAGGCAAAACCAATGTTGCCATGCTGGCCATGCTGCGCGAGATCGGCAAGCACCGCAATCCAGACACGGGCGAGATCATGCTTGACGACTTCAAGATCATCTATGTAGCTCCCCTCAAAGCCTTGGTGCAAGAACAAGTGGGCAATTTTGGCGCTCGCCTCAAGCCTCTTGGCATTACCGTGTCGGAGTTAACGGGGGACCGCCAGCTAACGAAGCAGCAAATTGCCGATACCCAGATCATCGTCACGACTCCGGAAAAGTACGATGTGATCACACGCAAGGCCACCGACACCAGCTATACGAGACTCGTCAGGCTGATCATCATCGACGAGATCCATCTGCTGCACGATGACCGAGGCCCGGTGCTTGAGAGCATTGTCAGCCGCACCATCCGCAAGACCGAGCAAACCGGTGAGCCAGTTCGCATTCTGGGCCTTAGTGCTACGCTTCCCAACTACCGAGATGTCGCAACCTTCTTGCGCGTCGACGTGTCAAAAGACCTCTTCCATTTCGACGGCTCATACCGGCCCTGTCCCCTCAGGCAGGAGTTTGTCGGCGTGACGGATAAAAAGCCGATCAAACAGCTCAAAACCATGAACGATGTTTGCTATGCCAAGGTGCTTGAGCATGTCGGCAAGAATCAACAGCAGATGCTCATCTTCGTCCATTCACGCAAAGAGACGGCCAAGACGGCCAAGTACATCCGAGACAAGGCTGTGGAGAACGAGACGATCGGCCAGATCATGCGCACAGATGCTGCAAGTCGACAGATCTTGAATGAAGAGGCAGACTCTGTCAACGACGCCAATCTGAAAGATCTAATGCCCTACGGCTTCGGCATCCATCACGCTGGCATGGGCGTGGCTGATCGTACATCAGTCCAAGACCTTTTCGCCGACGGCTCGCTTCGGGTCCTAGTCTGTACCGCAACGCTGGCCTGGGGTGTCAACCTGCCCGCCCACACTGTCATCATCAAAGGCACCCAGGTCTACTCTCCCGAGAAGGGCAGCTGGGTCGAGCTGAGTCCTCAAGATGTGCTGCAGATGCTGGGGAGAGCGGGACGGCCACAGTTTGACAGCTACGGTGAAGGCATCATCATCACTTCTCAATCGGAGATTCAATACTATCTCTCCTTGATGAACCAGCAGCTGCCGATAGAGAGTCAGATGATGGGTAAACTTGCCGACAGCTTGAACGCCGAAATTGTCTTGGGTAACGTTCGCGCCCGTGACGAAGGTGTTGACTGGTTGGGATACACCTATCTATTTGTGCGCATGATCCGATCGCCCGGCCTGTACAGTGTGGGAGCAGATTACGACACCGACGAGGCGCTTGAGCAGAAACGAGTTGACCTGATTCATTCTGCCGCCACCGTGCTTGAAAAGGCAGGACTCGTCAAATATGAAAAGAAGAGTGGCAAATTGCAGTCGACCGACCTCGGACGTATCGCCTCTCACTTCTACATCACGCATAATTCCATGCTCACGTACAACCATGCCCTGCAACCTTCGATTGGCACCATTGAGCTCTTCCGCATCTTTGCTCTCAGCGAAGAGTTCAAATACATCCCAGTCAGGCAGGACGAGAAGCTCGAATTGGCCAAGCTCTTGGGCAGAGTGCCGATTCCAGTCAAAGAAGGTGTGGAAGAGCCGCAGGCCAAGATCAACGTCTTACTTCAGGCCTTCATTTCTCGACTGAAGCTGGAAGGCCTTGCGCTGATGGCCGACATGGTCTACGTCACGCAGTCTGCCGGCCGTATCCTGAGAGCAATGTTTGAGATTTGCCTGAAGAAAGGGTGGGCCAGTGTGGCCAGGACTGCCTTGGACTTGTGCAAGATGGCGGAGAGAAGGATGTGGCCAACCATGACACCCTTGCGCCAGTTTCCTACCTGCCCTCGAGACTATGTGCAGAAAGCCGAGCGGATCGATGTTCCTTGGTCTAGCTACTTCGATCTAGACCCGCCTCGGATGGGTGAGCTGTTGGGCGTGCCTAAAGCTGGCCGTGTTGTCTGCGACTTGGTGCGCAAGTTTCCTCGATTGGAAGTTCAGGCCCAGGTGCAGCCGATGACGCGGTCCATGTTACGAGTTGAGCTGACCATCACACCCAATTTTGAATGGGATGACGCCCTGCATGGCCAGGCGGAAACATTTTGGATCATTGTCGAGGACTGTGACGGCGAGGAGATTTTGTTCCACGATCAGTTCATTCTGAGACGGGAGTTTGCCGTCGGCGACATGACAGAGCACCTGGTGGACTTTACAGTCTCTGTCTCTGAGCCTATGCCTCCTCACTATTTCATCTCGCTTGTGTCGGACCGGTGGATGCATTCGGAGACAAGACTGCCCGTGTCTTTCCAAAAGCTCATTTTACCCGAGCGTTTCCCGCCTCACACCCAGCTGCTAGACATGCAGAGTGTTCCTGTGCAAGCGCTGCGACGTAGGGAGTATGTCGCGCTATATCCCCACTTCGACAAATTCAACAGAATCCAGACACAGACTTTCAAGGCCATCTTTGACAGTGACGACAACGTCTTGGTCGGCGCTCCAACAGGCAGCGGCAAGACTGTCTGTGCCGAGCTTGCTCTCCTGCGACATTGGAACAAGGAGGAGGGCGCGGGGAAAGCTGTGTATGTTGCTCCGTTCCAAGAATTGATTGACAGCAGGCTTGCAGACTGGCGAGAGCGTCTCGGCAATCTTCATGGAGGCAAGGCTATTTCAGCGCTCACGGGAGAGACGACGGCCGACCTGCGCATCTTGGAGCAATCAGACCTCGTCCTCGCTACGCCGACGCAGTGGGATGTCTTGTCCCGGCAGTGGCAGCGACGCAAAAATGTGCAGAAAGTTGACCTCTTCATCGCGGACGAGCTTCATATGCTGGGTGGTGAGAACGGGTACGTGTACGAGTTGGTGGTCTCGCGCATGCCGTTCATTCGTGTCCAACTTGAGAATAATCTGCGAATCATTGGCCTCAGCGTGCCTCTATCGAATGCTCGAGATGTTGGCGAATGGATCGGGGCATCCAAGCACACCATCTTCAACTTCAGCCCGATGGTTCGGCCTGTGGGACTGGAGCTTCACATTCAATCATTCACCATTCCGCACTTTCCTTCGCTCATGATGGCCATGGCGAAACCGACTTACCAATCAATCATCCAGCTCTCGGCCTCGAAACCTGCGATTGTGTTTGTGCCTTCGAGGAAGCAGGTGCGGCAGAGTGCGTTGGATCTGCTCTCGTGCTGCATTGCCGATGATGCAGATGACAGGTTCTTGCATGCGCCTGTGCAGGAACTGACACCCTTTGTGTCGCGTATCCATGAGAAGGCGCTGGCTGAGTCTTTGACTCACGGGATCGGCTACTACCACGAGGCTCTCTCGACTGGCGATAAACGCATCGTGGCGCACTTGTTCAAGCTGGGAGCGATCCAAGTGCTCCTCGCTTCTCGCGACGTGTGCTGGGAGCTGCCGTGCACCGCGCACCTGGTCATCATCATGGGCACGCAATACTTCCAAGGCCGTGAACATAGGTACATCGACTATCAAATCTCTGAGATCTTGCAGATGTTCGGCCGGGCCACACGACCACAGCAGGACACAGTGGGCAAGGGCGTTCTGATGGTACCGGCTGTGAGACGTGAGTACTACAAGAAATTCCTGAACGAGGCGCTCCCGATCGAGTCTCATTTACAACTTTGTCTGCACGATGCCTTTGTGACAGAGATCAGCACCAAGACTATTCAGTCGACGCAGGAAGCACTGGATTGGTTGACATATACCTATTTCTACCGCAGGCTTCTGGCCAACCCGTCTTTCTACGGCCTGAATGATACTTCTCACGAAGCATTGTCAACCTTCCTCTCGGAACTGGCCGAAAGTACGCTCAAGGAGCTGGCGGAAGCCAAAATCATCGAGTTGGACGAGGATGACGATTCGGTGTCTCCTCTCAATCCTGCAATGATTGCTGCTTATTACAACATTGGCTTTATCACCATGCAGACCTTCCTACTCTCTCTGACGCAGAGAACCAAGCTCAAGGGCATGCTTGAGATTGTGACAAGCGCGACAGAATTCGAGAACATCCAGCTCCGACGGCACGAAGGGCACATTCTGCGCCGCATTTACGACCGGTGTCCGGTGAAGATGTCGGAGCCAGACTTTGGGTCGCCGCATTTCAAAGCATTCGTCCTTTTGCAGGCACACTTCTCGCGGCTAGCACTGCCGATCGATCTGGGCAAGGACCAAGAGCAGATCGTGGGCCGGGTGTTGCCGCTTCTATCGGCATGTGTGGATGTGCTGTCCAGCGACGGCCATCTCAACGCCATGGCGGCGATGGAGCTATCGCAGATGGCCGTGCAGGCCATGTGGGATCGCGATTCGCCCCTGCTACAGATCCCGCACTTTACGGGCGAGATTGTCCAAGTCCTCAAAGGCAAGTACGCGATCAACGACATTGAGGAGTTCATGGGCGCCATGGATCCGAGCGAGAACAAGGACTTTAAGGCGCTCGTGGCCGACATGGGCCTGGAGAACAAGCAGCTCGTCGAGGCGGCCAACTTCACCAATAACAAGTATCCCAATCTGGAGCTGGAGTTCGAGGTCGAAGACAAGGAGAACATCAGTGCGGGCGCGCCGGCGTATGTCCATGTCGTGGTCAAGCGTGAGGTCGATGAAGATGAGGACGACGACGACGACGACAGCAACAACAACAACAACAACAACAACAACAACAACGAGGTGGACACCACGGTGCACGCGCCCTTCTACCCGGGCAAGAAACAAGAGAATTGGTGGCTCGTCGTGGCCGAGGAAGCCACGCGCAGTCTCCTGGCCATCAAGCGCGTAACGATTTTGAAGGAGCTGAAGACAAAACTGGAATTCGTAGTGCCGGAAAAGGGCCAGAAGCAGCTGACGCTGTTCCTCATGTGTGACAGCTACGTGGGTGTTGATCAGAGTGTAGGATTTGAGCTCGATGTTGCCGAGGGCGTGGAGGAAGACGATGACGAGGAAGACGAGGATGGGGACGAGTAAAAGAATAGAACATTAACTTTTTTTAACCTACACACTGCTGGCAAGGCAGGAGCTCAGTCAATAATCCCGGGATACAGGTCGGCAGGGTATCGGCCAAGCTCAGTCAGTAATCTTGGCACGACTCTGGCAAGGCGAATAGGAAGGAAGAGCAGAAAAGGCTACAAGCATTTCCTTCTATTCTTCCAATTCTTATTGGATACACAAGGTTTTGATTAGTATTGTAAATCGTTTGTCGCGTCAATGAGAAAGCCATACTTTTGGCTGGCTAGCTGGTCCTGTGGATCGCAGGAACGCCATTGCATTACAGCTTGGGCCTGCATTCCGGGGTTTTGTCTTGTCCTGTCCTGTCCCTGCTTGGGTCCAGACGGGATCCCGAAACCAGTCTTCGACCCTCGCGATAGAGCGAAACTATACACCCCCAAGCTGGAGCGGGGAGGAAAGACCTTGGTCGACGATCGTGTCATAACTGATGATCCCGGTCAATCATGACTTGCTGCCGCCGTATTTGGCCTTGCCAAGTGTGAAGGGCACATATCGATATTTGATCATGTGTTGAATTTGCCGTCTCACTAAAGAGCAAGGTTAGCGCCCCCAGTACTCTTCCCTATTGTTGTGCTTTCTGGAAAGAAATCCAAGGCAAGAGAAGATAAGCGCTTACTAGTCAGAGAAAATAGAATCAGCCAGTACATAACGAGCACGGGCCAAAAGACGGGCAAGTCGAAGATCTCAAACAGACTGGCAGCCAAGCCCAGGACGATGGCACGTGTCGCGCTGTACCAGAACTTGAATTCGGGCAGTCGGCGGATGAAGGGGCGGAATTCTTCGTCTGCCTTGGTGGGCAGACTGGAGCCTTGGTCGCCGTCTTCGAGGCCCTCATCCTGAGTCAAGGACGGGTCGAATTTGGGCGAGAGGAAGGCAAGGAAGAGGTTGAGCAGGTAGATGCCGAGGCAGTAGGCAACGATGTACCAGCCCTGGGCAAGCAGAATGCGCAAGACGAAGAGGAGGAAGACGGCAAGAGTACCAGACCAGCGGTACGTTGTGTAGGGTGTGGACGTGTCGAGGAAGGCCTGGTATTGCTGGTTTGGGGGAGGGTGTTAGTTGGGAGACGGAAGGAGGGAGACGGAAGGAGGGAGACGGAAGGAGGGAGACGGAAGGAGGGAGACGGAAGGAGGGAGACGGAAGGAGAAGGAGGGAGACTGAGGCTGATGGGGAGGAAGGCGCCAGTGACTGGGATTAAGGGAGGAACACACGCGTAAAAGCCGGCTGGAGTGGGTGGTAATGGCATCAAAAGGTGTGGTGTCGGGTTCGGGGCCGTCCATAGTGGCAGTAGTGGTCAAGTCGACGTAAACAGCAGGCGCGGTGGTTGGTTAGCCTATTCGGGGCAGGAGAAGGACCAGGTTGGCCCTGCTAAGAGCCGACAATCAACAATATATGCACAGGGCAAGGCGAAGGGAGTGCGAGAAGTGAACGCGCAGAAGGCAGATTAAGAACAGCAGATGGTGTAGGCAGGCCGTGTGCAGCAAAGAGGTGTGAGTGGTGGCTGGCAAAGAGGTGGGAGTGGCGAGTGGCGTAGGGGGTCGTGTGGTGTGCACGCGGCGTGAAATGTTGAATCGAGCTGGCTCGGCCCCGGGAAAGAACACATCTCACTCAAAATTTAAAATTTCCGCGTGTCGAAAATTCGCCAATGCTCAGACCGCGCGCCGCGATGGCCCGGGGACACATTGTTCCGATCCGGCCCAGTCACATGACCGCCGGGCCGTTTCGCGCCGACGCTAATCCCAATCGGGGCTCTTCCCCAACTTTGCCCGTACCGACGCACAGATTCACTGCGTCTCGCCGTCCATTGCCACGTCCATCCACACACACAATCCACCATGGTGCTCCTGCAGCGGCTCGCTCGGCCGGCACTCCACGCGCCCTACTCCTTTGTCCCCCGCACAGTGCCCCGCCTGGTGCGTGCCGAGTCGACGTCGTCCGGCATTGGCTATGAGTATATCCTGACGTCGTCGCCGCGGCCGGGAGTTGGCCTCAGTGAGCAGCAACAAGCCCCACTGCCCCAGGACACTGGCCGGTCCCCGCTGACGAGCCCCAGTCACACTCAACCGGCCCAGGGCCCTCAACGCCCTCTCCAGCGCGCTCTTCGTCGAGCTCAACGACGCGCTGCGCAACTACGAGGAGGACCCGGCCATTGGGGCCATTGTGCTCACCGGCAGCGACAAGGCCTTTGCCGCGGGCGCCGACATCAAAGAGATGGCGTCCTTGACTTTTGCAGAGGCCTACAAGAACAACTTTATTGCCCCCTGGTCGTACCTGACCACCATCAGGAAACCGGTCATCGCGGCAGTCTCGGGCCACGCACTGGGCGGCGGCTGCGAGCTGGCCATGATGTGTGATATTGTTTATGCTACTAAGACGGCTAACTTTGGTCAGCCCGAGATCAAGCTGGGCACAATCCCCGGCGCCGGTGGGTCCCAGCGACTGACACGCGCCATTGGCAAGAGCAAGGCCATGGAGCTGATCTTAACCGGCAACGGCTATAGCGGTGAGCAGGCCGAGAAGGATGGCTTGGTTGCCAAGGCCTTTGAGGGCGGCAACAAGGAGGTCTTGGAGGGCGCCCTCGCCACCGCGGAGAAGATTGCCAGCTACTCGCGCGTCGCCGTCATCGCGGCCAAAGAGGTCGTCAACAAGAGCCAGGATCTCGGTGTCAGAGAGGGCGTCGAATACGAGCGACGCATTTTCCACTCTCTCTTTGGCTCCAACGACCAGAAAGTGGGCATGACGGCCTTTGCCAAGAAGCAAAAGCCCGAGTGGACCCATTCGTAGCGCGTCAGCAGCACTACTATATTATGTATGTACTCAGTCCTCCATACTCGGAGTTTGTCATCTGTACACATGCCTCTGACTGGTAAGAACAGGAGGTGTGTTAATAGGATTCACTGATGCACGTGATTCTCAGACTGCCTGCCTTTACCTCAGTCGGCCGTACCTGCCTGCACACACTTTACATGCGCCTGCCTGCACACACTTTACATGCGCCTGCCTGCACACACCTTATGTACCTGCCTGCACACTTTACACGCACCTGCCTGCACACACCTTACACCTACGCCCCTGACCTTACATCTCACCCACTCGCTGTGTCTCCACTCTCAGACTTGGGCCTCTTCCGTCCAAACGATATCGAGCTGATTTTCCATTCTAGGTATGTCAGTGGGAGGCCTTTTTCCGCAATGCTTCCCCAATGCTTCCCCAATGGGGTAATTTGTCTCTATACAGCATAAAAAGTAACCCTCAGATCTGCTTCCCCAATGGGATAATTTGTCTCTATACAGCATAAAAAGTAACCCTCAGGTCTCTCCTATGACACCTCAGGCCTCTTCTATGACGCCTTCAGATCTCTACTATGACACCTCAGGCCTCTTCTATGACACCTTCAGATCTCTACTATGACACCCTCTGTAGCCAACATTCCCTTAATCTCCAGCTTCTTCATCTTCAGCTCCTTCATCTGCAGCTTCTTCAGTATCTCTCCGTCGTGGCACTGGGTGTTGTTACTGTGCAACTTTGAGGCCAGTGGAGACAGGGCGCCTTCAGCGACAAGCAGCAGTTCCAACCATACATCATTCATCGAGGACCGTCTCTATATTAACGGCGAATTTGTTCCCTCCGTCTCCGGCAAACGGTTTGGCATCACAAGCCCGGCCACTGAGAAACTCGCTGCCTCTGTCTGTGAAGCCAGTCCTGGACATGTCTATCTGGCCGTCGCTGCCGCCAGCGCAGCTCTCTCGAGCTAGATGCCTCCGGCAGGACAGCTTGGATTAACAAGCCCAGAGGCAAGATTGAGCAGTGCTTGCATGAGATCTCCTACCGTATAGATACTTAACACCTCTGGAAACGGCCTGCGTACCGGAAACCTTGACGCCATCCTTCATACCTCTTTTGTGACTTTCCCGCGCGTTCGTGAACATCCAGCGCATTTGTTTAGTTTCCGTCTCCGGTAAGCTCTCTGGCATGTGCCAGTCGGTAAATTGAGAACTGTCGAATGAAACTGCACGCAGTGAGGCAGCTGCAGCATTGGTACCCAGGACGATGTTCTCATTCGATTGTCGATCGACAGTGCCGTCTTCTCCTTGTCTCCTCTAGAGCTCAAAGTCACGATCTAAAGTGTTCGGGGCTATGCGGACAAATGCTCCTCGTACGAGGCAAGACGATGCCGAAATATTAGATTATTGGACAC
This sequence comes from Chaetothyriales sp. CBS 132003, assembly GCA_003709865.1. Lineage (NCBI taxonomy): Eukaryota > Fungi > Ascomycota > Eurotiomycetes > Chaetothyriales > Chaetothyriales sp. CBS 132003. The sequence goes on along the minus strand of QRBJ01000025.1, from coordinate 271,387 downwards.
TTCCAAGGAAAGGAAGGCGAAGAGCGGATAAGAGAGATTTAGAATAGGATGGAATTCTCTATACAGTACAAGACCCAACGCTTGCAGTCCAAACATCCCTCCAATACCCCGCGTATTCTGATAGTCTCTGCTTGCATTGTTCAGATGCTGTGTAACTCTCAACCAGAGCTGCAACATATCTGTGACATCAGCCGTAGCCAATTGTAGTATAGTGGTTTTGGCATGAGGTGCCTGCTGTCTTGGCACAAGGTATTCATGACATAGATATTGGAACTGGGTGTCCCATATTAGTTAAAGATTTGAGGAGCTGTGAAAACAAATTGAAAACTGCTCTGTACCATGGATCAGCCTCGTATGAGCGAATCAAGAGCCTTGTGGCCGCCCTAGATACGAGGTCACGAACACTTTTAATCGCAATGCACTCGACCCTTGGGTTATGAATAGATCACTCTCCACCTTAGTACAGTGTTTAGCCCCTGCACTTGGTAACACACTAGTCTGTATTCGGTTACGGCGTCAGGTGGATTGCTGCCCACATGCCACGCCAGCTTTTGCCCTCAAGCCTTGTTTCCTCTCCCAGCAGGCAAACTGTACAGCAACATCAGCCTCCCGAGCTGGTAGACAGACAGGATCTTCTGTAGGTAATGTATCAAAGCTAATTCACATCTACAGATTCACACTGAGCACTTCACAAACAAGCGTTGCAGATGAAACAGTGAGTGGTGAACAAACACAGATAAAATTCACTGGTGGATCACTACTAGAAGCTTAGTAACAAATTTCGACATTCCTTTGGTTTGCCTCGACGGCAAGATCAGGTACCAACTCATCCTAACTATTTTGGGAATCCCAAAAGGCATGGCATCCATTTACAAGCATCACCCATCTTGTTCATTCCCAAATGCCCAGGAGTCTCATGACATTGACATAGTACCCCTCATCCAAAAACAGCTTCCCAATCTTGACAAACTCTGATCTCAAACATCATCCTTGCCATGTTGGCAGTGCCTTCCCAAGCAAAAGAAGATGGTATGAGTATTGTGATAAGCTGACCCTTCCCTCCCTACCTCCAATCTCCCTTCGGCTTCCAAGACAAACCAAACAACTGCCCGACGATCCGGTCCTTCAGCCCGTCTTGTGCAGCATTCTCTGCCTCGAATCCCTGCATTAAAACTCGCCTTCTTTTCGCTGAGATTGGACGGCCGCCTCCCACATGTGTCCAGATTGGGCGTACCCGACTCGGATGAGAAGATCCGCACGACGCTCTGCCACTGTTTCTTTGCCGTAGGTCGTGCGGGCCATTGATAGCCAGAGGCTAGGTTCTAAGAGTTATGCATTGACCCTCTTCAAGTAAGTTTGGCTCTAGGAAGCGGTAGCTCGTCAGACCCACCGACGAAGAAACAAGAGCAGTACTGTCTCACAGATGTCTAATAATTTTCTTGATAGATGTTGATCATGACTTCATGACTTGACCACCGCAACAGCTCAGCAAGCCCTGAGCACTCGACTATTTATGGCGATCAGTCTCTACAATTTTCGCTCTCAGGAAACTCGAACAAACCTCCCATCCTCACTCATCAACACATCCAACCATGCATTTCTCCATTCTCTTCGCCTCTGGCCTCTTGGCTGGAGGTGCCCTCGCCAATAACCCTGCCATTGGCATTGGCCGACGTGGTGGTTGGGGAAATTGGGGCGGCGGTGGTTGGGGAAGTTGGGGTGGAGGCAGCGGAAATGGCGGAGGACACAGTGGTGGTCCTTTTGGTGGAGGTTTAGGAAGTCCTTTTGGTGGAGGTTCGGGAAGTCCCTCAGGAAGTCCCTTTGGATGGGGGTCAGGCGGTCCTTTCGGAGGCGACTCAGGCAGTCCTTTTGGAGCCGGCTCAGGCGGTCCTTCTGGAGCCGGCTCAGGAGGTCCTGCTCCGAACCCCGCCCCAACTCCAGCTCCATCCTCAGCTCCAGCTCCATCCTCAGCTCCAGCTCCGTCCTCGGCTCCAGCTCCGTCCTCAGCTCCAGCTCCATCCTCAGCTCCAACTCCATCCTCAGCTCCAGCGCCACCCCCACCGCCGCCACCGCCTCCTGCTTCCAACCCCGCCCCGGCTCCAGCTCCATCATCGGCTCCAGCTCCATCATCAGCTCCAGCTCCTGCGCAACCCCCTCCTGCTTCCACCCCTCCTCCGGCTTCTTCACCAGCCGAGACCTCGTCCAGTTGCTCTGATGATTTTGATTCCGAGGACGACGGGGACGACGGGGACGACTGTTTCGATCAAACGAAGCTCGATCAAGTCATGGCTGACTCTATCTACCTCCTTGAAAACCCGGGTATCTGGGACTACAACACCACCGCCGAGCGCCTCTTCACCTCCGGAGTCCAGGTCGTCTCTGACTCGCTCAAGGTTTCTAACGGTGAGCCTGTAAGTATTCACCCACAACCATCTCCACTCCCGCAGCTTACGGTATGGTACCTTGGAACTAACAAATCCTCCTCCTCCCAGATCGATGGCACTGCCTTCTTTCCCACCCGCTCCGCCATTACCAACGCTCAATTCAACCTTCCGCCTCTCAGGAATATGGAAACTGTCTACTATACCTACTCCTGCGAGGACCAGACCCTTGGCTGGCGATGGACTGCCTCCGGCATGGCTGATGGCAATACCCGTATCGCCAACAACATGCTGTTCGACTTCGTAGACGGCAAGGTCAACCACGTTTATTGGTGAGTACCCCGTTCCCTCCCTCCCCCCCCCCCATATCTTCCGTTCCCCCTACTAATTCACTCACTAGGGAATTCAACTCCATCAACTGGGTCAAAAATGTTGGTATCAACTGCCCCGTGCCCGAAGCGTCTTAGGGCTGGTAATTGGATTTCTTTCTTGGCTGTTTCTATTTCTCACAATGAAATCTACTTCCCTTTGATTTCATTCATACAAAAGTTGGTGTGGATAGGGAGGGACGGGGATCTCCACAGTTTGAACATGCTGATCGCAGTAAAGAATTACTTTTTGTTTTTTTAAAAAAAAAACACGAAAATGGGGGGTGGGGAGGAAATAGATACAACCTATTCAACTAGTTGTTAATTACTATTAAGAAATGTCTCACTCATTTACAATTTGCATGGATCCAAGACTGAGAACTAATTCAAATTCTGCAGAAATACAGTGTCACACCTATCATAGCATTCTTCTTATGGGAGAATGGTGAAGGCCCTCTCCGTCCAAAAAACTACCGTGATCGCCATGCTTGGATCAGAAGGTGTCTAGAGATACAGTAGTACACAGAGAGTAAGAACCGGGTCTCCTGTTCGACTAAGAAAGACCCACTGATTTCATAACACTTCTGCTTTTGTCAGAACTGCGCATGAATAAAAATAGATCAAAGAGGGACAAGTTTAACCTCCACCATGGTAATCATCAACGAATGGCGCCCCCCTCTCTTCTCATTTTACCAGAAACTACACCAGCCAATGTAATGCTGGCACAAATTCTCCACCTTGGTAGCCTGGTCGATCAATTTGTCGACTTGCTCTTTGACACCCAGTCCGCCTGCCTCGGCCATCGTAGCATCGCCGCCCTGCGATGAAATGGTGTTCACATGCCCATTCCCAGTTTTGGCAACCTGCCCGTTCACCGACACTTGCGTGTGCCCGTGGTCGGTGCCGCCGCCGAAATCATGGCCTGTGAGTTTATCCTTAATTCTCGCCAGCACTTGGAGTGCCCGGGCATTTTGGACCTCTTTGTCTTGCTGTGCGCTCTCCCGGTTGTCCATTCCGACGCCTTTCGGTACATCTAGCAAGCTTCCTCCTGCCATGGCTGGGTCAAGAATGGAGCTCCTTCTGTGGCGACGTCCAGGTGGCGCACCAACCTGGCTCTGTGGCATACCGCCTACCAGAGCTTGATCTCGTGCATGCTCGATGGGGCTGCGATCGGTCTCACCCAGTCCGCCTCGTCCTGGCACCTCAATGATACTGGCGCGTCGCTCAGAGCGGAAGTTTGGTCTGGGCGGCGATTCACGAGTGTTGAGTCTCCAATTGAGCAGGGGGTCGTGGATGAAGGCTTCCAGGACGGCAAGGAGTGACTCCTTGTTCTCGCGAATCACTCTCATGGTGTTTTCGCAAGTGATTCTAAATGAGCCCTCGATGTTGGATACCTCCATGGCAAAAGTGAGCATTCTCGTCAGCCGGAATGGCACGCGCTCTGGATACTTTTCGCGGTGCATTGCAACTTCGAAGCAGTCTCCGAAATCAATGTGGATGATCTTGCCGGTGATGCGGTCGAGCATAAGGTTCGAAGGGTGACGGTCACCAAGGCCGAGGATGTAACCGACCATGCTCATCACTGCTAGAGAGCGAGTATAGTTTGTCCGACGTTCAAGCCATGCCTCGGAGCTTTTCGACTTGAGCCACAACACTCGGTAGAGATCCTTGCCGGTGGTATTGTCCATGGCGTAGCTAAAAACTTCCACTTTTTGCATCAGTGTCAGATTGTCGTAGTCAGGTGCCATCTGTAGCATTATTCGGTGCTCAATGTTGAGAAGAATTCGTCGGGATTCTCGATATTCTTTGATCAGGTTGTGAAGAGTATCAGAATTAGGCACCCAGCCGATAAGGCCGGAATTCTGGGAGAGCGGGATGGCTGGGAAGCGCTGAATGTTGAGATGACGCTTGGAGCACTCTGTGTCGCCATTGAGGAGCGTGTTGACCAGGCCAAACAGCTGCATGACGCGTTCATCTTGTCGAATATCTTCATGACCTTTCAGTAGGAAGGCGTAGGACACACCATCCGAGCCTTTAAGAGTCATCTTCCGCGGCCGCTGCTTGGATGGAATGACGGAAAGCACATGGTCGAAGCTCATGATGCGGATGATTGGCTTGCCGACTTGATATGTTCCTGGAACCGCGAGTTCGAGATCCCTGGCTTCCCTCAATTCTGGCGACACGTACTTCAAATCGAGGCTCATCAGCTGAGGAAGCTGGCGGGCAATCTTGCGGAAGACGCCGTAATAGAGATCCCATGCTTGGTTCAAGTCTCCGAGTTCATGATTCCGTCGATAGGCGTTGCAGAAACTTCGAGCCTCTGCTAGATCGTGGCCGAACGCCTGGACAAACGAAATTTCTCGAAGGGTATCGGCGCCACGATCAAGCAAGAGGTGAAGAGGCTCGAGGGTGGCAAACATGCCTTCGGTGTCGTGGTCTCCAAAGTAAAGTCTGGAGGCTTCTTCAAGACCTTCGTGCCAAAGCTCGTGCCACAGGACAGCAACTCTGATCAACTCTTTGCTGACAAGTTCGGCTTGTTGGACGAGGACTGGGCTATGGACACGCATTTTGCCCATGATTTGTGAGGCGTAATTGGCGCGGAGTGTGGTGGAGGACTTCATAGCCACGGTCAGAGGATAGACAAGGGCCTGAGGATGGAGTTTTCCGACTTCGGTGAGCAGTCGGTGCACCGAGCCGCGGATTCGATTGTTCGGCTGGTTGATTCGAGCAATCAATTGAGGGATCACCTCAAGCCAAACATTGATGGGAACCTGGGTGTAGCCTTCAATCACAGCCTGATTTACATCAGCGTGTCCACCGTGTGCGAACCAGAGAGTCAACAGCCTCAAGGTGTCTTGTAATGAGCTACTCTGAGACAGCTTAATCGACCTGAAGAAGCCTCGAATTGCGGGAACGACGTGGTTCATGATTGCAGGCTCTGGCAGCGCTCCAACTCTCTCCGAATCGGAATGAGACACCATTGATGTGACGACTTCAAAGTTCGCAAGTGCAAAAGCGTGCCAGGCTTTGTACCAGCCATCGTTGTACTTGGTGGCATTCTCGTAAGATTGCAAAATTTCTTCAACAAGATCTTGCGACTTTGTGTCTCCCCAGTCGCCCCGTAGCATGTATGTCTGCCACTGGCCTTGGCGACGGTAGGATTTGGCCAAGAGTTGCTTGAACTTCTCGCGTTCGTTGTGGTAGCTGTTGCGCATCTGGGCCTCGTGAACAGGTGACTCAACAACAGCGTTTACTCCATTCACTCGATCATGATGACTCGCTGCGCTAGCGTGGGCATTGAAAGTCTGATATTTGTCGGCCAAATCAGAGGTGAAGATGCGAAGAGCCTCCAAGGCTTCTCTTTTACTTCCCGTCGACCAATTGTACTTGAGCCTGGCAAAAGCTACGGCTTCCTTGGCCGTCTTGTCGGTATCGGTATCTCGAATGCCTTGCAGACTGGCCAGGGATCGTTCGGCAAGGTGGCTTCGTTCTGACTTTCGGCACAGATTGGCGAATTTGATCCATATGGTGGGATTCTCCTCTGGTCGCAACACCAAAGCTCGAACTTTGAGCATGCGTTGCCAGACCTCGACGTTGGCCTGACAGCCAATCAATCGATCGTTCCACAATTGCTTGAGCGCTTCCTTCCTTTCCGGCTTTTCACCCTTCTTGTAGTCCATGATCTCTTCGAGCTCGGCCAGCATCTGCGTCCTAACAACGACGCTGTAGGCACGGTTGTAAGATTCGCCGATCGTGGCATTGAGCTCAGAATTCACGCCCTCTCTCGCTCGCAGGATGTACTTGTTGGCCTCGTCAAAGTGACTTCTCTGTGTGGCAAGAATGGCGCCGAAGAATGCTCGATCGGGCGAGCTATCCTTCATGGCTGAAATATAGGTTTCCATGTGCTCCCATTCACCGCGAGCCCAGGCAGCGGCGGCAGCCCAGGCCGCCATATTACGGCGATTCTCCGGCGAGGCATCGTCCCAGCGATTATGGGCAATGGTGGACAGCTTGGCCCACTCACCAAGGGCATGCAGACAACGCATCTTTCCCATAACAAGCTCGAAGTTGTCTGGCTCAGTGGAAATACGCTTGTTATACGCCGCCAGGGCTTCCTCCCATCGCTGGAGACGCTCAAACCAGACCTCCTTCAACTCGACCTCACCAAAGGCTTGAGCTCTTCTCAAGATGCCGATGGCGGCGTCTGACTGCTGAAGTTGATTGTTGATGCTTATCAAAGCCTCCACGCTCTGGCTATTCTGGTCTTGCTCGAACTCAAGTTCCTTGTAATGCAGTGCTTTTGCAAAAGCATGGCATTTGGCGGCGAATCGGCCCAAGGTTCTGATGTCAATTGGCAGCGACTTGTCGTCATGCTCCATGAACTCGGCCAGGTTAAGGAGCGTCTGCAGGATGTCTGGTGGAATGTGCGTGGAAGTCAGAGCCTTCTCGATGGACCTGATGAGCTCTTCCTGATACTGGTCGAACAACTCGGTCCAGCAAGAAACAAAGGCCGAGTTGAAGAGATCGCGAGCCAGTGGCGGGTAGACCCCGGCAAGACTGGCGCAAGCGCGAAGGGCGTGGGAGGGAGATTCTTTCAACAGCTCGACGCTGAATCGGCGCATCCACTCCTGCCAATCCTCTCTAGTGGACTTCTGAGACGTATCCCATGCATTCTTCAGATGCTGCTGATTGACCTGGAGTCTCATCGAGGTGATGTTCATGTAGGACGTATCCTCGGCCATCGTTCCGTACTGTTCGTCCGGGTACAGGTCGACCGGCAGGGACTTGCCCGTCTTCAAATTATCGAGCAGTTTTTGGTAGCGATCAGAATTGATCTGCCCAGCTTTGGTTGCTCGTTCGATGAGGGGAAGGTAATGAACGAAGTCTTGACCGAGGTGGTATATCAGTGCGCAGACACAGTCAAGAGCGGCGGATTTGAGTGATCTCTCGGAAGAAGTTGTTACTGTTTTCTCCGACGTGCTCAGAATCTTGGCCAGGGGATGCAACATCAGAGAGGCGAAGTCGGTCAAGGTGACGACGCGTGAGAGTTTGGTCAGGGTGTCAATTGCTTGTCGGCGTGAGGGTGTTGGAGCGGATGTGCTCTCGAGCATGCCGACAATGGCGGGAACGATCATGTGCATGTACTCTTCGCCGCTGGCACCGAAGACGAGGAATGTCTGCAGAATGCGCATTGACGACTCTCTCCGAGGATCGGCGTCATTTTCGATAACGCCCAGCATCAGAGGCAGGAGACCAGCGAGGTATCTCTTGAACTCGCCTTCGAGTGACTTGGATATTGCTTCAATAAGGAGCAGGATGGTCGACTGGACAGCCTTGGAGGTATTCCAGAATTTGCGGATGACTGGAATAATATCCTCCAGGTGAGCGCGGATATGCTGCCGCACAATATTGACGAGAACGGCGAGCTGATTGAAGTAGTTGTCGAGTCTGCTCGGGTGAGAATTCCGGATGACACCGAGAAAGCCGGGGATGATCTGGCCGAGGAAAGGGACACATTTCATGCCAATGGTCTTGAAGATGGTGACAACAGCATCGATGACGGCACTGTGATACTGGACGAGGGTGTGATCGGCAAGAATGTTGCCCATCAAAGTATTGATCACGACGGTGGGGTAGTACTCGTCATTCGAAGGCGTCAGGCCTTGCATGATGAGGGCCACATCGGAAACAGGCTGGGCCTCGTTCTTGTTATGATGCTCGGCCACCGACTCGGTGAGCTGCTGGTAGCGGTATGGATCGAGGGCACCGAGCACGCCAACGAGTTTGATGGCGTCATTGCGGGTCTGCTCGTGGCCCTCGGTCTTGATGATGGTGATGAGGATGCCGAGGAGTTCTGGATATTGCAGATACGGCTCGATGACGTAGCCAGAGTTGACGGCAAGGGCACTCAACGTCTTCATGGCTGCATTGCGCTTCTCCTGCGAACTGAGATCCTGCAGCGCATCAATGATGATGGGCATGAGCTGGGGAATATGGCCTCGCATTTCATCGGCGCCCACCAGCGTCAGATCGCCGAGAGCGGTGATGGTGGTGGATGCAACACCCGGGTTGGGGTCGGTGGCTTTGGGCAGGAGAGCCGACACCATCGGATCGACGTAAGACTTGACCAGGGCAGTGGCATTTTTGACGAACAGGCTGAGCAGCTTGGCGCTGTCTTCCTTCTGCCGCGCCGTGTTTGAATAGCCGAGGCCGGTGAGAAGATTGACCAAGAGCTTGCGGAGGGGGGGAAAGACATATGCAGGGTTCGTCTGGGTCAGTCTGCCGATGACGACGATTGCTTCTTCCCTGACTGCGAAGACCTCATCGTTGATGGCCAAGAACAGGCAGCGAATGTTTTCGGGGCGGCCAAGATGCTTGTCGAACCTGTCGTTGAGCGAGTGCAAGACCTTGGCTCGGATCGAAGGGTCAGGGTCGCCAACGGCCATGGTGAGGAGCTTGTCGACGACTTCGCCGACGACTTGGATGGCATTGTTGCCTCTCTGGTTCATGATGGGGTCTCGCGTGAAGAGTTGCGAGCAGGTGATTGCAGCAGCCAGCCGAATATCGGGGTTCTCGTGCGTGGCATACCTGATGGTGACGTCTCTGACAAACTCATTCAGGATGTGGCCGGAGAAGTCGAATGTGCCCAGGGTAACGAGGGCCAGGTGGATTTCAGCAGTGCTGTACTCGGCAGGCAGGCCGCCATAGTCGCGAGCAAAGGACGGCAGCGGCGGCATCCGCGATGGGGGACAGCCAAGAGGGCGGTAGGGCTGTCGCAGAAGGATCAGACTGAGCAGGTCGAGCAATTTGTCTTGGATGATGTTCTTGATGGGAGGAATGTGATGGGCCATCTCGCGCAGGGCGTCTTGCAGCGGCGGTGTCAGGCCACAGGCAAAGATAGGGTCGAGAAGGGCCTCCATGTACTTGCTCAGGGTTTGGCCAACGGCCTGAGACATCATGCTGATGCATTTGAAGAGAGGCCCATCGTCAACGGAAGCGCGATTTTTGGTCTTGGCACCCAGCGAATCGCGAATGTAGAGAATGACGCTGTCGAGATACGGGGCCACCGCGCTGCCCACGGCCTTTGCGATGGCTCCAAAGGAGAGGAAGGCCTGGTTTCGCTCGCCCGGCTTCTTAAGCTGGGCTTGCAGGTAGATCATGAACCGATGCAGGTATTGGTTGATGAAGTCGACGGGCGAGTACTCTGCGAGGATGGGGATGGTCTGCACGACCTGTGCACGGATGCGTGGATCGCGATGATCCTTGAGTCGCAGCATGATTTCACACACGTTCTTGTAGAAGTCGTGCATGAACATGTTGCCCTGCTGCAGCAGCTGCTTCAGAATCAAGATCGAGCCAAGAATGTCGTCAACATTGTTACTGTTCCGGAGGCCGTCCAGGGCTCGTTGGTAGATCTTCTGAAACCAGGTTGCCTGGAAGGCCTGGTCGCGGGCAGCCATGACACCGAAACAAGCACTGACGGCCTCGGCGGCCACGTCTCGAATAAGATCTCTGGGATCCTTGAGAGCGTTCCAGATAAGTTCAAAGATCTGCGGAATGAAGCCATAGACTAGCGTGGGCGAGTTCTTGGCAAGTTCCCGGATCAGGAGGACAGCAGCCAGGCGTCGGCTTTCTGCCTTGCTCTCCGGCTGCAGCCATTCAAAAGCAGACGTCATCTCTGCTTCGACCAGTTCGGCAGTGAAGGCGCCACCGGGCCGGGCCAGGTGGCCCATTGCCCGGCTAGCGGCGTCGAGAACGGCATAGTCGTTACTCCTCAGCGCAGCCCGCAGATAGTTAGAGTACTTGGACACCTTGGAAGCGGCATCGATGGCATCACAGTCGATCAGACGGTCCAATGCGAGGATGCCGCCGACCTTTTCCGACGCGTCCGCTGCCTGGACGAGGTTACTGATGCGGACCGTGATGCGGTCGTAGAACACGCTGAACCGCTCCGGCGACCATTCTGGGCTACTGGTCAGCAGCGATCTGAATGATGCGTGGGACTGCTTAGATGGCTGGACGGCTGGACGGGCTGGATAGCTAGACGGCTGGACGGTTGGACTGCCGGACGCCAAGACCGCCCGCTGGGCTGCCAGACGGTCGAGACGGCTGGACTACCAGACACCGACACCGCTGGACTACCACACGCCGAGATGGCTGGACTGCCAGACACCAAGACTGCTAGACTGTTGACTTACCTCGTGAATAGAGAGTGATGAGGCTGCTCAGTTCAGTTGCTGCACGTGCTTTGACCTCGGCCTTCTTGCTCCGCAGATCTGAGAAGATGCGCTCAATGAGGTCGGCACCCTGGCCTGGGAGTGACATTCTGCCTCACACATGATCTGACAGGTTGCTGCCGGCCTCAGAAAAGGGCACCAAGGACAGAGAAGGCAGTGTGTTGTTGTTGCGGGGCGCGCAAGGTCTTGGCACCGGAGGTAAGTTATTGCGCAAGGCTGTGAGCTACAGCAAGGCTGCGCTAGGCTGCACTAGGCCGCAAGGCTGGCAGTGCCAAGGCCCGTGTTTGTGCGTTCCGTCTTGGCACTTTTGCACCGTGGTCTTGGCACCAGCACTAGCACCCTGGTGTTCGCCACCGTGAGAGCGGAGAAAGTTTTCTTTGTGCTAAATCTCTCCAAGTCATAGTCATATAGTAGATAGTATCTTCAGGATCCCCTATCCGGCAGGGACTCTTCATCCTCTAATGGGTGACTCTTACCGGCCTTCAGGGCGCCATTCTGTGCGTGATAGCATGTACCGTTTCACTGGCAACCAGGACGACGGCCGACGCGGTCGGCCCATAGAGCGCCGTTATCGACCTCCGCGCAATGACTTCCGTCGTCCACACGCTTCTGAGCGCCCACTGCTAACTCGGCAGCACGACGTGGCCGGGTTGCAGGCTTTCCGGGACCCTCAGGCCCGCGACAAATTCCGCAGCCTGGCTGACCTGACCGACAGCGAGGAAGACAATATGGTCGAGTCCGACGAGGACGTCGCTGACGGCGCACCACCAACGAAGAGACCGAAAGCCGGAGGTGCCGCCGCGGCCGCAGACGCCGCGGGCACTACAGCATCTGTTCCCGCTACGCCAAAATGGTCCAATCCCGACCCCTACACAGCCCTCCCGCCGCCCACTGAAACGACAGGAAAGCGAATTGGCGTAATCAAACTCATCAGAAAGGCCAAGATGGACGACGCCAACAAGAGCGATAACGCCGACATGGCGAGAAACGACGACTTCATCGCCCTGGACGACGGCCTCAGCGACTTCTTCCCACAGGCACCCACGGCGCCAAGGGCAGATCGACTTGGCAAGAGAAAGCGAGGAGATGAAACTGCAATTCCACCTCTGCGCGGCGGACTCCGACCACTGAAGGACCTGGACATCCTTCAAGAATGGAAGGCTCGATCGTCAGCTGACTCAGCACCTTGGCACGTACCGTGCCGAGCAGAAGACACGGCCAGCATGGCGTAAGAGGATGCCGTCTATCCCCAAGCACCCTCAATCGGCTAACGCATTTCATAGCCTCCATAAAGAGATAATAGACTTTTATGAATGGGTAAGGCCCAAGGAGTATGACTTGGCGGTACGAGCCGATGTCATTCGACGGCTGTCCCTTGCTTTCAACCGCATCGAGCCTGGCGAGGTCAAGTCGTTCGGTTCGTTCGCCGCAGGCCTGTACCTGCCCATCGGCGATATGGATCTCGTCTTTCTGCAGCGCGGTTTCAAGCCGGGCCTTCTTGCTCCGAACGGCCTGCCAGAGAAGCCAAAACGCAAGCTGATGGAGCGATTCGCCAAGCTTCTGCGCGATTGGGCCATTGCCGAGCAAGGATCAGTGCAGCTAATTGCTTTCGCAAAAGTGCCCATCATCAAATTTGTCGACAAGGTCAGTGGCTTGAAGGTCGACCTGTCTTTCAACAATGACACCGGCGTTGTTGCCAACGAGACTGTCCAGAGTTGGAAGGCAAAGCATCCTGCCCTACCCATCCTCGTCTCCATTGTGAAGCAGTTTCTCATGATCAGAGGCCTGAACGACGTCTCCGTCGGCGGCCTGGGTGGCTTCTCTGTTATTTGCCTCGTGACCAGCCTATTGCAGCACATGCCTGCTTCGGGCGGGATGACCAACCTGGGCCAGCTTCTCCTCGAGTTTTTCAATCTCTACGGCAATCTGTTGGATCGTGAAAGCGTTGCAATCCGTTTAGAACCCCCCGGCTATGTCGACAAGTCCACATACAGGCCTCATCTGTTTAACAACGAAAAGCGAGGCCGACTCACCATCATCGATCCCAACAGACCCGAGAACAATGTGTCCGGGGGCTCCAACCAGATTGATCAGGTATTCTCGTTATTCTCTACCGCGCATGAGATTCTTTCAGACCATATGTCTGCTTTTCCTGTGAGCAGGTCCGACAAGGCTTCGTTCAGCTTCCTGAAAGACCTCGTTGGCGGGAACTTTGCCAGATATGACAAGCAGCGCAAAGGCCTTCAATCTCTCTATTTCGGCCTGACCGGTCAAGAGCTCACTGAGCCTCCAATTCGCCGCCCGCCAGTACATCAGATCACTCCCCCGGCCGACCTTCTATCGACCGGGTCGAATGATACTTCAAGATACGATCAAGCTGCACCCAAGTTCCAGGAAACGACTCAGAAACCCGACATCATCGGCACCAAAGAATCCAAAGTGCCCAAGTCAGAGCGCAGGGCGCTGCGCATGAAGCTTGCTTTCCCCGCTCTGGCCGACGCGATTGGCAGTACCATCAACATGAAAGATGCACTAGCACTGAGTGGATACACCGACCCTATGGCCCTCAACACACGTCTCGACCTGGCCCAGGATGAAGCAGTACGGAATCAACTGAACATGCAGCACGGAATCAACTGAACATGCAGCACGGAATCAACTGAACAAGCAGCACAGAATCAACTGAACAAGCAGCACGGAATCAACTGAACATGCAGCACGGAATCAACTGAACATGCAGCACGGAATCAACTGAACATGCAGCACGGAATCAACTGAACAAGCAGCACGGAATCAACTGAACAAGCAGTCTCCAAGTCACAAGTGAGATGCGTGACCAGGAACTCGGCCGATGGCGACGGGCAGCAGCACGAGGCAAGAGACGCGTGGGGTGCCTTCAGTGAACAGTGAAAAGCTCACTTTGCCACGAGACAGTCTGTAATGGCTGGGCATGAGCACATGAATCACACATATTTTCTCAAGTCCTCGGACTCACTCATCTGACCTTCTTGCGCCGGCAGCAGACCAAGATTGCCTGCCGGATTGCATTCTCCCGTTGTTCCAACGCATGCTGAGGCTACTGATGTTGGCAGGCGCGCACCTTCAAGAGTATGCTTGCAGTCTCTAATGCATTATCAAGTTGTCTCAACGGCAGCTGATGCAATACCTTGAATGGTCTCTTGGATCATGACCTGGATACAGGTTCTCGATGCAGCCCAACTGTCACTCGGATTGGTGCATCGAGAACTTGTGTCCTTTCTCATTGCCTGATTTGCTTACATGCAATTTGGCAGGGAGGAAGGTGGTGGCCAGGTGCAGCACAGATATTTTCGTCCCGATATCCTGCTATGATACACAGTGGCACAGCTGCTCCTACACTGCAAAGCGTCACCTGGAATTGGGTCAATCTACTATCAAGTCTTCGAAAGCCAGCTCTCGGTACACGCCGCCTCTCTCACGAGTTCCTCGCTTGTGTGCAGTATCGTGTCAGGAAAACTGAGATTGAACGAACTGGCCGAGCTTTCGATCAACATACCACGAGCGATCCAAGCAACGATGGCATGATCACCATCCTCGCCACGGAGAAGTGCCGAGTTTGTCGGCCTGACTGACAGATGACGAGCGGGAGACATCTTCAAACACAGCTGATGGGTCAGCAAACACAGCTGATGGGTCAGCTCTTGCGGGCGCTCGAAAAATTTTCATCGAATTCTGTACAAAGCAGGGAGTGGGGGTAGTGACTTCCTGCAATCTATGCACAGCCATAAACCCGGGTGGATACGGGACCAATGCTGTGCAACAACCAAACGTACTCGGCACGTTTTGAGCAGAAATCCCTCGGCCGCCGGTGGAAACTGTTGACAACAATAAGACAGTCATTGGCGGATAAGTAGATCCAAGCACAGAGCGTCGCCACAAAGCCGTAGAGTTCACTCTGAGCGGCCGATTGGTCTTTGGCGGATCCCCTACAGCGATCGGCAACCAGCGCTCTGACAAGTACCTTTTGACTAGTGTGGCAGTCTCGCTCTTGGGCCTCTCAAGGCACAGCCCAGTGATGCGCTGATCCAGTTCTAGTCACATCATCGTTGTCTCTGAGTCGGCAGGGCAACCAACTCGGGAAGGAGAATGGGGGTACACACTCCACTAGGACAGCTAGCCAGTGGCAGAGGGCTGAAATGGTGGCCGGGAAAATCTCCCCAGCACAGGCATGCAAGGATCGACAGAACCAAGATCTTCAGTCGCGGTTGTCTGCGTGATTTGTGCCTTCCTGAGTGGTTTGTGTTTGGGGTGGTAGGTGCCCGTCGGCACTGGCCTAGCGGAATCCGGCGTAGCTGCTTGGCGAGGCCGTACATAAAGGACTGGAAACTTGCTCACCCTCTTGTCTCCTCGATCAACCCAGAAACAGACACGAATTCGACGGCTCCGAAGCAAAAAAAATACCGCTCAACCTTCCAGACAAGCTCAAACCGCTTCACAAGACACCAGTAGTCTAAGCCATGGGTATGGCTAAGCCTCCCCCCCCAGGTTTCCACCTCATTGCTGACTGTTTCTTCAGGTCCTTGCAACTGCTCTTGCGGCTCCAGCTGCGTACGCTCAGTCGAGTAATTTGGATTGTTGACAGATTACTGACTTCAACCAGGCCTGCCCAGCGGGAAAATGCAACTGCGTAGGGCCGTGTTGTCGACATCTTGGTTGCTGCCACTGACCCGCTGTTAGAAATAAATATGTCGCCCTTACACGGCTCGCTTCCATCCAGCAGCACTGCTCAACCAATGTTCAAGTCTGGCCATTTTGGCTCCTTTCGATCTCTCGGACCGGGAGCGGTGTAAAGTTCACGCATCCGCGGGATGGCATTCGGAGAGGATGGGCCAAGCATCAAGTAGCTGCACAAGTATGAAATCACGCTGATATGAAGTTTGCTACCATGATCATGATACAGTGCCTCTTTCGGTTTCCTTTGTTATCCGTCTCACTCAGGAGCACTTTCTTCCAAGTAGTCTAATCGAAGGGTGTTTCGGTAGCTCTGATCAGTTTCATCCAGTTAGCCCCGCAATAATGTTCTTATCGATTGCACCGCCGAGCGATCGTTAGTAAGAAGAGCCAAGACTGAGAGAGGACGAGGGTTAAGAGCTGACGAGCCTTCGAAGCTGGCTCTAATCCGTTGTCTCACTGGCATGTCTCGTTCTAATCCGTTGTCTCACTGACATGTCTGGTTCTGATCCGTTGTCTCACTGACATAACTGGATCTAATCCGTTGCCTCACTGACATAGCTGATTCCATACAGGTCGCCCATCTCTGCTGATCCACTGGAGTAGCTACATAGCAGCCTGATCCAAGTACTGTCAGCTAGAGTCCTCAAGACAAGTTTTATATAACTCCTGGACATAAACACTGACATACTTTACATCTCACGACGTCAACTATGGCAGTACCACAACTTGCTCCTCCTCTGATATCTCGAATACGCGGGGCGGTGCTGGGCCTGGCAGTTTGCGACGCGCTCGGCGGCCCCGTCGAATTCCAACCGCGCGGCAGCTTCCCCCTTGTAACTGAAATGCTCCCCAATGACAATTTTGACCTGCCGGCCGGTGCATTCACCGACGACACGAGTATGGCCCTGTGTCTGGCGCATTCGCTACTGGCCTACAACGGATCGCACAACGCGGTCGACCAAGTCGAGAGATACCTTGACTGGCAATCGAACGGCTACATGAGTGCCGTTGGCTACTGCTTCGACATTGGCGTGTCGACCGGTGGGTGTTTGGTCCGGTGGAAGGCGCTGCTACGACAGGCTCAGGAGCAGCAGCAGCAGCAGCAGCAGCAGCAGCAGCAGCAGCAAGCGCTGAGCGAAGCAGCTGTTTCCAGCATCCAGCAGCAGATCTACCAGGCCTATAACCGCGAGATGTTCTGCGGCAATGGTAGTCTGATGCGTGTGCTGCCTGTCGCGTTGATTGCGTCGGCTTGGCCATCTAATCCGAATCAGCCCTCCCAGAATCAATGTCAGGTTCAGAATCGGGATCGGGATCGGGATCTGAGCGCGGTCGCGCAACTCGCTATCGACAGCTCACTGACTACCCACCCTCACCCCCGCTGCACAGCAGCCTGTAGTCTATATTCACAGCTGGTTTACTTAGTTCTAAGAACAAAGGCAGTAGCAGCGGCAGCAGCAGAAGCTAATGACAGTAATATCAGCACCACCACTACCGCTACCAAGCAGGAATTCCTCGCGGACTCATTGCGACAAATACTCGTCGTCTCAGACGAGCAGAACGCCTCCACCAGAGCTGGTGACCAGACAGTGGACAGGGTGCTCACATCCCGCCTCCAGCCCTACGCGTCGCTGGACGACTGGAAGCTCAAGCCGACCAGTGAAATCCGCAGCACGGGGTATGTAGTTGACAGTCTGGAAGCGGCGCTGTGGGCGTTTTTCTCCACGGAAACGTTCGAAGATGGTGCCATCAGGGTGGTGAATCTGGGCGACGACGCGGACACTGTAGGCGCGATTTACGGTGGGCTGGCAGGTGCATTTTACGGCACAGAGGCCATTCCAGCGCGGTGGCTGGAAAAGCTGCTGCGAGTGGATCTCCTCGACGAGGTTATCGACGGCATTGCTCGGTATCATCAAAGGGAGACGGAGAAGGAGAAGCGGGAAGAGAGGGATAAATGACATTCTTTTTCTTGACCTCCTCCTGTACTTTATTCAAATTCCCACTCTCTCTTGCACCACTCTTGGTCCCCTTGCCTGTGTGCCTGTCCGCACTCGCGACGGTCGACACGCTGCCTCCTACACCGGTTCATCCAGAGAGGCCTTTGTCTTCACGGGTTCACAACCTGGCATTTCTCCTACTTTTCCCCCTTCCTTCGACCTTAGCCAGGCACTCCTCCTCTTGACGATAGTGTTCCTACCTGACGATAGCGCTCCTCTCTGACGATAGTGCTACTATCTGACGGTAGTACTCCTCTCTGACGTGAAAGTGATGCTTTTTAGTCATGGCGGATCGGAGCTTGAGCCCGCCCCTGAGAAATCTGCGATTCTCCCTCCTAGGTGGCTGGTTTAGAATGCGGATTCTTTCGTTGACGCTTGGGTCGACGGGCGCCGGAGGGGTCACCACAATGATGGGTAATTGTACTGCGACGACAAGCACATGCGGCTGGTAGTCGCACCCGTAGATTGCTAATCGCCAGGCCTGTTGGACGCTGGCTTCTCCGGTGTCGATCCGAAGAAGGGGACAGTCGTTTCCGTCTTTGCCGTGGTTTTCGTTGCCATTGTTGTTGTTGTTGTTGTTGTCGTCGTCGTTACCAAGAATTGTGGACAGCCCTCGGGGATATGGGTCGTGGGCGAGTGTCGGAGCGGGGGTTGGAATTTCCGGTCCTCGATTCTAGCGAGGGACCAGAGTCCTGTTGTCACAGAGGGCGAAGGCCTCTTCGACAACGGGGAGCCGCTTGTTAATGATGTCGCCCAGCCGCAGATCGAGGCCATCCAGCATGAGCCACTCGCCAGTGGTTCTGTGCTGAAACGATTTGGCCTGTCGGTCGATGTCGCTCTGGAGCCTCCGCTTGGTCTGAACATTTGGTTCCAGGTTCAGGGAGGTCACTTGGGCCGACATTATTGCTCCTGTTTGTGTTCTTGTTTCTGCGTCTGTTCTTGTTTCTGCGTCTGTTCTTGTTTCTGCTTCTGTTCTTGTTTCTGCTTCTGTTCTTGTTTCTGCTTGTGTTCTTGTTTCTGCTTGTGTTCTTGTTTCTGCTTGTGTTCTTGTTTCTGCTTGTGTTCTTGTTCCTGCTTGTGTTCTTGTTTCTACTTGTGTTCTTGTTTCGGCTTCTGCTTCTGCTTCTGCTTCTGGTGCTTGTCGCTACACAATATTTTGGGGGAGTCTCGAATGCACCATGAGTTCTGCAATGTAGGAAACAAGAGAAGCAGCAGGGGATGTTGAGGTTTAATATACAGAGTCTTCAGTGACTCAGAATCTAAGCGATTCTGCCACATCGTGCATGTAGATCCATGGTACTGGCGCTGGATAACCAACAGTAGAGTTCGACTTAACTGTCTGGTTGCGGCTTTTGATTAGCATAGCATTTCTGCCTTTCTGGCTAGAGTCGTTATATGCAGGCTAAAATACTTTCTTTCAGGGCTGCAACAAGCACGGCATCAGCAGTAGTTAAAAACTCTGCCTGCCGGTTGAATCAATAAACTTCCTTTTACCTACTTGTCTGGGGCTAGTGCAGCTCCAAGTATGCCGTTTACCTGATGTCACACGTCAATACCGTGGTACAGAGTGGTCGATTTCCAATTTCAACCATTCCATCACGATCGTCAGCATTTTTGGAATAAGATGCGGCTGTGCAAACGACAATACTTATACTTGGCGGGATCACTGCAACTGGCTGGTGATGCAGTACCCTTGCTTACCAAAGCATGCAAGTTGTCACAGCATAAATATCACAAGTTCCAAGAGGTACGTACCCCAGGAATTGGCAGTTACTCTGAGCCTTTTTCTGCGCCATCCCCAAGGGCTTGTAGGCGAGTAGCAAGACTAATTATTTTGATTTTTAAAGCTACCAACAACCACTAGCCAAGACTAATAGTCAGCTAGCGCTGATCTTAAAGTTTAGCAGCTCAATATAGCAATAATCACTATAATATACTCTTAGATATCATAACGACTAGCCAAGGCTCATCTGCACATCCTCCTGCGTACTGAAGGCGCGGTGTCGGTTGTCCTGGTCAGAGCGCCACTTGTCGCTAAAGTCATCCTGGGGGTCATCTCTCGACCTTGAGCTTATTTGGCTGGTTTGCGTGTTCTTGCTAGAGGAGGATTTGCTGTCGCTGCGGCCACGGCGCAGCCAGCCGGATCTCTTGGACGCTGGCTTGGAGGCGGCCGAGGGATCAAGGTCGGTAGCTGTGCTGTGGGCGGCGGTGGATTGAGGGGTAAGGGGGGTAGGGGCAGGTTGGGTGTCGGGCGCTGACAAGGATTGCGTGGCTGTGCTCAGCGAGGACGGCGCTGGAACGTTGGCATCGGATTTTGCAGGGGCCTGCTGCACGGCCGCGGTACCAGGGTCTTTCGCAACGACTCCGACCAGCTCAGCATCGCGGTACCACTTCCTCCGACGGGTATATCTGTTCCAGCCATCGGCAGGCCTGGGGTCTCCCCAGCGACTGTCGTAGTATGTCCAGCCACCGCCATCGTCGTCGACTTCCTTAGGGCCCGGCTTGGTGGTGTTTGCGCGTTTGGATGCCGAGCGGGAATGGGCCTTTGCATCCTCGTATTCGAGCTTCCATTCAGAGCCTGGGATCCATCGCCATTGAGCTGCGCCGCTCTCGACCTCGGGGAGCTCAAAGGCCTCTTTGCTCGAGGCCGGGTTGAGGTGTTCATCGGTCCAGGGAGCGCGCTCGTAGGCAAACATACTGGTGGTCCAGCCGAGCCCGATCCAGCGGCGCTGGTTCTCGTACAGGATGAAAGTGAAGCGCACGCCGTTCGAACTTGCCTTGGGCGTGACGGCCTTGGCCAGGGCGGCGGCAACCAGGTGGGAGTGGGATCGAGTCAATTCCGAGCCCAGCACCGACTCGGTCTTGGCTTGAGGCGAGAAGTCAAAGCCGGTGACGAAGCCGGCGAGCCGGCGGAGGAAGACGCTGCGCCAGAGCAGCACCCGGGTCACACGTGCCGGGCGGCTATGCCAGGTCAGGAAGGTGGTGCCGAAGAACATGATTATGCGGCGAGAAGTCAGGATATAGAAGGGCGGCAGGGTCAGAACAATCCACAGCGGAGTGGTGAGCAGGAGCCGGACGAAGAGAGTGACCAGGGCCGGCCGGGTGGTGGCCGTGGTCGGCGTGGTTTGGGTGCTGAGAAAGTCGGTGAGCGAGATCCACGGACTGAGCAGGATGTTGCAGCGAGCGGTGAAAAGCGTCAGGTCGTCGAGAATCTCATCCAGGGACTGGTAGCTAGACGAAGCCTCGGCAGATTCAGGCGAGTTCTTGGCGCTCGCTTTGCTGGCCGACGACAGCGGACTGTAGCGACGCGAGTACAGGATGATGACGAGCACAAGGACGATGAGGAGCGGCGTCAAGAAACGCAGGACAAAGTCGCCATAGAGGACGATGCCCCAGAAGGCGGCAACGAGCAGATAGCTCTCCCACGGGTCTTTGGCTGTCCACGTCACGAGGCCGGCCAGGCGGTTGAGCGGGAGTAGAAACGGGTGAGAATGAGCAAGGGCACGCGTGATCTGTGGCGGTGTGGCGACCAGCAACGGTGATTTCTTGCGCACAATCACCGTCGACCTCTGTTTGGCGTCTGAGGCCGAGTAGCCCGAGGGTGACGAGGGCGAGAAGGCGGCGACAGTGGGTGGCTGGCCATCATAAGCGGTGGGCCTGCCGCCGCCGCCGCCGCCGCCGTTGGTTGAGGGATAAGAGCGTGTGCTCGGCATGGACACCCAGGGCGTGTCTTTGGAAATAAACAAAGGGGGGGAAGTGTCAGTGGGGACGTTGGCAGTGGTTTGATGTGATGACGACGGAGATGGTGATGGAGATGTGCAGCGCGGAAGCAGCGAGTTGGCACTTACCAATGGCGGCCATCCAGGCAACTCGCTTCCGTCACCAAACGCCTCGTCTGCCACACGGCGGCATCGACGACAACGATGGCAACGACGAGGCGGGCGATGAGGATGATAGTCGACAGTCCGGGCGTCCGGTCAGAGCCATGGTGACGCCGACGTCTGGGCCATCTCCTCGGGACAGGCCTCCTCTGTCGGTGGTCTGCTAGCAGCATGTGCGTCGATGCCTGGCCGGACTTAGGACTTAAAAGGAGGTTCATCGGCCACCTTAACCCAATTAACGTTGGTAACCTTAACTGAAAAAAGTGGGGCGGGTGCGATTTCTCAGAGCTGGCTGTCTGTCGAATTTCTGAGCGCTGCAGACACACACACACACACACACACTCTCTCTCTCTCTCTCTCTCTCTCTCTCTCTCTCTCTGAGCACGCACCCACACACACGCCGCCTGCTTCTTCTCGCTTCTTCTCCCATCTCGGCCATCACGTCGGCCATCTCGGCCATCTCTGCCGTCCCTCTAGCCTTCCCTCCCGCTGCGGACGCGTGCCTTTGATGACTGCGGCGCCACATCCCCTCTGATGGTACGGCCCATCGTCCCTGAGCCCTGTTCACACACAAGCCACAGCTGACACGCACGCCCAGGCACACCGCATCGTCACACAGCTGGTTCTATCAGGCGGCAGGATCTTCGGCCGTGCCTTTGCCGAGGCGTACAAGCAGGCACAGGCGTCGTCGCAGTACGCCAAACAGGCGGCCAAGTCGGGCAATGGCTCGGCCTCGCACGGCGCCACGGGCATGACGCTCGACGAGGCGTGCAGGATCCTCAACGTGAAGCCGCCGATGGGAGGCAAGACCGATCTGCCCAATGTGATGGACCGGTTTAAGAAGCTGTACGACCTCAACAACCCGGAAAAGGGCGGCAGCTTCTACCTGCAGAGCAAGATCCTGCGTGCGCGAGAACGCATTGAGGCCGAGGT
Organism: Chaetothyriales sp. CBS 132003; assembly: GCA_003709865.1. Classification (NCBI taxonomy): domain Eukaryota; kingdom Fungi; phylum Ascomycota; class Eurotiomycetes; order Chaetothyriales; species Chaetothyriales sp. CBS 132003. Next base: position 248,880 of record QRBJ01000025.1, on the reverse strand, counting down.
CAGAGACGCCCAGCGGAAGGCGGTATTTGAAAAAGAGATCAAAGAAGGTTGGAAGCCCAAACTGTACCGAGAATGACGGCTAAGCGTTGGCCAAGGTCGATGAGCCTCTGCTTCATCTCTGCCCCATCTCTGCCGCATCTCTGCCTCACCTCTGCCTCACTCTCTGCCTTGCTAACTCCCCCCATCACCCTCTGCCTCACCCTCCATCTTCACTCTTCTACAATCCAGCATAGCGCGGCGTTTTGGGCGGCCGCCGTACAGCCTTCAGCCTTTTCGTGTACAGCCCAGCAGCATTGATAGTATTGATAGCATTGATAGCGACGTCGGCCAAGTGCCGTGTACCAAAATTTCCGAGCAGCTCTGGTGTGGAGGAAAGCTGCTGGATCAGACAGCAGGAGCACTGGCCCGTGCGAGATGCGAGCCAAGATGCAGAATGCACCATGCAAAAAGAATCTCAACTCAAATGTCGCCAAGAGACGGCCAGCCCGAGATGGCCCGGCCGTCCTCCTACGAGAGGCCCGGCTGTCCCACCACGGGAGGCCAGAGACCGGAGGCCAGAGACCGGACGGAGACCAGGGACCGGAGACCACAGACCGGAGACCAGAGACCACATGAAAGCCACACCGCGTGCTCATCTCCATGTACTAGAGACAACAATCTGGGATGTGATGTGTTGATAGATAGAAGATGCACTGATAAGTGTGCTTGCTGCAGATATTTAGCCCCCATCCTGACCTTCTTACCTATAATCACTATCACCCTCGTTATCTCCGAGGGATGTCAAGGTTTAAGCGACGCATAACTAATCAATGATCAACCGCGCGCCATATGCATCTCGACTCAGCATACCCTGGTCCTCGCCGGGCTTAACTAGATCGCTTCTTCATCCATTCACCACCGTCTAGACCGAGAGTTCCATTTGACTCCTTCACTGGTCTCTGGCTCCATGCTCCTTGCCTTCGGCCCGGGATCTCGACGCTAGCCTCTGCCGTGGCTAGCAGTGCCGCTATGGCGCGATGGCAAATGATTCCACTTTCTCTTTCCCTCTTCTTCTGTTCTCATCGCCGGCGGTCATCGTCCTTGTCGTCTTTCTTGCTGCCTTTCTTGCCGTCTTTCGTCTAGTCTTTCTTTCTGTCTTTCTTGTTATCTTTCTCAACTAGGCCAAGATGGCCTCAGCGAAACCAAAACTGTCGGAAACGGGACTGCCACCACTGATCTTCGGTACCGCCACCTTCAGTCTGCAATTCAGTCTCGATCCACAGGCACTAGGTCCCACGCAAATAGTCCAACGCGCCATGGCCCATGGGGTTAGAGCCTTCGACACCTCTCCTTACTACGGCCCAGCAGAGACCATTCTTGGTGACGCGCTTCACACAGTGGCTGACAAATATGCCCGCCAAGAGTACTTCATCCTCACCAAAGTCGGCCGCGTGGCATCCAACGTATTTGACTACTCACCTGGCTGGATCCGCCACAGCGTCGCACAGAGCTGCCAGCGCCTACGCACCAACTACCTCGATGTCGTCTACTGCCATGATGTCGAGTTTGTGTCGCGCGACGAGGTCGTGAATGCCGTCCGCGAGCTTCGGCGCATTCGCGACCAGTCTGGCACCATCAAGCATGTCGGCATCTGCGGCTATCCCGTCGACGTGCTGTGCGAGCTCGCCGAGCTCGTGGCACGCGAGACCGGAGAGCCGCTTGACATTGTGCAGAGTTACGCCAACTTCACGGTGCAAAATCAGCGTCTGCTGAGCCACGCACTCCCCCGATTGATCGATGCAGGCGTCGACGTCGTCACCAATGCCAGCCCGCTCGGCATGGGCCTCCTGCGCAAGCAAGGCCCGCCCGTCGGCGCAATGGGCAGGTGGCACCCCGCCCCCGATGGCCTGAGGGAGGCGTGCGCATCGGCCAGCGACTGGCTGACTGCACAGGGCGAGAAACTGGAGGTTGTCGCTGTCCGTTTCGCCCTGGAGACGTGGCTGAGGGAAGGGGCCAGAGTCGGCACAAGACGCAGCATCCCCACCTCTCGCCCACCTTTCTCTCCCCTTTCTTCACACTCTGCCTCCTCCAAGGTAGAACCGGCGAAGACAGTGCAGGCGCTGCAGCAGAAACTAGGCGTCAGCGTCGTGGGTGTTAGTCACATTGACGAGCTTGATGAAACCGTACGCGTCTGGACCAGCGTCTTGGATGGTCTCGACAAGGACACCAGCGGCTCGCTTGGTCTGGACGGGTTGCACTCTGACGACACTGCTGCTCCCGCGGGGACCAGAACACCATCGGACGGCCTTTCCGACCACGACTGGAGCTTGAGGCGCCGACAGCAGATTAAGCTTTACGCCGCACACGTCCGACAGCTGCTGGGACCTTGGGCTGACTTTGCATGGCCTAGCCCGGATGCAACGTTTGTGCGAGCCAAGAACGATTCCACTTTTGCCATCGATCAAGCAAAAGTGCATCCCGAGATGAAAGATGTCCATGCTGCTAGTGCTAGGACTACTATTGCTAGTGCTAGGACTACTGGTGCTAGTGCTAGTACTACTATTGCTAATGCTAGTACGACTATTGCTAATGCTAGTACGACTATTCCTAATGCTAGTACGACTATTACTGCTGCTGCTGCAGTAGAAATCACAAACAGAATGCAGACCCCTCCGCCCGAGGCTGATGATGAGTTAGTATGAGCAAACGCAGACATGCTGCTTGATAGAAATGACATAGTGCAAAACGACAGGAATATAGAGGCGCATGCACTAGAAGATAGAAATAGAAGAGCCGTCTGAGGAGCATGTGCCAACTATGATCAATCTACATAGTTGCAAAATCATTGACCGATGGGCTACAGAAACTACAATATTCTATCAGACATTCCAGGCTTGGCCCTTCTCTTGGCATCGACGCCTGGCTGAGTATAGCAATGAGACTGGCTTCGAAGCAAGAGAGCGTCAGCCACTGTCAGTTAGTGCTGCATGCCCGCTATCACATTCTCCTTGTTTATCCACATCTTCGGGCGGTGACAGAGCGGTTGATAGAATGATGGATGCGGTCAAATGGAAGCAATCAATATACACGACAGAACGGATTGTGGAAGAATATGCACGACACAGCGGATTATAGAAGAGTATACACGACACACAACGGATGGTAGAACATGCCAGCACCACGACCGTGTCGCCCAAGGTCGTTCATCGTAATAACGGCTGGCATGCTTTTCCTTCTCTAGGACGACCAGATGCATACATACACACAAGCCGACAGCGGTCGGTCATCGACTATCGGTCATCACTCAAGACTGGCACTATTCTCAAACCCACTTTTGTCCCAGTTTCCCTTCTATGCCATACAGACAATTGCCTAGCACTTGACGACATTCGCTTTTGCCCGTGCCCATTCCGCCATTCCGCCTTTCCGCCTTTCCGCCTTTCCGCCTTTCCCAACCGGATGATGCTTCGCTGCTTCTCTGCTTCTCACTGCTGCGACAAGGGCCATGGATCTGAAGCCAACTCTCTCTTCTCTTTCTCTTTCTGCCCAACCTTCCTCATCTCCTCTATGAGAACCGCTTTGTAACTTTTGCAATAACTGTGCATTAAACATCATGTCAGCCGACCCCTATTCACACACCCACACAAATACTTTCCTTCTCCGCCACCACTCCAGCAAAAGGAGGGGGAAATACTCACGGTGTAAAGCAACAACGCTAAAGATGAAGCCCAGGCTCAAGAACATAATCACCATGGGGTCGACGCGCAGGCCAGGGCTCTCGTCGGTGTACAGGCGCAGCATCGTCCCGGAGCTGCCGCCCGCACCGGCCGCTCGCGTGCTCGACGGCCGTGCATTCTTGACCGACTCCTTGTGGTCGGCGGCCGCGCGGCGCCGGATGGCCGACCGCGGGCCTCCCGGCGGAGACCCGGCGCGGGCGATGGTGGCCGACGACGACTTGCCCGCAGGCGCGCCTGAGTCAGGCCCGGACTCTGGACCGGACGTCATCGGGGAGGACAGTCGGGAAGATGACTTTGCAGGGGCGGGTAAGAAAGAGAGGGCAGTAGAGAGAGAGTATTTCGAGAGGGCAGGCACGCACGCACGCACGGATGCACGGACGGACGGGATGGATGGATGGATGAGTGGATGGATGAGTTGATGGATGAGTTGATGGATGAGTTGATGGATGAGTTGATGGGTGAGTTGATGGATAAGTTGATGGGTGAGTTGATGGGTGAGTGGCTTATTAAGTGTGTTTTAATCAACTAACCATTAACGAATGGTTCAGAGAAAGAAAGAGGGAGAAAGTGGGACGGAGAGTAGGAAAGAGCTGACGAGGGTTGTGGTGAGGCTACTTGGTGTTACCGTCGTTGTGGCCACGTCGGACAGATCATCCTGCACTAGAACAGCCTTGGCACCACAGGCCCTCGTGATTGGCAACATTGCTGCCAAGAATGTTTGTACTAAGAATGTTTGTACTGGCTGGAGCACAACTGAACGAGCACCAGCACCAGCACCAGCACCAGCACCAGCACGGTTGCCCACTGAGGAGGAAGAGAGACCGATCAAGCACGTCTTTACCAGCTGCTCAAGCAAGTTGTCACAGATGTTTATGACAAGCGGGCTCGAAAGCTGAATGATCCCATAATGGCACTCCGATGCCATGGCCTCCAGCACGCGCTGGCTAATGGGAGAAGACGCGAAACAGAAGGGAAGCTACAAACCTTCTCGCGATTCTATTATTTGTATGTGGCTGGAGAGGGAATCTTGACACTCTCAGGCCAAGATTTCCTATTGCATGAAATCAGTATCCCTTTGATTGATGACTAGAACAACCTGACGTGGCATTCTTTGATCGGTGCAAGTGTGATCTCAGGTTCTAGCTTGGATCTATCTTGTCTCCCCTTTTGTAACAGGCGAGGTGGTAGTCAAGAGACAATCTTTGTCGTTTCATATACCGCGTATTCTATCCCAGCCATCCTCTCCTCCTTCATACCGGAACTGGAATTGTAACCGTTGCAGCAGCTCCAACCGTCCCTCGCCCTGTCGACCAGCACTTCAACCGCAGCAATATGTCAACTCTTGTTGATCAGCTTTTGGCTGTTCTTGCGAGTCCTCTGCTCCATCGCCCCTGGCGAGAGGAATGTTGATCGTTTCCCAGTCACACACGAACTTGCCAAGCAAAGCGCCAATGAAGATGGAGATGATGATGTAGCCGTTGAAATACATGGCTAGCAGCATGATCAAGTAGGCCACCGCGAACGTGGCCATATGGATGACGCTGCGAACCAGCTGCTGCAACGGCGTGTATCGGAACAAGTGAGACGCATTCTCGCCTGTCCACTGACTGTTCTCCGCACTGGGATTTACCACTCGCCGGGCTGCCAGGCGGTGGAATTGCGCCAGCAGCTGCTGATCGTACGCCTTGCCAACCCGTCGGAGCACTTCCAGACTCACCACCAGCACTATCACACCGATGCAGCTGGCGGCAAACTCGCGACGTGAATGCACATGCCACGACGGGGTGAGAAAACCTGGGCACGTTGAGTCTGGCTGTATTCGCGACTTTTCTTTCCCCAGCACACTTACAGGCATCAACGGTGTACCAGTTCCAAAGCATGCTGATCTTGCAGCTACTGCCTCCATGTCCCGATCCCGCACCCATGCCCATTCCCATTGCCGATGTGCTGGCAGCCGTTGACTTTTGACGTTTTGTGTGCAAGAGCGGCTTATGCCAGCTTGACTGGGGACGATGTGAGCCGAGTCTCGCGTTTGGTCAAGACACGGAAAGGATCAGGCAGTTGATAGGCACGAGATTCTAATCCAAGGCAGTGCGAAGACGATTCAGGGACTGAGTGTCTTCGATGGTAAAGCTGTAGATAAATTGCAAATCGTCATTCCGTCAAAACTCAGTCATTGAGCATATTATCAGATTGCACTCCAGCCTCTGGCAGTGCCAGAAGTGGGACTGGGTCCGTTTTGGAGGACCCCGTCCTTGCTTGTGAGCACGTTTTGCAGTATACGCAAAACATGCTCACCCCGAGCACGGCTCTCATCTTCGAGCCTTGACCTAAGTTATTTATCTTCACAAGTCTACCTACCTGTGGAATGGGTGGTCCTAGTTATTGAAGATAAAACACCACTCAAGGGTTGTTTCTCGCCATTGCCTGACGGCTTGACTGGCGTAGCAGCCAGGGCTTTGGAGCACAATTCCAAGCAGGATCCGCTATATTATCACGTGGCTGCTCACACGAAGGGGCCGGGCCTCACGTGATCAGCAAAGTATAGAACATCATCATCTATCAAGAAGATCGACCGACTGTTCATCACGCACACCCCTTACACTAGAATGGACTGCATCACGCATACCTCTTGCACTATAATGACTGCATCACGCATACGCCTTGCACTAGAATGACTGCATCACGCATCCCCCTTGCACTAGAATGAATCACTCAAACTGGTCCTGCTCCCGTTCCTGGCTTTCGATGGCCAGTTCCTGCTCGACTTCCTCCGTCACATAGTTCTCCGTCTCTTCCAATCCCTTCTGGATGTGCACCTTGAATCGGATGACGTCCTCGAGCATCCTTTCCACGCACCCATGCAGCTCCTCCTTGACGCGACCTGCTTCCTCCTTCATTGTCTCGTAGGCCAGACCAACTTCCATCTCTCGCTGCTCCAAGTCGACCGCGCCGCGCTCGAGGCCCTCTCGCATCCTGGCCAGCTCTTTCTCCAGCTTCTCAATGGCCGACGTCTGCTGCAGATGCGATGTCTGGCCCGTCTCCTTGAGCGACGCGTAGGTGCGCGAGGCCTCTTGCACGCGCCAGTTCAAGCTGTCGATTTCATTGTTCTTGGCTTGCATTGCTTCCGACACGTCATCGAGGATGTTGCGGTTCTCCAGATCCTTGTCAGCGGCCACTTTGCGTCGTTCGTTGATCTCACGGCGAAGCGCGATGAAGGCGCTGCGCACTTGGCCTCGCAGATCAAGGTTGAGTAGATGTGCGGGCGCGTGTCCGGTTGATGAAGACGCGAGCAGGCGATCTGACTCTGACGTGGGCGAGGCTCGTCGAGACCGCGATGATGATGACGACGACGACGACGGCGACGTCGATGAAGCGAATGTGCTTGTCTGGGGGATATTGAGCTTCAGCTCGTAGTCCGTGCCGTTCGCGCGTTTGGCTGAGCTGGGGATCAGCGCGAGCTGGTATCCGAGTGAGTTGTATCGCTTGATAACGGCCTCCAGGTCTTCCAGCTTCTGCGCCGTCTCAGTCTCCTTGTCCAGCACCTTTCGGTTGACGTCGTCGAGCATGTTGAGAGCATCGTCCTGGCTCTTAACCAGACGCTCGCGCTCAATGTTCATGCGATCGACTTCCTGCATGTTGACTCCACGCCGCCCGAGCTCTTGCTGGAGTCCATCTCGATCAGCCTCCACGGCAGCCAGCTCAGCCTCGACCCTCTCGATCTCAGCCTCGACAATCTTGATGCGACAGTCGTACTTGTCGATCTTGGCCGCAACGTTGGCGTTGTAGTCTTCGAATTTCCTGGTGTCGTCCTCGAGAATCTTACAGTGCTTGTCCAGCTTGGCGAGATCCGGAACCGCCCTCTCCATCTCGTCGACCTGCACCTTCAGCGACTCGTGCTCGGCCTCGTACATCTTCAGATCCTCTGCATGCTTGGAGTTGATGCGCTCGAATTCTTCGGCCATTGCCTGGATGTGCGGCATCAGCGCCGCGTCGGCATTCTCTTCGTCCTCGTCATTTCCAATCGTCAGCCAGTCCTGGTAGGCGCCAAAAAGGAATCGATGCACAATCCGGTCGCCGGTGACATCGATGCCTGCCTCAGCACACGCATCGTCATATGCACCTCGTGTAAAATTATCCAACATCTGGGCCAGCTGCATAAGCCAATGCAACAGGCCGAGAAAGACGGGCCATGACGTATGACTGCCAACGGCACTGAGCTGCGATTTGGTGATTGAGTTGGCGTACGGATATCGCAGCTGCTTCAAAATTGGAGGTACCTCCATATCTACCGCTTTCATAAAGCGATAGCCTGGATCAATTCGCTTGTACAGCCACTGGAAGATGCACGTGAATTCTTTCTGGCTCGGCGACTTGAGCGAGTCTTGGCGCAGCGAGCACTTCATGTCCAGCTCGAAGTTGTTCTGCGTCAGATAGTCGAGTATTTCTTGTCCCAGGCGCGCCTTGTACGACGCGTCTCTGAGTGGCCGAGGGTCCTTTGGCGCTGCCGCGGGTAGGGCGTGCGGGATGAAGAATGACTGGTGGTGCGTGAAGGGCCCATGCGCCGACGGCCTGGAATAGATGCTGCTTCGTCGCTGCGCACTCGCCGACGCCGGCGTCTGCGACCCAGACAGCTGATGCGGCGCCAGACTGTGGCGACCGCTTGCCAAAACATTGGTCGACGCTGAGCGTCGCAACGTGGACAGACCCATTTCGGCCAGGTTGCCGCCGGACGACGAGCGCTTGAAGTTTGGCTGCGCTGGCCGCTGGATTCCCTGGATCGAAGTTGATCGCGCATGTTGCGCAGTGTATGGCGCCTTGATTGCCGATGCTGGCTGTGGAATGCCCGAGAAGTTCTGGATGGCGCCCAAGGTTTCGCGCGGGCGCCGCACGCTGAAGAGCCCGGTATTCTGCGACATGGTGGCGCTGCGAACTGAGAAGGCAAGCTGGGTGCGCGTCACTTGTTGACCCAAGGCATAGAAGGAAGTATCACGATGGCGGCGGCGGCGGCACGTGTTTGGCTTAGAAGAAGGAGTATTATGTCATCTGTCAACAACGGCCCGGGTCCACAGCAACAACCCTAACCCTACGGCCTGGCCATGAACCTCGGCCCAAACTCTAATTCCCGTCACCTTCTCCCTTCCATCACCGGCCACCATCCCATCCATCTCTTCCCTGGGATAAACGACAACAATAACAACAACAACAACAACAACAACAACAACAACAACAACAACAACAACAACAACAACGACGACGACAACAACAACAACAAAAACAATAATAATAATAATAACAACGGTGCTGTGAGCCACAGCATGACAGTCTGAGTGGCCCATCGTTGACAATCACTATGGCGCCACGCGAGGACCTTGTTGCCTCGGCTGTCACGTTTCTGCGCGACTCGTCCGTGTCGGCGTCGCCGCTCGACAAGCGCATTGAGTTCCTCAAATCGAAGAACCTCACGCAGGAGGAAATTGATCTCTCACTGGCCCGGGCGGCCGAAGACCCGTCTCTGGGGCCGTCTGTCCAGGCCTCATACGCGCCCGTACCGGCTGGTCGAGGCCCGCCCACCGGCCTGTACGCCAACTATCCCTACAATCCATATGGCCAATTCCAGCCTCCGCCACCGGAGCCGCCGCGCCGTGACTGGCGAGACTGGTTTATCATGGCCACGGTCATTGGCGGCGCCGGCTACGGACTGTGGATGTTGGCCGATCGATATATCAAGCCACTGGTCGCTCCGCCCACACTACCCCAACTCGAGCAAGATAAGGCGGCAATCGATGAGCAGTTCAACAAAGCCTTTACTCTGCTCGACACCCTGGCGTCCGACACGACGGCGCTGAAGGATGCCGAAGAGCAGCGCACCAAGCGCCTCGACGCTGCCATTGCCGACATTGAAGCCATCGTGAGCGAATTGCAGGCTGCCACCCAGCGTCGCCAAGACGATGCACGCCGCATGGAGGCAGAGATCAATGCCATGAAGGATTCGCTTCCTCGCTCCATCGACAATGTGCGAGATGCATCTGAGCGCCAGCTCAAGGAACTGTCGACTGAACTCAGCTCGCTGAAACTACTCATGTCCAATCGCTTGGCCGGCTCCCCGTCACCCATGGCCGCCATCCCCAAAACGCAGCCGGCTGACATATCGTCCATGTCTGCGCAACCCGCTGCCGTCTCAGCAGGCGCCTCCTCCGAGGCTGTGCCAGGCAGCAGCAGCAGCAACATCAGCAGCAGTGCCAACCCTACCGGCATCAACGGCGTGGCCAAAGCCCCGGCCTTTCCGGCACCCGTCTCTTCTACTGCAGTCCTGACACCCCGCCTTGCTTCTTCCACCCCTCTTGGTGGCAGCGGGAGCAAAGCCAGCATCCCAGCCTGGCAAATGGCCGCTCAGAAGGCGCAAAAAGATGGCGCCTACAACATTGCTTCCGCACCCACAGTCAACAACACCCACAGCCAACCGTCGTCCATCAGCAGCCCCAACAACGACGGCGCAGACGCAGTCGCTGCACTAACTGCTGCATAAAACTCCCCCCTTGGAACCATGTAAAACCTTGATATACGTCGACCAAGAATCCATTCCATTCACATTGCTTCTCTTTTCTTCCATCAACCAAACCTCTCCCTCGCCAAGCCCCTGAGATACTCCATTGTCTTATCCTCCTCTTTTCTTCCATCAACCAAACCTCTCCCTCGCCAAGCCCCTGAAATACTCCATTGTCTTATCCTCCTTCTCTTTTCTTCCATCAACCAAACCTCTCCCTCGCCAAGCCCCTGAGATACTCCATTGTCTTATCCTCCTTCTCCCTCAGCAGCCTGCCCCTCTCCTCTCGTTCGGCCCTTCTCGCCCTCAGCATCTCTTCCCGCCGCAACTCCCGTTCATTCTTCTTCCGCTCTTCATGCTGCTTCATCTGCTTCAACTCGCTCAGCGTGTCCCCCCCCATGACATCACTGTCTTTCAATTCCACATCTCCCGCTTCATGAGCAGACTGAGCAAATGCCCGGTTCGACATGTTGGCCTCGCGCTTCTTTTCTAGGTGCCGCTCGCGCGATCCGGGCTCAGCCCGCGGTACCAGGTCGTCCAGTCGTTCCTTCTGCACCTTCTTCTCCACTCGGCGATCTACACGTAGCGCATCGCGTTGCTGTTCTTGTGCAGACCGCGCATCGTCGGCCGCTTCTTCGCGTCGCGCTTTCAGCTCGTCCACGCTTGGCTCTATTGCTACCAGCCTTCTGCTCCGTCTGCCAGCATGTGCACTGTGGTCAGCAATAGCAGCCGTGCTGGATGGTAGTGCTGGCCCAAACTCGTCTTCTTCTTTTTCTTCTTTTTCTTCTTCTTCTTCTTCTTCTCCTCCGTCTACATCGTGACCAGCACGCCTTGCATCGACACCAGCGGCAGCTTCTTTTTCTCCTCTTTCAAACTCCTGGTGACGCTCTGTCACCGCCCTCTCCAGCACCTTCGGATCATACCACCCTTCTGCCAAGTCTCCATGGTTCCTGTCATGTTAGCACGGATTCTTGGAGCCTCCCCTCTTAACACCGTCGGCCTTTTTGCCCCCTTTGCCATGATGATAGAAAATAAGAGAACTTAGAAGATGATGCTCCAGAACAAAACTCACCATCTCCCAACAAAACTCTTCCATCTCCCTCTTACCTCCCCAGCTTCCAGATCCTCAATGTCAAGCCGTTTCTGTAGGTCCAGATACAGTGCGAACAGTGGCCGGTATTTGTCAAGGTCGTGCTTGCTGAGTTGGCTAGCGGAAAAGGGTAGCGGCCGCTTGTCGTCGTTGTGTTCGTAGCGTGACCGTTTATGTGGGCGGTGATCACCGTGGCGGTACGGTGAATGAGAGCGTGAATCTCTAGGCATAGTTCTTCCTGATTTGTATAGTCGTGTTTATACGCTGGTGCGAGGCAAAGGAACCTGTGGCTGAAGTAGAAACTCACGATCATACGGTGGTCCAGAGAGGCCCGGGGCGCAGGCCTGCTGTCCCAACTTAGTGCTGTGCCGAGACCGGGAGGGACATCAAAAGCTTTCCTGACGCCATCGAGGCCTTGTAGGAGTCATCACGGTATGAAATTTGCATCTTCATTCATTGGCATAGATTTAGAATAGACGGTTTGGATTCAATAGACCATGCATATCCTCCTTGTCAACGATGATGGTCCGCCGTCGAACCAGTCATCACCATACGTTCACGCCCTCGCAGTTACTCTCCAGTCACACGGCCACCAAGTCTCAGTAGTTCTTCCTAATGTGCAGCGATCATGGATCGGCAAGGCCCACATGGTGGGCCAAAACTTGACGCCTTCATACTTCCGGCCTGGCACTTTGCTCAAGGACGATGGCATCGAATCTGCTCGGCCTTTTACTGATGGCGGTGAGGAATGGATTCTCCTGGACGGCACGCCAGCCAGCTGTGTCGGCATTGGGCTTCACCATCTCTTCAACCACCGAGGCCCCGTCGACTTGGTTCTTAGTGGTCCAAATTATGGACGCAATACCACGGCAGTCTTTGCGCTGTCTAGTGGCACCCTCGGCGCGGCCATGGAAGGTGCCATTCTCGGGACAAGGTCCATCGCGTTATCATACGCCTTTGACTCTCGTGAGCACGATCTAGAGCTCATCAAAGAGGCCTCGGAACTCAGCACGAGGCTTGTGGAGAAGCTTGTCAAAGAATGGCCTGATGATGTCCATGTGTACAGTATCAATGTGCCCTTGCGCAAGGGCGTCATCCACACCAAAATACTCTATGCTGAGATGATCCAGAATCGGTGGGTTAGTGGTAGCACCTACGATGAGATGCCCGAGGATACAGGAAATGCAGATCCGGCCAAGGAAGAGCACAACATACGTGAGAGCGAAGAGCTCAATCGCCAGGCACCACCGGCCAAGACTGGCATTCGTAATCACGTCACTTACAAATGGGCACCCAAGTTCGCTGGTGTCAGGAAATGGGTCGAACAGTGTGGCAAGGGCGACGGTTGGGAGATTTTGCAAGGCAATGTCACAGTGACTCCGCTGCGTGCTAATTTCTGGCCTCTACCCCAGTACACTGGCGAGATTAAGCTGTGAGTAAGTGAGGTAGAAGACACCTATTCTTTATCAAGAGATGCTGACTTTGATCGTAGAGACGTGGAATCCACGCTCCAAGCGCCGGCTGATGTGAACGCTTCCATCACTCAGTTTTCTGCTGTGGCAGACTATCCTGATCCATATGTACAGAAGCTACTCCTGCGTGCTCTTAAACGACTCGGACCTAGCGTCAACATAGTTGCGTCTAGCGATCAATTGAACAGCGCAGACTCGCCTTTCTTGCAATTTACCGCTTATGAAGCCCTCAACTTTGATCATGCAATGAGCCATCCGTCAACGTCGTTGATCTGTGCCTATACAATCCGCAAGGCTCTAATCCGCAAGCACTACCTCTCTAATACAGTGGCAACATGGCTGGTCAAGCACCCTGAGAGTCCACTGGCCTCTCATTTCAAGCCGTCCACGCATTTTGAACTTGACTTTGCAGACTTCCTCGAGGAGGCTCTCGTGGATGCGTGGGATCTCAACAGCAGCTTGTCGAAAAACCAGCAAGTCGTGGAAGACGAGCAAAAAGAGTGGTGGATCCTTAAGCCAGGAATGAGTGACGGTGCGAACGGCTTGAGGTTGTTCTCAACTTTTGACCAACTGCAGGCCATATTTGAAGAGTGGGAAATCGACAAGATTGACGAGGATGACAACGACGATGACGAGGATGACAACAACGACGACGAGGATGACAACAACGACGAGGAGGATAACCACAACGATGGCAAGGATGGCCACAACGATGACAAGGATGGCCACAACGATGACAAGGATGGCCACAGCAATGACGAGGATGGCCACGGCAATGACGAGGATGACCACAACAATGACAATAACGACGATTATGCTGATGGGTATGATTCCAACAAGCTTTCGGGTGGTACATACGGCACAATGATTTCGCAGCTACGACACTTTGTCGCACAACCCTACATCGCTCGCCCCCTTTTGCTCCCAGGCTATGGAAACCGAAAATTTCACATTCGGACCTACGTCCTTGCTAGCGGCGCCCTGAAGGTATACGTGTACAGAGAGATGCTTGCCTTGTTTGCCGCAAAGCCATACACCCTCCCAGGTGTGGGCGCTGATGGCCTGGATCTTAGTGTGCATCTAACAAACACCTGCTTTCAAGAGGAAGCCACCAAGAGCACCTCTGTCTACCGATTCTGGGCTCTAGAGTCAAAGGATCAACCACACGGGTGGAAGGACGACATCTTCTCGCAGATATGCTCCGTTACCGGTGAAGTGTTTGAAGCAGCAGCAAGAGAGCAGATGGTGCATTTCCAAGCCATCCCCAACGCTTTTGAGATCTTTGGTGCTGACTTCCTCATCGACGAACACCTCCAGGTATACCTTCTGGAGTTCAATGCCTACCCAGATTTCAAGCAGACCGGCCACGAACTGCAAGATATCGTCATTGGAGGCTTGTTTGACGAGGTTGTCGATGCGGCGATCGCTCCCTTCTTTAGCCAGACGAAGGAGCCCCACCGTCCCAACAGTGAATCACGCATGCCTCTGGTGAAGGAGCTTGATCTTGGAAGACACTAGTTAAGGCTGTGCTGACAAGGGCCGCTCGCCTTGGAGCCTGTTAAATTCTCGGTTAATCCCGAGTCTGGAATTCCATAGCAATACTCACCATCATATTCACAGTCTGTTCTGTCAACCTGAAGCCGAGCGCGCTCTTTCTGGTGTTGCCATCGACCAAATGTCGCACCGCTTTGTTACTGCTTAGCCCTGTACCTTTCATCGGCGTGACACCCTTCAACCAAGCCTGGCAAAGTAAATACTAAATACTACTTCGGTCACATCAACTATAACTCAGCTGTTACGAACAGATTGGTCGAATCAATCCAATTCCCGTTCTTGACAAGTATTGCAACTTCTACCAAAAATGTCGCTCAAGTTCGTCTTTGGTCCAAGTCAAAGCTGGGCGTTCCTCTGCGAGAACTATCCGAAGCAGGGATGTACATGCCTTGACCGTTTTCTGTGAGTGGTGAGCTGAACCAAAAGACTTGTCTCAAGTCTGGAACCAGAATGGGTTGCTTGGGGGGGGTCGGCAATTCGTTCATTATTCGTTGCCGGAAGGCTAAGACTGCCTGCAGTGGAATCGACGAAAACTATCTGACAATATGGGAGAAGTGTCACACTGTGTTGCAAGTGGTCTGAGTATTGCCCGCTTCTCACAATGCCGACGCTGACTTTCGCAGGACTCCATATCCCTTGAACCCTAGCAGAGCGATGTCTATTTCATTGCGATGAGCAAACTGAGCTGTAATGTGACCTGTTGTCTCGGAGACTCCATGCCGGAAACTCAGGCTGTTAAAAAGATCGTTGAAGCTGCCAAATGCAGATAGAAGGTGTGCCGAGGGGGTTGATCGTGTGGGACCACCACAAACAGCTGCGACTATTGCAAGTGAGACTGTCCTCCCAAGTCTGGCCCAGCAGTGCATGGACCCAAGATGTGGTCGAATTGTTAGCCACGCTTTGAGAACAGGAACATGGACATCGAAATGTAGAGAATCGATAAAGCTGGCTACCACAAGTACGACCTGTCTTGCGCCTTGAAAGACTGCGACGCTGCAACCAAATCCAAAGCAAGGCACATGCAGTTGTATGTGTTCACATGGAATCAGTATCGGAGATTATGGAATTCCGTAATTACGTGCATCGATCGCCTGGAACAAGGTCGAGACCACCATGAATACGGAATAGGCACAAACATCAGGCAGCCTTTCTTTTCCCATTATGCAAATTGATTTGACAACTGGGATCACATTTTGCCGACCTCAGGGGTTGAAAGCAGGTGGCTGGGCAGGAGTTCCTAGGAGTTCATGTCTCCTTGGAGATCTGCGACGGGGTCGCGCTACCAGGAATTCCCTTTTGCATCTCTGCCTCGCCAGTGATGTCTCATCAAAGCTTGACTGAGAATGAAGTATAGAATGAATTATGGAGACTGGAATGTCCCTTGTATAGGTAGAGGTCAGGCTTATAGAGAGTGAAACTTGGCCTTGAAAGAGGGGCGTAAAAATGAGTGAGTTGGGCGGCCTTGCCTTCGTAAATGGGGGCTTCTGATTGGTTGATGACTCACGAATTGTGTCACTCATTGGGAATTTTGCTCTGATTGCCTTCTTGATGAGATCAGCTAGACATGTTGAAGTGAATATTGTCCGTCGCCTTAGCCCAATCTCTCACTGCTGCCTGACGATGGAGCACCGATTCCAGATGTGTGATGTATATGATTGGTTGATGCTACAATACGGTATGCTTGCAGAAGATAACTCAGTGTTGAATTCGGAAAACTAGGCAACGAAGCGATTACAAACTTGCGGAGTCTGAATGTCTATAGAGTGCTGGATGGTGTTCTTGGCGCTAGGCTCCCCGGCTTCCCCCAAATGATTCCTCTATTGTAAGTGAAGAAATCGATCATCAATCAACTAATAGTTCCCATTTGATGCCCTAGGAAGCTTCCTCAGTCATCACCTTCCACACCCTGATATCCTCAATCATGGGAATCGCTGCAGAAACCTCGCTGACTGCTTCGATCCTGGTGTACTTTGTCATCGCATCTGCCTTCATACTCTGGAAGCGGCTGCATGGTCAAAAAAGCTCAGAGATTGGCCAACCTGCGCGCAGTAGTGATGAAGAGGAAAATCCACATGGCGAATCCTCTGACACCCAGGACAGAGATGCCGGTCGAGCGAGACCGTTCCGGTTAAAACGAACACTGCTAGTCGGCATTTTGCTTGTCACTGTCGTCACGATTGCAGAAGCTACTGTTCGAGGACTACAACTTGGCGGGTTCATGAAGGATGCCGATGACGGTGTCCTGGCTAACCTATTATTTGGCTTCTCATGGACAGTCCTCTACTTGAGTCTTGCTGGTTCCCAACACGTTACGTTTGCACATCAAGGGGCATTCTTTCTATCTTTCCTATTGAGCGCATCATCTGTGGCCACCAGTCTCTTATACCAGCCTCCACAGGTCGGGTTAAGAGGTCTGAATGACGTGAGAACAGTGCTTCATGGCTGTCGAATCTTCCTAGTAGGTTTGACGTGCGCATTTGCCTTCGCTTCAGCTTGGCTACCTCCTCTATCTGTTGAGACAGATGCGGAATCAGAGCCTCTTCTGGCAGAAGCAAGGAAACAGAAGAGCAAGCAAACAAAGACCAAGGGTGAAATGGAGGAGGACAAAGCCAGAGATGAAATTCGAAATCGGCCGGGCATGGAATACTTGAAATCTTTTCGTGTTTTGATTCCCTTCATGTGGCCGACCACAAGGCGCCAAAAGGTTCACGTTACCGGCATGATACTTTGCTCGGCCTTACAAAGAGTGACCGCCATCCTGCAACCCCTTGTGCTCGGAATGGTCGTGAACAACATGGCAGAAACTTGGAGTGTGCCATGGAAAAGTATTTCAATTTATATCCTTGTTGGCATAATCAACTCACGCATTGGGCTCCGGATGCTTGAAGACGCATTTTACATGTACCTCCAAAGTGAGCAGGATCTTGCGCTAAAATGTGCAGCTTACGACCACATCCTCAACTTGTCCGCCGACTTCCACGACTCCAAGACAACTTCGTACGTGTGGTCGGCCATGTACCAAGCACGCTCGACAGTTGGGTTGATACATGATGTCGCCTTTTCCATCGGCCCATCAGTCATAGATTTGATAGCAGGATTTGTCGTGCTATATGCACTATTTGGCGACTACATGGGCCTTCTAATACTAGCAACAATTGTCATCTTCCTCTGGCTGACAACGAATGCAATCTCGCCTCGCGCGGATTTGTATAGAAAGCACGCCGACTGTTTCTATGACGAATACCTGCAAATGTTGGATTCGACCCAAAACTGGTACACGGTGTCCGAATTTAACCAGATCCCGTACGAGAAGGAGCAGTTCCACACCAAGGGTCAAGCGATCCAGGACATTAGCATTGCCATATGGTGGTACAACGAACAAGGCAGTGCCGTTCGCTACTCGCTCATGACTTTAGCCTTCGCCGCAGCCTGTTGTTTAGCAGCTGTCCAAATTGCCCGGCATGAGCAAAAGGTGGGTGCTTTCGTAACGTTGACGAGTTACTGGGCTCAATTAACCGGGCCTCTGTCGCAACTGGTTGGTGAGATCAACAATGCTTCGGAAAAGCTAGTACGTGCAGAACGACTTCTCGTACTTCTAGAAAAGACGCCAAAAGTCCAGGACAATGAGACTGCCGAGCCTCTCAAGTTCGCCGGCGGAGAGGTCGAGTTTGACAACGTATACTTTAGCTATGATGGCACACGCCAGGCGTCTGAAGGGATCTCCTTTCGGGCTCCTGCTGGGAGCACCACTGCGCTTGTCGGCGAGACCGGGGGAGGAAAGTCAACCATTCTGAAACTTCTCTTTCGGTTCTACGATCCACAGCAAGGCCGGGTGCTCATCGATGGACAAGATGTGCGCAAGCTCCAGCTGCGGTCCTTCAGAAAGCACATTGGATGGGTGCCGCAGGATGCGGTGCCATTCAACAAAACGGTTCTCGACAACGTCAGATACTCGGACCTGGATCTTGACGCAGACCGTGTGGAGCAGGCATGCAGGGACGCGGCACTGCACGACAAGATCATGACATTCACCAGGAAGTACCAGGAAACGGTCGGCGAACGCGGCATAAAAATGTCTGGCGGTGAACGACAACGACTCGCGATCGCTCGCGCCATCCTCAAGGCCCCAGATATCCTGCTGCTCGACGAGGCGACCAGCGCGGTCGATAGCATCACAGAGGCCCAGATCCAAGTCAGTCTGGAGAAGCTGGGCAAGTTGAAGACCACGTTCGTGATCGCGCATCGCCTCTCTACCATCATGAAGGCCGATCAGATCTTGGTGATTGAAAAGGGCAAATTGGTCGAGCGTGGCAACCACAACGAGTTGATCAAGATCAATGGGGTGTACAGGAAATTATGGGACAGTCAGCTCAAGTTGCAACAGGCTGGGTTTGCTGCGGTAAAGACTGAGGAAGGGTCGGAGCAGCAGCAGCAGCAGCAGCAGCAGCAGCAGCAGCAGCAGCAACCATGAAGGCCAAAGCCGCCAAAATCGATCATGACACCATATTAGGCAAGCATCTAAACAGTTCCACGACAGCAGCGAATCAAAGAGTGGGTTCTAATTTCGTCAAGTCTAATGAGGCTGATAAAAATGACGATGATAGATGGCGGCGAACGACGGATAACGACGATGATACAGAGTGGGAATGCTAAGCCGATAGCCAAGTAGCGGGTGTTGCGCTATTGAGCTGCTTGTAGAGTGCATACAAGGGGCGTGGCATTGCACAGCTTGTTTATGCATTGCACAGCTTGTTTATGCATTGCACTGCACACTGGGTAGAGTCAGAAAGAGAATGAGATTGCTACTCAACGGAGATGGAGGAATTCACGAACTGTACAACGTATCCATCGCCGCTCTCCTCGTCATCTGCTGTTTGGAAGGGGAATAAACCCGGCGTGGAATTTCAGAATACGGTAGGTCCAGTTGAGGGAAGGGATGGAGATACATTCTCGAGGGAGTCAAAAATCATGGAAAACGTTCAATTTTTCATGCGGGTATCTTCAGAGTACTTTGTACAGAGCGAGAGTGTGATACTCATTCGGGGTATCTCGTAAATCAATAAATCCATCAAAACCAACGAATAAAGGCGTTTCTTTTTGCCTGGACGTTGAAATCTGGTTCCATTTCCTTCATTACCCTGACGTGTCGCGCCAGTTCTGAATGAATAGTGGGGCTAGATGTTCTCAATCACCCTGGCATTCATAGCCTGCTGGAAGCCATCATTGGGATCGAGGTTGAATTGGTTGCTGGAACCGGTCGTCTGCTTGGATTGGTATTGCCTGCTGGAACCGGGCTGGTCGAAGGACTCGCCCATGGCATCGGGGGGGATGGTTTGGTTAGCGGCGGGGAGGAAGATGACCTTGCTGTTGGCAGTCTTGGCCATGGCTTGCATAGCCTCGAGGTATCTGATTTGCATGGCGGGCGCGGAACTGAGAATGTCGGCAGCCTGTCGCATGAGCTTGGCAGACTCAACTTCGGCGCGGGCGGCGATGACTTTGGATTCACCAATACGCTTGCTCTGGGCAGCCATGGAGAGCGAATCTTGCAGGTCGTTGCTGAAGATGATATCCTTGATCAGCATCGACTCAACTTGCACGCCCCAACCCATGGCAACGTCTTCAATGATTTCGCCAATGGACTGGGCGATCTCCTCGCGGCGCTCGATTACGTCCTGGAGCACGCGGGCGCCGACAACATGGCGTAGCGTGGTTTGCGTGCGCTCTACCAGAGCTTGGCGGATGTTGGAGATACCGAAGGCGGCCTTGTGGGGTGACGTAATGTGGTAGTAGATGACTGAGGTCAAGTTGAGAGTCACGTTGTCCTTGGTCATACAAACCTGGCGAGGAACTTCGACGATTTGGATTTTGACGTCGACTTGGATGAGACGCTCCGACAGAGGATTAATGTGCACCAGACCTGGGTCAACAGCACGCGTGAATTTGCCAAACTTGGTCACGAGACCGACATTGCCTTGCGACACAGGCTTATAGGGGTTGGGGCAGACGAGGCAGCAAGGGATGGCACCGCAGAAGCCGATGCAAGAGCCAAGCGTGTTGACTTTTAGGAATCAGTTGTTAGCAATATGATCAACGAACACTGCGTGGCAAGAACATGGCGCTGTAAGATCACGACTTACTCATCGATCCGTACCAACCATGGGCATCAGCTTCGGTCTCGCCCTGGAGCATTTGCGCGTACGATGGCTGGAGATCCTCGCGGCGAGGAGGCTGGACCTTGATTACACCATTCGGCACATTTTGCGGTCGAAAGCCTCTGTTGTTGTCAAGTGTCGCGGCGCCCTTGCCGGAATCTGCTGGGGAAGAATCCATGGAGGATGGTGGAGAAGAGCGCAAGAGGGGGCGTGTGGCCGACAGTTTGTTTGCGATAGAGACGAAGAGCGTACAACAACGACGATGGAAGATTCAGAAGTTCGCTCTCGTCATATATGTGCAGGAGATTTGAAGGAGCGGAGGCGTAGTAAGCGACGCTACTATTTCTAGGTCTATAACAGCGCTAAACTTAATCAGGCCCAGCATTAACTCCTGTCATGTGGCCCTGCGCGGAAGCTTCGAACCGGGGCCTAATCGCGCGTATCAGCGGCGCTCTTGCCCGTCCTTCCGTCAGTGGCCTCCCCGCATCGGTCTACGCGTCCTTTAAATTTAAATCGCAACTCGCAACTTGCATCTGCTGCTCTAACCCTCGTTCTGGCCTTTTCGGCTCGAATCATTCGGCAGGCTTCGCAAGGAAATCTCATCCTGTGATTGCCACCAGCGCGTGTGATCTGCCTGGGTGAGCGCGCGGAGAACGATTTGCGGGCCACTGTGGCAGTGCTCGCAGGATGTGACCCTAAGGGATACGCCCAACCAAGATTGGGCGAGCGCAGTTTCTGGAAGGACGCCTCTGTGAGAAAGCTTAGCATGCTCGGTTGAATACCTCCAGACGGGCCACTGAGAGAGGGTGCAGCAGCACAGAATTGTCGACGGCTCAGGGTTGCTAAGACACCTCTTGTGTCAGATGGTGGTAACAGCCCCCTTTGAAGTTTCACCACTGCCTCCCTTCCGGTCTCACTTCCGAGATGTGACTCTCAAAGATGAAGGAGCCCCTTTGGACTCAGCTCCTTCCTCAGGATAGAAAGCTACGTATTCGGTCTTTGCTTTTGCCTGCTAAGTCCCCACGCTAGAGGTATATTCTAGAGTAATCATACTTAACGAACTTGGACCACTTCGGCCAAGCTCCAAGCGGGATGAGAGTTTAGTATGCTTGTATGTGCCAATGCCAGCTCCTTTGAGTGGGGAGCATTAGATTCAAATGGCTAGCTCAAATCAACCCCTTGACGCCCACGGTTTCCGTTCGCCGATCGAGTGGTGGGCTGGTGATAAAGGTACGCGGGGATTCTAGAAAGTTGCTGTTTTCGAAATAGTGCAATTTGCTGGTTGGCTGAAGCTGACCAAGGCAGTGCAAATTACCTCACGCCACAGAGTTATTATGGAGCGCAGTCACTGCCCTAGGCTTTCTTGTCACGAGCATGCGTAGACTTAACACTCACGATCTCAAGCCGATCTACCCGGCCACGGTGGGCTACATTGGCAACATGGCCATTTTCGATTTTCATGCCGTTTGTCACGTGCGGCTAAGATTAGCAGTGAAGAGTATTTATTAGATAAATCTCTAAGCAGGCTCTTTCTCTGAGTTGTTTCTATTTCGGACAATGCTTCCCCACCTTCAATCCCTAGAACCGCAATGAGGCATGACGGGGGAGGATACAGCATGCTTCGGATGCTGGTCTGCTTCAGCATACCAGTGGGGATCGTCATGCGAAAGAGTAGGGACAACAACCCCGCTATAGTTTCTATTAATAGGAAGGTATAAGCATTTTACTGAGAGGACATTCAATTGGTGAGCTCTCTGTTCCGATTCAGCAGGCTGTCTTAGAAGGATTGGTTCGATCAAAGAAGCATGCCGCTGCCTAACCAAGGCTCGCTTTCTACAGTCGGTCACATAATTAATAGTACCTTGACCATGCTTTCTACTGCGGAATGCTCTTTTCCAATGACACTTAAGACTTTGAGGGGATAATCTAAAATCTGTGGTCATAGTGTTAGTGAAGGTGCGAACCCGTGATATTACCTGCGGATTGACCCTCTGGCCCAAAAAAGTGGAATAGTCCTGTGTTTTGACAGCGCCTCGAAAGCGACAACCGACGGCCGACGGCCAAAAGAACAAGCAGATGAGCGAAATCTGATGGATGAAGTGATTGATTGATGATGATGAAGCTACGGGCGACGGATGAGCAGATACGGTAGGCTACCGCCAAGCCCAGCTGTTTATTATCACTCCTTCCTCCGTGTCACAACATTTAGTTGGTGTACGCCAATGCTGGCCATTCTCGCCTTCTTCAACCATTTCTCTATTGATCAGTAGTATTTATATGACAGTTGAGGCTATATTGCCGATGTTGTGAATGTTGAAAGTCAGCGATCAAATAGGTGGGTGTGCCGAGACGGAGAGAGAGTTCCACTTTTTTGTAATTAGCTGGCCGGAGGGGGAGTGCTGTCTACGGTGGGTTAGACGGCCATCGGTGCTCTTTTGTCCCTTGTGGGCAAGTTTCCCGAAACTTTCGCAGATTTTCCGCAGAAATTTAGAAACTGCAACTTATTGACGGTCTTAACAGCACAGCAATGTCTACACAGGCCAGCAGTCCTGTCACGCCAGCTAAAGAACATGGCAAACACAAGGGCAAATCTGAGAAGAAGCGTAGATATGAAGAATCAGCTGGGGACAGTGTGCCAACTAAAACTAAACGACAGAAACATGGCGATGATATCAATATGGATGGCGCTGTGAGGAAGAGCAGGAAGCAGGACAAAAAGGGGAAGACGGAGAAGACGGAGAAGACGGAAAAGACAGAGAAGAAGGAGAAGAAGAAGGAGAAGAAGGAAAAGAAGAAGACGGGAGAGAAAACAGAGAAGGAGAAGGCAGAAGAGAAGACAGAAGAGAAGACAGAGAAGAAGGAGAAGAAGAAGAAGAATAAAAGAGATCCTCGCGAGCATAGCTCACTGCCAAGCCTGAAGAATGAAAATCAGCTGGAGGCTGGGCATGCAGATGAGCCACAGTCCAATGGCACTGCCCACCATGACATTCGGGAGCTTCCGCACGCCTTACAAGTGGCAGAAGCTTCAGATACTGCTGAGAAGACAGAGAGAAAAATGAGGAAGATGGAAAAGAAGCAGAAGACGGCCTCCGCAGCGCCGACCACAAACAGAATAGGAGACGAGGATGAGGACGAGGATGAGGACGAGGATGAAGACGAGGATAAGGATGAGGACGAGGATGAGGACGAGGACGAGGACGAAGACGTTGAGCAGCCATGTGCGCCGGCCAATGGGGAACCAGAAAGCACAGAAGGCCCTGCTGAACCGGTTGCATCCGCCGAAGCTCGATTCACGTTCGAAGACAAGAGCTTGGGAGTTGACTTGCTAAATTCTCCTGACCCGAGCAGCTTCTACTCAACTCGAATATCGATATACCTGCCCATCCCCGCCATCACGCTTCCTCATCACGCCATCAGCGCGCTTCTCAGTCGGCACCTGGCACCGCTCTTGCTCACCTATTTTCCCCCAGTCAAAGGTATAGTCCTCGCGTTCCGGGACCCTGTCATGAGTGCAAATGCGAGCGCTGGAGTCAACCATCCACTCAAGCCCCCAAGCGATGATCAGTATCAAACAGAAGATGACACCCCACGTATCAAGCAAGTTCTGGCTCAAGCATCCGATCAGCAAGGCGTTGCCTGGGTCTGGCTGACCGTCACTTTTCTGGTCTTCAATCCACAGCGCGGCGACCAACTCTACGGCGTCAACAACGTGGCATCCGAAGGCTTTGTCGGACTCGTGAGCTACAACTACTTCCAGATCTCTGTCGGTGCCAAGAGGATACCGAGCGAGTGGAAATGGCGAGGTCCCGAGACAAGTCAAGGTCGCAAGCAGAAGCGACGTACCAAGGGGAAGATGGATCAGAACGGACGGTGGAGTCAGAGCAGCCCTGCTCCCGCGGAACCGTCTCAGTCATCCGTGGCTGACGAAAGATCCAGAGCTGAGATCGAAAGCGACACAGGCTTCTATCTCGAGAGTGGTGACAAGGTCGATAATGTGATGAAGTTCACAGTTGTCGATACCGACATGGTGGCAGGAAGTCATAAGGGCGAGTGGGCTTTGCATGTCGATGGAAGCCTGTTGGATGAGTCTGCAGAGAAACTGGCGAGAGAGGAGGAGATGCGGGCTTGGGAGCGGCGGCACCAAAGGCAAGGAACGCCCGGCATTGAAATGAGCGGTGGTTTGGCGGCGAGCCGCGAGAGAAGCGCAATCAGCGGCCCCTAACGGCCATTGATCAAAACTAGCTGGCCAGGCTGCTTAAACAGCGCCCGACTCTGTGGGTTATCAGTCTGGCCTGACTCCTGACAATTGAAGCATTTCTTATTGGCGGAGATTAGGGCTGCTGTGCCCGGTCTCCCTGACATGACGCAATTGATGTTTCCCAATCGTATGTGTCTTCACGCGAGGGACATTGAATGGCACCACTACTAATGCATAATCACTCTGATCCTCATTTCCCAATGACGTGTCACCTTATCAGGTGGGGATATATTTTTGTGATTCACGATTTGTTTCATGCCGCATCTGCGTTTCTATACTCGGCCCTTGAGTTCTGGCAGCATTGCTTTGTCCAGGCGTTCGGCCAGCACACCCTCACCAGAAAACACATTCTGGAAAGCTTTCTCCACTCACGCTGTCAGGATGGCTCAGCAGTATAAATTGAAAGACCTCACAAGACTTGATCTTCAAGAACTCGGTAAGGTCGAAGCCCAGGTCGAGGGTATCGAAGGCGGCAAGGTATTACTCGTAAAGGTGCAGGGCCAGGTCCATGCGCTGAATGCCAACTGTACGCATTATGGAGCGCCGTTGAAGAACGGGGTTGTGACTTCGGACGGGCGGATTACGTGTCCGTGGCATGGAGGTATGGTCAAGCTCAGCGCCACAGCAGAAGGCATCGTTGTTGACAGATTCAGCCTGTTTCAGTGCTAGCACGGGTGACGTCGAAGATGCCCCTGCCCCCAACGCCTTGAACACGTTCGATGTCATTGAAAAGGATGGCGGCGTCTATGTCAGAGGAACAGAGGCAGATATCAAGGGCGCCAAGAGAGTGATCGGCGTCAAAGTAACACCGAAGAAGGAGCAGAAACTGGTCATTGTTGGAAGGTATGCTCTCGGCATCCAAATAACCGCAAAAAAAGCGATTCTGACACGTACCAGTGGCAGCGGAGCATTTGGAGCTCTCCTGCAGCTGCGAGAGCTCGGCTACCAACACAAAACCACTGTGCTCAGTAATGAAGGCCTGCCAATCGACCGCACAAAACTATCAAAAGCTCTCATCACAGATGCTTCCAAGCTATACCTGCAGCCACAAGCGTGGTATGAGGACGGAGCAATCGATATCCAGTCCGAAACTGTTACATCTGTGGATTTCAAGGCCAAGGTCGTCAAGACTCAGTCAGGCAAATCATTTCCTTACACCAAACTAATCCTCGCGTCCGGCGGTACACCAAAAAGACTGCCTCTGCCAGGATTCAAGGACTTGGAAAACATCTTTGTGATCCGACATGTGTCAGATGTGCAGGCTATCGTGGCCGCGGTGGGCAGCAAAGGCAAGAACGTCGTCATCATCGGCACCTCGTTTATTGGCATGGAAGCTGCCAACGCGCTGGCCAAAGACAACAATGTCACTTTGGTGGGTATGGAGGATGCGCCACTCGAAAGAGTCATGGGCAAACAAGTCGGACAGATATTCCAGAGAAGTCTGGAGAAGAACGGAGCCAAGTTCTACCTCGGCGCTTCGGTAGATTCAGCCGTGCCCGCTTCAGAAGGCGGCCGCAGTGTCGGCGCGGTCAAGCTGAAAGATGGCACGGAGCTGAAGGCTGACCTGGTTATTTTGGGTGTGGGTGTCAGCCCAGCTACAGAATACTTGAGGGGAAACCCGGATGTAAGCCTCGAGAAGGACGGCAGTCTCTCTGTTGACGAGTCATTCGCTGTCAAAGGTCTCTCGGACGTTTACGCCATTGGCGACATTGCCACATACCCCTACAGTGGTCCGGGAGGCAACAACACACCTGTTCGCATAGAGCACTGGAACGTGGCGCAGAACGCGGGACGCAGTGTCGGCCAGCAGATTGCCCAGCCGAGCAGCAGCAAGCGGCCGGAAGCGTTCATCCCGATATTTTGGTCGGCCCTCGGCAGTCAATTGCGATACGCTGGCGCGACGCCCAACGGCTACGATGATCTGATTATCAATGGCGATCCCGCCAACGGCAAGTTTGTAGCCTACTACACAAAGGGAAATGAAGTTGTCGCTGTGGCCAGCATGATGATGGATCCCCTCGTGGTGCAATCCGCCGAGTTGCTGAGAAAGGGACAAATGCTGACCAAGAGTGAGATTGAGGCTGGAAAGGATCCGTTGAAGTCTGCTTCATTGTGAACATGAAAATAAGATGTGATAGTTGGTGCTGCAGCTTGTGTGTGTGTGGGTGTGTGTGTGTGTGTGTGTGTCTTCAATTTAAGTTCCAATGTTCTCGCTTTCGCGCAGGCAGATGACGATCTAACTATTCCTAGTTCTGTCCTCGTATAGCGCTGCAGCCTTCCAGCACATCCCTGGCCTTGGCTGTGCAAGTATGCCATGCTGGAGGTGGGGGCTTTTGCCAAGACTCCACTGCCTGCCCGTTTGCCTAATACTGACAACGTTGGATTGCGGGTGGGGAAGGCTACATTCCGAGTCTTAGAATAAGAGATATAAGAGATTGATGAGTAAAATGGGTTCGGTTGTTGAGAATGCAAGATTCTCTACTTGCCCAAAAAAGGGGAGCAAAAGAAACCCAGCCCCAAAAATCCATCGGCTTGACTTTTCTAGCTTGTGAGTATATACATAGATTGCGCCATTAAATGCTATTCTCAATTGACCGTTCAGTCTACGACAAAGAGTCATCGTTCTTGATCTGAACCTTGATAGCGCCCGATTTGGGGTCTGATGCTGCCTTGAAGGCCTGCAGGGCATCGGACAGGTTGAAGCGGTGGGTGACTAGCTTGTTCAGGCTGATGATGCCGGAGCGCACCAGCCGGATGGCCTTGGGCCAAGTATTGGCGTAGCGGTACTGGTACTGCAGGTCGATTTCCATGGTGCTGAGGCGCATAAAGGGCACGGTCATCTCGTTCTTGCCGACTCCGATGACGAACACCTTGCCGCCGAAGCGCACGCTCCAGATGGCGCTGGCCACGGAAGACTCGACGCCCGTGCATTCCAGGGCGACGCGGGGCCGGATGCCGCCGGCGGCGGTGATGATACCCGCAGCGCATTCCTCAGCCGTCTTGCCGCGCGGGACCAGGTAGGTGGAGGAGCCGACCGCGCGTGGACACAGCTTCTTGGCAAAATTGAGCCGCTCCTCATCAATGTCGGTGATGACGATGGGGCAGGCGCCGGCGGCTTCGCAGCAAAGCAGGGTGATAAGGCCAATGGGCCCCGCGCCGCAGATAAGCACGGGGTCGCCGAGCTTGACGCCGGCGCGGTCGATGCCGGCGAGCGCGACCGACAGCGGTTCCAGCAGACTGCCGTCCTCAAAGCTCATGTCGCCGATGGGGTGGCACCAGACCGCCGGGTGCTTGACGTAGCGCCGCAACAGGCCGTCGACCGGCGGCGTGCTGAGGAACTCAACACGCTCACAGCCGTTGTAGCGGCCCGTTAGGCACGGCTCGCAGGCGTGGCAGGGCACATTGGGCTCGATCGCCACTCGGTCGCCCGGCTTGAGGTCTTTGACTGACGGGTGCACCGACACGATCACGCCGGCTGACTCGTGGCCGAGGATGTGGTCGCCCTCGACGATCATGGGGCCAATGCAGCCCGCGTGCCAGAAATGGACATCAGAGCCGCAGATGCCAGTGCTCTTGACGCCAATGTAGACCTCGCCTTCTTTCAGGCCCTTGCCATCCTGCACATCTGCTTGTGACGGACCCGTCTCCGCGACCCAGAGATCATGCTTGGGGTTTGTGAAGACCCCAATGTTGCTTTTGGATGTGTCAGTCAGCGCCCTGGTCAGTAGTGTCGACATGACGGTCACGAGCACAGCTGGGGTGTGTAAGAGTGAATGAGGAGAGCGATAGTACACCAGCTGGTGAGCTTAGCATTGATATTTTTTTTCTTATCCAAGCTCCCCGGATCCGATTCATAGTCATGTTCATTATCTTCCACATCGCTCACATTACACGGGGGAAATTGGAGATTTCTCCCCGTCAACCCCATCAACCCCGCGACGCGCTTTACAACTCCCCGACGATGATGGAGTACTCCGCTGCTGCTTTCCCTCATTTAGCCACCGGCACGCTTTCCCTTTGTAGATGGTGCCCGGTGTAGTTAGAGCTGTGAGCTATGGCATGTGCCCAATGAGGAGCATCGACGCAATAAATTTTCTTGAATTGACCCAGCAAGGTGCTCCCTGGTGGAGAGGGTAGGCAACGCAGACCAACCAGTTAGATCGAGACTAGCTAGTTAATTAGATAGAGACCAGCTAGTTGGATCAAGACTGGCTGCTTAGATCGAGACTAGCTAGTACCGACCATAACCCCGGTCCCCGTCACCATCGTCATACCCTTCTCGTCGACCGTGATGTCTTGGCTCTGGTGGTCCAAAATCGTCTCCTCGACCGCCGTACCCACTACCACCATCAAAAGGCTCCTCTCGTCGCCCGCCAAAGCCGCCACCGCCGAATCCCTCATCTCTACCATAGCCACCACCGCCCCCAAAGCGCTCCTGTGGTGGCCCGCCAAAGCCTCCGTCTCCATATCGCTCATCGCCGCCACGCCCTGGCTGTCCTCCCCCATAGCGATCGCCGCCATCATAGCCACCTCTGCCTCCAAAAGGCTCGTCCGACCGTCGATTGTCCCTTCCGCCACCAAACTCATCCTGCTGACCACCATACCTGCCTTCACCGTGATCAGCTTGTCGTCCGTAGCTTGAATCTTCGGGCCGGCGCCCGCCTCCATATCCAAACTGTTGTCGGTTGTCATCATCACGGTTGTTGCTCTGGTATCCGCCGTCATTGTACGACTGCTGCTGCTGCTGCTGGCGCCCAGAGTAATCATTGTCATTGTCTGGTCTCGAGTAGTCTCCTGTCTGCTGACTGAAGCGGTTGCGACCACTCTCGTCATCTCCATCGTCTCGTCTATTGTAGTTGCCAGAGGACTGATACTCATTGCCTTGACGGCGGAAGTTGTCTCCAGAGTCTCAACAGATGTCAGCCTAGTCCAAGCCCTGGGTCGGGAAGGAAAACACTTACCATTTCGAGCGCCAGGTCGTCCCGTCCCCTCTTGATACCTCCCCTCGTTATCGCGTCGCTCATGTGCCGTCTCAGTTTCGTCCGCGCCACTGCCAAGCATGTCTGCATTCACGGCACTTGCGACGCCGCCAAGGATACCACCAAGAAGGCCACCGCCGATAGCCTGACTAGCTAGCTTGCCGATTTGATCTTGCTGGCGGCCGGCTGTGGGCCTACCATCATTCGTAAGTTCGTTGATGGTGTTCCCGATGGCACCAATTGCCTGCGCGGCAGGATAGTTGCTCCCGTTATTCGGACGCGAGCTGGCCATCGCCAGTGGCTTTCCACTTCCATGGCCGTGATCTACCACACCTGGCTTGTGATTTTGGCCCTGTTCGACACCACGTCGACTAAGCTGTTCCCGCAAGCCATCTTTTTCCCGCTCAGATTTCTCCTGCCACCACTTCTCAACCACGCCGAATAGGATTCGGCGACCCTCGGGTGCATCATATTGGCCGTGATCGCGCAGAGCAGGGTGATGGAGAACGCCATGGATGATCTTGTTAATGGTATGTTCGACATCAACGCTATCGTCATTCCAGGCTTGAATAACCTGGGGCACGACCCATTTGACAGTTGCACTGGCGACTTTGCCAGCAGGCTCGTTGAGGATGTTGGAGAAGTGGTCCTTGGAGAGCATCGAGTGAGTGGGATCTGACGAGTTGTCGTCATTGAAGACAACATGCTGTTTGTCCAAGCTTGATTGGATGATCTGATTCGACCCAGTGTTGAGCTCATTCTTGACCTGGTTGATGATGGGGAGGACGTAAGGCGCGAGGAGCGAGAAGACAAGCTTGTTTATCTGGTCCTGAATCGACTCAACCAAATCGGGGAGGATTGGAATCTTTTCAATAGTGGTGGTAATCGACTGTATGACCTCGTCATGCCACTGAATGATAGGGAGAATCTGGCGTTGAACATCATTGATGTATTTTGTCCATTCCTCCGGCTCGCGGGGCGAGATCCGGGTGTTCTCCATCTGGTGATTTTGAGCGTTCTGTTGTAACTCGCCCAGTTTGCCCGCCTCGTCCTTGCCACCGAAAATACCTTTTGGGACGCTGTTGAGGAGATCCTGGAGAATGCTGCCGTCTTGTTGATTGCTTGACGCATTCTGTAGTGCTCCCTGAAGCTCTTGGATCTCACTCTGGGTCGCTTTATCATCGAACTCACCGCAAACGGAATGGAGGAAGTCGACGCCACCAAACGTGCCAGTCACAAGTGGGTAGACCTTGCCGCGGGCGCCATCAAGCTGAATGAGAGTGCTTCGACCAACATGAGGGAAGATGTCTTTCTCACCCAGTTCAATCAAAGCCAACTCGACATAGTTGGAGTGAGCGGCGAAATCCTCAAGACAATGATTTGCCGTTCCTAGAAGGCGAAGGGCTTCGTAGAGGTCCTTCTTGTTCCTGTCACCACCATACCGGCGTCCGAGCTCGATACAGCGACCAAGTAGTTTGCGAACGAGTCCAGCCGAAGTGTCAATACCCAGCTTTTCCGAAGCAATATAATTCTTCAGTCCGGTTTTCGGATTGATGGCCAGCTCCACTCTCTCATTGACAGGGCCACGAAGGCGTCGATCGTATTGACGAGCGTCTAGGTTGTCGGCATAGTCCTTGGGATTGTCGATATGTTCTTCCGGTCGATAACAGCCAAGACGGTCAGTTGTGACCTCGAACTCGCCAGAACCATAGCCAAAGGACAGGAAGCCAAGGATCCACAGCAATAGGCGAATTGCCTCAGCTGATACGGCCTTGACAGTACCAACATCAACAGCCTGGCTGTAATCACGGAGCCAGTTGCCAAAGTAGACCTTCACAGGTAAGCGATAAACTGTGGCAGTCACTAGCTTTGGGGGGGGGGAAGCTTACTCGCTTAACATCTAGCTTGCTGAATTTCTTGCCGCCCATGGATTTAGCAGCAACAATGGAGAGAAGGGTGTCCTCGAGATCGCCATGACGCCAATTCTGGCCTTCGATTTCGGATGTCGAGCCTTGGAGATGGGAGTCAGAAAGAGCTGAGGATGCAAGGGGGTCTACTTTTACCAATGTTGCCTGCTCCGAAAGCCTGGGCGGGACGAGCGAGCAGAATGAGGCCAATGGCACAGATGAGAATGATTTGTCCAGACGACAAGGCCATGTTGAAATGAAGCAGAAGAATACGGCTGGTTGTTCACAGTGAGAAGAATACTGAAGCTTATTGTGTGTAAGACACTACTTGAAATCACTACTTGAAGAAGTTGGAACTCGCGCCCGGGCCCCTCCCTCACCGCCCGCGGGGTAGGGATTGGTCCGGGTCGACTTCACGGACTCTGTCAGCATAGGGCCGTGTTTGTCTATCAGATGATCCGTCCTGCTTTCAGCGTCCGCATATCTTGCCCTCTTCCTCCCATTATCACCAATGGGAAAAATTAGAACAAGAGTATGGAAGGGGCCGAGGTGGCAGGGCATGTGGGCTTGGCTGGGGATTGCTAGGCAGATGATTCTTGTTGCATTTCACCTAGAACACAAAGAGGCGAAATTGCTGTCGCGTGCCAAGTCGTTGCCAAGTCGTTGCCAAGGCGTGCGATAATGCAGGCAGCTGGGGCGCGAGCTTGGCGCATTCGTTGCTAATCTGGCGGTGAGCCCCGCCGCTTTTGCCAAGCTCTTGTTCTCCCATCCTGCCCTGACCATGGTGCTTTGATGAACTTTGTAGGGCAGGAACAGGAACAGGAACTTTGTAGGGCAGGACCAAGAACTTGGTGGGGAAGGAACTTGGTGGGGCAGAATGCTGCGACGCTTTGCGTGAAGGGGAAACAAGCAACCACCACCATGGAGTGGTAGTGCCGCCATTACAATCTTTCTGCAGGAAGCAGCGTACTGATAGATACATATAGGGTAAGCTAGTATTATCTATCCTGGTTAGCTAGCATATAATCCTTCTAAGACACTTCAGCCTCTTCAGTGCCACTACTCCCTCTTTCCCTTTTTTCTGTAAGCCAGTTGCCCAACGGTTTCCAAACGGCCAACTTCTCACTTGAGCTCATTCCCGCAGCCAGGCCACTAGTGGTGGTAGTAACAAAAGTCCTTGCTCCGGGCCACTCGACCTCGCCCCGCTCAGATACCATCCTGCCAATATTCATGGCCTCATCCTGCCAGCCATAGGTAAAGTGATCTCGCTTGATCTTGCTGCCTGTCTTGGCCAGCCAGATTGCCTCCCATATGGACTTGCCGACGATTGCTACTGCTTCAGGCCTGAAGGCGCGAATCTTGGTTTCGAGGAGAGCAGCGCCCTCGGCCATTTCAGCAGGGGTGATGGAGCTGCCGTCGCGAGACGGACGGGAGACAATGTTGGTGTTGCCGATTGAGTATAGGTCCATTAGCCGCCTGGTGTCGCTGGGCTTGTGGCGGATAGGAGTGACGCCGCTCTCGTGAAGTAGAGGCCAGAATCTGTTAGAGGGGTGTGCGTATGCATGGCCTGTGAGGGGGATTGAGATGTAGTTAGAAGTTGGGGGAGGAGAGGGGTGAGATGTAGTTGGAAGGGTGAGATGTAGTTGGAAGGGTGAGATGTAGTTGGAAGGGTGAGATGTAGTTGGAAGTTGGGAGTAGAAGGGATGTTGACCACCTTGATGTTTTGGATAAACACGAAACGAATGCATGCGTGCTCACCGGTCTGCGCCGTTTTCAGGCCCGGGTTCAGCCCCACAAAGACGAGCGTCAAGCCAGGCCGGAGGCTGTCTACAAGGTTGTTCTCGATCTGTTGGCTTGTCGCATCTGCCGCTCTCTTTCTTAGGCTTCTTGAGGATGACCTTTTGTTGACCTTGGGGCTATGTAGCACTTGGCTTCTCGCGCGGCCTGTCATGGTATCGATGTGATAGACCGTGGACTGGCAGTCTACTGTCAATTCATTGGCTTTCGCCGAATAGCACACATTCAGAAATGCGCATAGAGTCTCTGTCGGAAATGTAATTAGTAGCTAGTGGCTAAAGCTAGTGCCATTTTCGGTTTTTGTATTCGCATATTTACAGTACATGCGCTAATCTTCACGAACACCTCTTATTGATCAACCTGATTTCTCATCGATCAACCTGATTTCTCATCGATCAACTTGATTTCTCATCAATCAACTTGACTCTTGCACTATTTATTGGGTATCTCTTGGTTCACCTAACGCTGGCACTATACGACCCATCGCTAAATTCGATCAGGCAGGTAAATCGCTTGCACAAAGACTACCTAGTCTCGGCATTGGGGGGGCTACCTCGATGCGTGGTGGTATTAGCAGCAATGCTCTCCAGTTCATGCACATCGCTCCTAGTGTCTGCAGACCCGTCTGCGGGCTTTTGCCTCAGTTCTGATGGCTGCGAGTCCACAGGCTGTGATTGGCCTGCTACATCGATATGATGCTTGGCGCGATCAAAGAGTGAATA
Source organism: Chaetothyriales sp. CBS 132003 (assembly GCA_003709865.1). Classification (NCBI taxonomy): domain Eukaryota; kingdom Fungi; phylum Ascomycota; class Eurotiomycetes; order Chaetothyriales; species Chaetothyriales sp. CBS 132003. The sequence continues at coordinate 214,686 of QRBJ01000025.1, read as the reverse complement.
CTGACGCTGCGACGGCGCCACCGAGTCATCACCATATGCGTCATCAGTAAATGGATTCTCGCCAACACTGTCGTTAGCTGTCGACGTTTGCGTCTGCGGAGCAGTAGAACCAGACGACACAGTGGCCTGGTGCTCGGGTCCGGGGCGTGCGGGGAGCGATGCGTTCTGCGAGGGCGCCAGATATGCATTTTCATAATTATACGTCGACTGTGGCTGAGACTGTGGAGGAGGAGGAGGACCGGCTGGCGGAACGAATTGCTGGTCTCGTGGAGGCAGAGTCGGCGCTGTCAAGGCCTGGCTATTCCGCTGTGGTAGCGAGGATGCTGTGATTGGACTTGAATACTGAGTCTGGTTCAAACCGCCGTAAGCATTCTGGCCAGGGGGATAGGCCGATAGACGCGAGCCTGGCTCATGGCTTATAGCTGGCTGAATGCCAGGGGAGCCAATGCTTGCCGCGTTTCTGGCTTGCAGCACGCTTCTCTGGTGCTTGGACATGGCCACGTGCAGCTGATCATTGGTCTCGATGAGCGTGAGCATTGTGTCCGGGTCAGGTGCCGGATTGTCACAGTTCAGGTACCGCTGCACGCTCTTGTGGGCGGATCTCGCTCGCTCAGCGAACTCCTTGACCAGGTCGTTGGCCAGCAGCTCTGACTGAGGCGTCGACTGCATGGTCTGAATGAGCAGACGCGCCGTTGTCTTAGCCTCCTCAATGCGCGCCGCCAATTCGTCAGGAGGCGGCAGCCCGCCCGAGGCGGTGCCCTGGTGGCGGCTGTTGTAATGCTGCGGCAACGGCGGCGGCACCGGGTACTGCCGAGTGTGAGTGTAGGCGTCGGGAACGAAGACGTCGGATGTGCTCACCCCAACAGGACCACTCCGCAGGCTGGCGCCTCTGCCCTTCTCCTTGCTCCACATGTGGATCAGCGGGTGCAGCGTCTCGTTGGAGGCCGCTTTCTCCGCCTCGAAGTAGTCGAGTGTCTCTCTGAGGATCTGCTGTACGCTCGCGTCGGTCCCCTCGCGCAGCAGTCGCTTGGTTGTGGCAACAAACTGGGGATCAAAGTTCTGGGTGAAGGGCCGGCCGGGGTTGTCGGTGAGGATGCGGCTGAGCATGATGGCATTATACTGCGCATAGCCCTTGCGGTAGAAGTCCTTGGACAAGAAGTGCCGGATGGTGGCTGCTGCCTCCTTGGCTGCTGCCGGGCTGGATTCGGCGGCATCGACGATGGCAGGCAGGTGCAGGTACTCACTGCCGGCGTCGGGCGCCCCGGGCGCACCTGACTCGCAGAAGGCCGTGACTTCTGTGACGATGACGGCTTCGGGGCTGTCGCTGCTGAGGACGAGTCGGGGCGCAGCAGCTGTGACCGTGCTTGCCGGATCTGGAGTAGAGGAGAGCGTTAGCAAGTGGCAGTAACGGCGGACCGGCAGCCACTGGCAGCCACTGGCAGCCACTGGCAGGCACCAGTGAGGCATGGGAAGGGGCGACGTACGCTTGTCGCTCTTCTTGTTGATCTTGCTCAACATACGCCTCATTGTGGCGACTATTGTTGTTGTTGTTGCTGAGCACGTTGCTGAGCTGAGCACCTTACTGCTTACTGGCGATGTTGCTGAACTGAGCACCTTACTGAGTAGTTGAGCAGCTGAAGGAGAGTCCAAAGTCTCGTATGTAATGGCCCGGGTCGCACCTGCGTCTGCGCTTACCGAACGGCGCGTGGGTACCCGAGTTTCTGTGGGGCTGTCAAAGCTTGTTTCGCGATCGTAGAGCTCTGGCGGCGCCGCTGGCAGGCGTTCAATCAGCCCAAGGAGGAAAGGACGGCTAAGGTAGTGGAACTGCACAGTTCGTCCAACTCCTGCCCAGGTCGTGCAACTGCCCAGGTCGGCTCTCTCAAGGCCTTATCAATGCATTGGCTGCTGAGCGGTGTACGCAATCTTGTGACAACAGCCGCGCCGTCAGATGATGATGCCACCCACACGCTCGGCGCTCCGCGGCGTGACGCGGCCAGCGCCAAGCCGGGCTAAGGGCGTCGTAGGAAACAGAACAAGACTGTTGTTGGCTGAGGAGACAAACTTCCGTTGGATGCTGCCTACAGCAGCTTAACTTAATGCCTTCACAGCCAGCTCCTTCTTGGCCACGGTGGCGTTGGGAAGAAGGTGCATTCATCAGACGCTGTCGTCACACACATGCTACCGTAGTCTGCTTGTCCACCTGGCCTTCCGGTGGCGCCGCGCCGCGCCTACCACGTAAACGACTCTTCATTCATGTCGAGAGTGCCAAGGTGAATGCGCGCACGAACGGCCGCTCGCACTTCGTCAGCAAAAGCGCCAGGCCCACACACGCTCACCATCGTTGCGCCTATGCGATGCGGCAGCTCTTGATCCAAGACCGCCCCTGGGCAGCATCTTCCGGCAATCATCCGCATCGTCTTCCCAGCACTGACAAAGCCCTCTAGCTTCTTTGGCCGCGTCACGTACAGGTACACCCTCAGCATTTCTCGCCGCCCGGGCATCGTGAGGATCTCCTCCATCCAGTCTCGCACCCAGCTGAATGCCTCGGCCTCTCTGACTGTCCAGACCAAGACAATCTTTCGTGTGGCCACCGTCTTGTCCTGTGCAGAGGCGAGCAGATGCCGAATCTGAACCAGGTGGTGCGTGATGCCAGCGCCGCCCGCGTAGAGGAAGACTGTCCCGTAGCTTGCAAGCGATTCGTGGCCCGCGTAAGGCCCTTCAACGAATCCGCACATCTGCACCGACCCGCTCGGCGACGCGCGCGCAATCTCATAAATCTTTCGAGTCATGCCCGTGCGAGCCGCGCAGATCAGGCTGAACGTCGTAGGTGTGCGCGATCCTGAGCGATGCAGCAGAGGAGGTCCTTGTCTTTCAGCCGTGCTCGGCGTCTTCGGCCCCAGCTCCGCCGCCCCGGACGCTAGCTCAGACGAGTCGTAGGTCCAGGCCACGGAGAAAGGGTGCGACTGCCACAGTGTCACCTTTGGCAGGTACACATACACATGCGATCCCGGCTGAATGGTAACATGGCGCGGTAGCTGAAACGTTAGCCGCGACGCCTCCCCGGGCAGAGCCGTGACGACCAGTTTGGTCGAGCCAGCTTGTCGTGCATGGTTGAGGTAGACAATTCTTGCCACCCGCAGCAGTCTTTCGGCCAGCCATAAACAGATGGCCATCCGAATCGAAGGCAGCGCCGGTAGCTTGGGTATGTCCAGATGAACGTACACTGCAAGCAACGCCACCACTGCAAGCATCTGATGCGCCTGCAAGAATGTTTCATAGAATGCATGCCTCACAGCCGACAAGCTTTGAATCGCCATCGCGCCCATGCAGACTGACCCTGCCAGTCCCCAACACAGGAATGGATCGTTGATGAAGCTGCGAGATGCTGCGCTAGCACCCTTGGACTCTCTGTACGCTGCGAACCACGCGAGCACGTGTATGACTGACTCGGCAACCACCAACCGTCCAATCCAGCGATGAAACAGATTGAACGTATCGAAGCTGATCTTCAGCAGCCCAATCAGCGGGTTGTTGCGCCCGGCCATGACCACCAGGGGCACTAAATTCGTCACAGCAAGAACGCCAGTCCGGCCCCGGAGTTCTGCCAGCATTGCAAGCCTCTCTTCCTTGAAATCCAGCAGGAGGCAAAACACAATGTTGCCAATCAAGTACAGCGTCAGCAGCAGAGTCTGAATCCGGCCCGGGATTGTGCCGTAGTTGTGTGCTTTCGACAGCTGCAGCTCACGGTTGTGCCGCTTCGTGCCTAGCGGTGCATAGATCACTTCTCTCTTTATCCACGGCCACCATCTCGAGTGGTCGACCGACCAGTACTTTTGTTGCGCCCGGCTTCCATTCAGGCAGTACAGGTGCCTCAGATGCGAGTCCGCAAGCTGCCACGTGCGCAGCCCCAGCACGAGTGCCACGATTAACAAGATTGAAGATGCCAGCCCTGTCGTCACCTTCCTATCGACTCCCAGGTTAACGCCGTCCAGTCCACCATAGTAAATTGGCTGTGGGCCAGTTCCGTTTGTTGCAATCAGATCCCTCACCACGTTGCCGTGCTGCCACATTCTGTCCTGTAAGTTGGCGAGATCCATCTTTGCTGAATCCTAAATCGCAAACGTCCTGCGCTTACTCGTCCAGAAGATCCAAGGGCTGCTAACGACGTCAATGTAGTTTTTTTTGGCACAAATTTGTCTGAATTCTTGGTGTGGATGCTTTGTGTGCAAAGTAACAAGATGCTGGTGCCAGAGCCAGAAAGGACCCTCTTTGTCAATCCGTTTGACAAAATAATCCTTCTCGTCAATCCTTCTCGTCAATCCTTCTCGTCAATCCTTCTCGTCAATCCTTCTCGTCAATCCTTCTCGCAATGTAAAATGCTGTCTAGGGAGATCGCACGGCGTTGTCTGGGCCGGCCAGCCTTTGCACAGATCCAGAATGTATCATGATGACGGAGAATTGGCCAGACAGTTGACCAGTCAATAAGTCCCGAATGACGACGGGAGTGATACTGGCATCTTTATTGACAGCCTTATTGAAGAACTCATCTCCTGAGTACCGCAAAATCCTAGTGTCAGCTCACTACTCGTTGCTTCAATGTCAAACACCAGGGCGCTGTCGTACCCCATCGGTGCGCATCGAGGGCAGGTACATCGCTGGGATTCGTTTCGTCGCGAAGACTATACCGACGCTAGAATCGTTGTCTAACCCAATATGACAGGGATCGCTGCTGTCCCCCTTTTTTATCGCGACCTTGGCGCATGCAGGCTGGAAGTGTGGCTGAAAAAGCTCAGCCAGGCACCGCGACAAACCGACTCGCCAGGTGATTCAGCACCAGTGATGGAAGTCAACCGATAGGTTTAAGCCAGCCCACGTGTACTGTACTTAAACGTTGCATTGTTCATGTTGTCTGATGACACATGGTACACAGTGCTCTCTCTTCCAAGTTGTTTGGCAATCTATTGCTTATGTAACTCATTCTGCCTTCGTGTTCTCCCTTGCCTGTGCCCCTGATATTAGCGTTATCATCATCTCGTAGCAAAGCTATTGGCAGGGAGTGAGCGGTATGTCCTAGATTCTAGCTATCTCAATTTATGACAGGGACGTCAGTGGGTCTGATCGCCCTGCCACCTGTCCTACATCGGCCCGGTTTTCCCCTTGATGTGATCAATTCTTGCAAGCCACTTGAAAGGGTATTAAATTGGTTATGGTAAGAGCAGGCTGTCAGTCCTCGAGGGTTCAAGATCGCTGACAGGCAATGTGACACTTAGAGCTGACATTTGGCCGTGATACTCAGGGGGACACAGTCAAGATAGGACAACCTTTCCCTGCAGGGTTTGAATAATGTACAAATCATCGACTCTCGAGATTGTCTTTGCCTTCCATTCAAAGGGCCCTTCAGAGACAAGAGTCTTGGCTGGGGGCTAGTCTCATGCTTACAGAAAGGCAAAACATGCGCTCTCTACGTATCTTATTGAGCTATCTTCACTGCAATAAGACCAACGGAAATGAGGCAACCACGATTTGGTACCGTCTTAGCTATGCAATACCAGCAAGACAAGACAATTAATTCCTAGCACTGCCTCCATGTCTACATGCGCAAACAGCATTTCATATCGAGCTGATCAGTCTGGTATCCACTGCAGGTACACTTGGCGGCACATGGCATCCTATGGCGGCCCGTAAACAGTCGTCGCTTGATCACAATATGGAGAGAGCGCTCGAATCTTGACACCGAACTTGATTGCAAGAGCTTGTCAACGGAAGCCATTCTAACTTTTGCTTGCGACTCCCCTTCGAGATTCCAGGCAGCGCTTCAATTGTCTCGGAGCCCAAGTGGTTCACACTCCGGCCGAGACCTCGCAGACAAATGCCCGCCTGATTTAACGACCCATCCATCCACCGTCGACTGTTTATCTGTCAGCTTTATCTCATGCACGTGGTCGGCCGGAATCCTGCCTCGTCAGCAAACTCACCTGTCAAGCATTCCCCACTGACATAGGCCGATGCCTCGCTCGCCAGGAAGACAATAGCACCCTTGAAGTCTTCTGGTTTTCCCCACCGCCCTGCAGGTATTCTCTCAAGAATGGCCGCTTGCCTCTTATCGTCCTTCAGCAGAGCTTCGTTCATGTCGGTGGCGATGTATCCTGGAGCAATTGCATTGACTTGAATCCCCTTTCCAGCCCACTCGTTACTAAGCGCCTTGGTCAACTGGCCCACTCCTCCCTTTGAAGCTGCATATGCTGGCACCCTAATGCCACCCTGGAAGGTGAGGAGAGATGCAATGTTGATGATACTGCCCCTGCTTCGACCCCCCTCCGGCGCTGGCTTAGACAAAAGATATGCACCAAAATCTCTGCACAGTGTCCAAACCGTCGTTAGATTGACCTGAAGCACGAAATCCCAGTCGTCGTTGGGGAACTCATGGGCATCGTGTCTCTTCTGGACTCCAGCACACGTGAGGAGGATATGCATGTCGTTGCCTGCCTTGATAAGATCTGGAATTATCCTCGCCACAGACGACTGGTCTGAGAGGTCTGCTGTGTAAATAGTGGCTTTGCGGCCTAGTTTTTGAACTTGCTCGTAGGTCTGCTTATTCGATTCATCTCGCTGAAGCCAGTTATCAGCACGTCCCCAATCTGCATGCGACTTTCATCCAACTTACCTGCACAAGGATGATGTCGGCCCCCGCTTCTGCAAGTGCTATGGCCATCGCTTGCCCAATGCCCCTTGTGCAACCAGTTACCACCGCCGTCCTGCCTTCCAGGGAGAATAACTTCGGTAGAGAGGCCATGGTTTTTCGATATGCGATAGGAGGAACCGCAATTCGCAAGTTCAATGTCTGACTCTTTATCCGTTGTCTTTCTCGGCGTCTGGTGTCCCATGGGGTACTTTCGCCGTTGAAAAGCACATCCGTAAAACAGATGCCGATCGCCAAATGTCGACTGGCCTTCACCCCGCCATCGGCAATCAAGAAAGTTTCGGGGCGAATCAAATGCCGATCACGAACAAAAACAATGGGGTACCTTCTCCAGCCTTACCCCATGGCGGGAAGAACAGCTTGTGCGCGCTTCTCCGTCCAACCCGCTCACCAGCGCTTTGCTTTGCCGTGATCAGTCGGAGTCTGCCAGTCAATACTGAGAGTAACAGGTGCCAGTCAATACTGAGAGTAACAGGTGCCAGTCAATACCGAGAGTCACAGGTCACAGGCACTCATCATGGGGATGAGCGAGTCGAGCTCTGACGGTTTCAGGGCCAAACCGAGCTGTTGGCTCCGTTAGGTATCATCTGAAATCAAGTCCAGATTGTCGTTATATCGACGGCACTCCTCTACCATCACAACAGCACCGTCCTCGATTTCCGCTGTGTGCTGGAGTTGCAGGCTCTTCCTGAATCCTTCGGTAGAATACAAACTACAATGCCTGGGGAGTTCTGAAGCCGGCCATTTGTCATTGAGCAGGTCCTGAACGAGCCCTGCTTGCTTCAACAAATAAAGTAGGACGATGGCGACGCCTGGAGAATTGATGTATTTGCTCAAGCTGTCTGCGCGGCTGCCCTACAAAACATGCTTTTAAACATAACAGTCAACTTTTCATATTTGACGTTCTTCAACAGCGAAGCTTTCTAGGAATGGAGATGGTAGCTCAGCTATGTCTCTTACCGCTTGAAAGACTCTGCTCTCCTGCTGGATACAGCAGAGTTGGGTATCTGACATGATATACAGCAGAGTTAGGTATCTGACATGATATACAGCAGAGTTGGGTATCTAACGTGATAAGGAACTGTACGCAAGAGTCCAATACCTTTTCGTTCAAGCGAATTGGTCATCGCCACATGCTGCCATCATAGCATGTCGGCTCAGCACTGAAGAGTCTTTAGAAGCGGGGTTTGCCACTCTCTCTAGTCTTGGTGGCTACCAGATTACTCGCGGCTTGGCCGGATAGGCCTCCTCGGTCGAAACACGAGCAAAGCTCAGCCACGCGACACGATTGGCATTCCCCTTGCAATATCGATCAGAGATGGAGCTGTCCAAGAGATGTACATAGAATTGAGTTTAGAGGGGGAAGCTTGGATCAAGAGCAAAGCACTCTGGCGGCATCTTGGGACTTCAGTCGTGTTAACCGCACAACATTTTCCTGCCACCCCTCGGAGGTGGGGTGGAGAATGGCACCTTGTCCTGCCTGTCTTGGCTGCCTTCCAATCCCTTGGCGATCTCTTGGCGCTGGTCATCATTTGCTCGAGAATTTGATGCCCGCCAGCAATGACCGTCAAATGCTCCGAGATGATAAGGCCCTGGTGACACATCTCCCGCGTAATTTACTTGGTATGGAGCTCTCAGGGGACCCAGGCAAATTACAAAAGCAGAGTAATGTCTCCCGAGAGTACGATGGAGGGTATCCGCCCACAGCCCATTTATTTCAGCTATCAGCAAGATTGCTCGCGACCAGAACTTGTTCCGCTGCTCTGCCCAAGCACCACGCCCGAAGCAACAATTCATACCACTATAACCCATGCACCTGCTATCCCTACGCAACACTCTGTCCTAGGTCACTCCCCAGCAACTCAGCCCTCACGGCCTCCAGGATCAGCTTTGACACGACAGCTCATTCGCGCCATGACATTTCCTAACGGGAACTACAGCCATAGGGCTAATTCAAAATCCAATGAAGACTTTCAAGAAGCCAAGCAGTATGCTCGACCAAGGCCCAGCGATGAAGGCCGTCGGCGTTCAAGCACTGCTGATGAACTCCTCGATATCCTCGGTTATCAGTCCGAGCTGACGAGATCGCGCTCGACGCTAACAGTTGCATTCATGTCGTTCGTGCTCGCGTCAGTGCCGTATGGACTAAGTACCACGCTCTACTACCCTCTCGTTGCCGGTGGCCCAGTGAACATTATATGGGGCTGGGTGGCCGTCTGCGCAATTGTGATGTGTTTAGCTATTTCCCTTGGGGAGATTACCTCAGTCTATCCTACAGCTGGAGGTGTCTATTATCAGACGTTCATGTTGGCACCGCATAAATGCCGTAACATTATGGCATGGCTTTGTGGGTGGGCTTACTTTCTAGGCAATCTCATGATTACACTTTCGGTCAATTTTGGGACGACACTGCTAATCGTAGGATGCGTCAACGTCTTCACAGACGATCAAGGTAATGGAATCTGGGCTGCAAAGAGCTACCAGTACTACTTGGTTTTCTTCGCAATTACACTGCTCTGCAATCTCATTTCATCTCTTGGAAACAAATGGCTTCCGCTACTTGACGTGTGTCCCATTCTCTCAACCCTTATCATCCGACGCTAACGCTTGTAGACGATTACTATCTTCTGGACCTTTACCGGTGTGGTAGCGATAATAGTCTGCTGTCTAGCCATTGCACGCGAAGGCCGACATAATGCCGCCTACGTCTTTGGTAGTTTCGAGAATTCTTCCGGCTGGCCGGATGGATGGTATGTTCCTGTGCCGAACCCTTGCGCCCTCCATTCTTTGGCTCTTGTGTGCTAAAATCTACAGGGCTTTCTTCATCGGTCTTCTTCATGGAGCATATGCTACCTCAGCAACTGGCATGATTCTATCCATGTGTGAGGAAGTGCAGGAACCGGCAACACAAGTACCCAAAGCCATGACCGGCGCGCTTCTGATGAATTTCATCTGCGGCTTCATCTTCCTAGTTTGTCTCGTCTTCGTCCTTCCCGACATCGCACTTATTCTGGAGTCACCATACGCCCAGCCACTTCCAGTTATCCTACAGTCCGCTGTTGGCAGCCAAGGCGGTGCTTTTGCTCTGACTATTCCGATCATGGTGTTGGGGATCTTGTGTGGGACATGCTGTACCACTGCGTCTTCGCGCTGCACGTGGGCCTTCGCCCGCGATGGCGCGATTCCGGGATCTAGTTGGTGGAAGATCGTGGACAAGAGGTTGGATGTGCCACTGAATGCTATGATGATGATCATGGTCATCGAGCTAGGTCTGGGGTTGATCTGGTTCGGCTCCTCGGCCGCCTTCAACGCATTTAGCGGGTGCGGCGTCATATTCTTGACAATCGCATACGTCATGCCTATTATCATGTCGGTCCTTCAAGGGCGCAAGTCACTAAAGGCCGGAAACTACGATTTCAAGATCTTCGGCTGGATATGCAACATTGTTGCCATTGGTAATTCTTTCAGAACAGCTCTTTCCTCCCTGTACTAACTCGGTCTCCAGCTTGGTCACTGCTCACGACACCACTCTTCTCAATGCCGGCAGCCATCCCAGTTGACAGCGAGACGATGAACTACGCATCCGTTGTATTTGCTGGCGGAATGGCGATCTCGCTACTGTGGTACTTTGTTTGGGGCTTGAAGAACTACCAAGGGCCACCAGCAAAGGACGAACAAGAGGTAAATCGAAGGCGCAGCTCAATTCACATATGAACTGCGAGCAGTTGTACTTTCTTTCATATCATGAATACCCTACTTATCCTCAAGACTTGTTTTCAAGATATCTGGGTGAAAACCTTGTCGTCTTGTACCATGTTCAACAACAGGTCAACCAAGCTGTCACCTTCTAGACCAGTTCGAGGTACGCTAGTCGCAAGCTATACGGTTCATCATCCAACCAGCGAGAGTACCGAGGTTTTGAGCTCGTCTGTGGCGAACATGGACACGGCCTGCAGCCCTAGGTCAAATGTCTTAGGCACCAGGAGCCCGACTGGTTCATTAATGCCAAGACGGAATGGTTGCGGGCCACAAGGCGGTTGACTCAGCCCTACGGCAAGAACCATCCTCGTGTCAGCAGATCGATCGGTTACTTTGTTGCAGGATATTCTATCCGCCTGGCTCGGCTCCTAAGAGGCCTCGCTGCCTCAGTCAGCTAAGAGACCATCGTCCTCTCCGCCCGTAATCTGAGAGAGGAAACAATGCCAATCAAGCCTGCAACCGACCTAACTTAGCCTGCTCACACAGAGGTCTAGAATGCCATAACTATCAAGCAGCTTACGGTCTGCAACATACCTAGATGGAACTATCTCACTAGCGTAGTTGCAGCTGCATTCTCGGGTTCGTCCACAAGGGTCTCAGAGGAGAAGGCAATACGTAGACAAAAGATCAGCTGCGTCCTTAGAAGCCGAGTTCGTGACTTCTACTTGCAGCAGCTCGCATTGACTGCTCCGAGGACATCCTTCTAAGTTGTCATTACACATTCAAATGTGCACACGAAACATGCCACTCGTGGGGAGCCATTCTTGCTATTCCTATTTAGCCAGGGTCAGCTGGCGCCAAATTCCAGCCGTCTAATTCCAGCCGTCTGGCGCTGCACTCGATCTTACCAAAGGCAGTGCGCGGTAAATGCATTCGTGGCCATCTCCGGCGTCCAGAGCGAGGGACTTGGGCTCTGTGTGGACAGTAGTAACCTCAGGGACAAGACCAAGTCTACAGCTACGTCCCATACGTCAAGAAGCAGCAGTGGGGGAACACCGTGCGATGAAAAGACCTGATCAAGGAGATAAATTAGCTAATTAATTTAATTTGGTCACGAGGAACTTTGCCTAACTTATGAACTTGGAAGCCGAAATCCACCGACCATGCGCCACACTTTCTCCCCGGGAGACCTCACGCCTTCTTCTCCATACTCCTTTCGACTGATTCACTGTGTTTTTAAAGATGTTGCAAGCTTGCTGCTTTGTATCGGCGACTGACTGGCGTCGTGATGCTATCGAGATTGAGACTGTGAAATGACAACAAAGATGGACGACCCCTCGTCTGTTATTGTGGCCAGCAATTCCAATGCTTGCTTGTTTTGCAGTTAGAGATAGACAAGCGTCCTGAATATTTCCGGCTTGCGCGCGTGATTGTACCATGCATGGTGTATATGTTTTGTAGGACGGCCTGTGTCAAGTCGGTAAGGTTGGAAAACAACCACAGGTCAGGTGGAAAGACTCGTCGAGCCACCTCCATCCTCTAGCACGACAACTCTCTCGACTGCCTTGTCCACCACATCCTGAAAAGTCATCTCGTGCCACCACCTCTTCCAAAAGACCCCCTCCCCAAATACCTCGTTCCCTGCAGCCTCCAATCCCTTGACTCCAACCATCCCCTCTCGTTCTCTCCATTCCCTTTCCGCCTCCTCGCCCGCCCTGCGCACCATTTCATCCTCGCTCTCACACTTGTACAAATCACATTTGTCGCATTCCGTGCATTTGCCGCCATTAGGTCGAAAGTGCTCACAGAAATGCCGGTAGCCGACGGCACCATCCATTGCACCTTCGCGACCGCTCTTGCCGATATTGGCACGGCAAAGGTAACACATGGCGTAGCCACAAACGCAAGTGAGTTTATTGCAGCCAGAGGACTTGACAAAGGACGTGCCGCAGCGGGGGCAGGTACGTTTGACAGCCGCGGTGCGGGCCGCTTCGACAGTTTTGCGGAGGGAGAGGATGAGAGGCTCGTGGCAGATGTGCGGATCGTGCCAGGGCTTGGAGCATTTGACACATGACTTGCGGCCGCAGCTGGGATTGAGGCACCTGAAGCGAGAAGTTCGCTGCTTGGCTGATAGGGAGGCGAGACCGGCGTAGAAGGTCTGGACGAGCGCAGTGGGGAACAGGATGGCAACAGGAATAAGGAGAAGGAAAAGGGTGGGAAGAAGTTCGAGGAGGAGAATGAAGGTGATAGTGGGTAGGTTGGGACGTTGGAAGCGCCACTTGAGGGTACGGGCAGTGGTGGGTGTGTGGAGGTTGTCGGCCTCTGCATAGGGGCAAAATGGGCAGGTGACGGTCCGAAGGGCCGATTTTGTGAGAGAGTCTGATGCTAGGCGGGCTTCGAATTTGCACCACGCCTCCTTTCCCGATTTCTGGGCGAGGACTGAGCGTCTGACCAATGGTTGAGGGATGACGCCTCGACAGTCTGAGGCGGCAAGACAGTTGAGCGTGCCCATAGACCCTCTGACGGACTGGGTCCAGCCTTGGCCAAAGATTGCTTCGTTGACGGTGCGGCGAACACAGTCGAGGCAGGTGAAATGGGCTTCACCTGTGCACGACGTCACCTCCTCGAAAGGGATATCGTTGAAGCAGACCTGGCATTCGAACAGAGATCCAGTCGTTTCAGCCTCCTCCCGATTGAGAGACTGTGCCAGCTGAAGCGAAGCAGCTTCCTGGTCGGCAGCAGTGCGATGGCTGTGAGGGTGGAGAAAAAGCTGGCCGAGTTCGGTATTGAGTTCTGGGGATCTAGTGGCGAGCAGACGCGGAGTGCGTGAATCCAATTTGCCCTTTTCAAGAAGAACGGATGGGATGTCTTGCACCGTCTTCTTCCGCTTGAGCCCTAGTGCCGCCACCAGCACGTTCCACGTCGTCGTGTTGTGGATATTGCAGAGAATGGGCCTTGCCCTGGAGTAGCAATTGTTCGTCTCGGCCATGACCGCCTCCAAGGCATCGGCCTTGATGGAGGAGAATTCATGCTTAAGCAGTTTGGTCGTCTCAATGACATACCTGAAATTGCGAAACTGCTGCTCGAGTGGAACTGGCTCGCCAGGGTCGCGTGGCGGATTCTGCAAGCGGCCTCTCGCCCATTCTTGCTTATACTTATATAGCTGTTCTATCGACACAGCCAGTCTGCTATCGCCGTCAAACTGCTTCAGCAGTTCCCTAAGCACCTCAATCTGCACATCGGGAAAGTAGTCGGCGAGAACAGAGAGATCGTTGTTCAACGCCTCTGTCGGGGCATCTTCATCGTGCGGCTGAGGAGACGACGGCGCGCCTGTGGCCGCCGTCTCCGTCTTCTCTACGTGATGTCTCTTTTGGATCTCAGTCAAAATAGCACTCGGCGAATTTGCCCGTCGAATAGATGATGGTGATGATGGTGATGATGAGGATGATGATGATGATGAAAAGGGCTGTCGGAGAGGCGGCCGATTAGCGGAAGAGCGTTGACGTACGCTCGGCACTTCCCACATCAGATGCGTGGCAGGCGGCAGTCATGATTGGGAAGAAAAGAAGAAAGAAAATCGAAAACGAGAGACGTGAATTGAGACAGTTGTGCAATGCCGACGCGGCGGGCGGGAACGGACGCGCGCCCGCGGACATTGTCTTCCCCGCTAACGCCACCTTCGTAAGTCGCCCGCAAGTCACTCTGCCTAAGGGTAAGCCACCCTTGTTGGCGTACTGGTACATTCTGTGCCTTCGTCTCGCCCAAACCACGCCATCTCCTCACGAGGACAAAAACACAAAAAATGTAATCACGGGGCTCAACCGGGATTTGAACCCGGGACCTGTCACATCTTCATGGCTTTCTCAACCATAGGCTGTAGACCCGAAGCGACAATCATACGACTAGACCATTGAGCCGATTTGAAATCGATCGATCTGTGTGTCACAAAAGCAATGATTTTGGGCCAATTTGGCGGCTGTGTAAAATATGACTCAAGAAACATGTTGAAGTCCTAAAATGGGAAGCTCTAGGTAAAGTTGCCCTGCAGGACCCGGCGATTTAACTAATGATTTAGTGGGCAACTGAATGACTAACTTACCCAACGAGGAGGCTACATTTTTCCAACGTCATAAATTTTTCATCAATCACTCAGGGAGCAGAAACTACCGTAACACAATATATTGACAGGTTCACTCCTAGTGATGAATGTGTAGAGAAGAATACCTTACAATTTTGCCTTGGCGCCATCCACCAACTCGGCAGCTGCGCCTGCAATAGCCAGCTTGCCAGTCTCCTTGACCTTGGTCTGGAACACCACCTTGTTACCCTCCTTCCACATCTCAGTGACCAAGGTTTGTCCAGGCAGCACGGTGCCAGCGAACCTGACCTTGATGTTCTTGATCGGTCCATACTTCTGGAAAACGTGCTTGCCGCTGATACCAAAGAAGCAAAGGCCGTGTAGAATGGGGGTCTTGAAGCCACCGACCTTGCTGAACTCGGGATCAATGTGTAGAGGATTCCGGTCACCGTTCAATCGGTACAGCGCGGCTTGATCATCCGAAGTCTTCTCCTCCGTCACCGCATCTGGGGCGCGCTTGGGTGGGGTATGGACGGCCGTGGCTGCTCCTCGGTTGCCACCCTTCTTAGGCCCACCAAAGCCACCTGAACCCCGGATGAAGACGGTAGACTCATTGTAGAAGAGGTCTTCTCCGGTATTGGCGTCTTTCGTGACAGTGCCCGTGACAACAATGCCAGCTGATCCCTTGTCAACAACCTCAACCAGGCTGGGGTATGAGACAGTCTTTGCCGCTGTCGGGATGGGCAGTTTTCGGATCTCCAAGTATTGCTCGCCATGGAGGAGCATCATGGGTGAGAAGTTGGGCACGATCTCAGACAGGTCGAAAGGTGCAGCAGCGCCGAAGTACGGGACGACGCCGAAGGTAGGCAGCACTTGGAAGTTCTCGTCGTTCTCGAAGACCAAGTCTAGCTGTGTCCGCTTGGCACCAAGCGACAGGTTGTAGAGGATGACGTCGCGATCGTCGTAGTTGAATTCTGAGCCCTGTGCCTTGGTCTTCTTCGCCTTTTCAATAGCTGCAAGGTAGCCACTCTCGTCAGACCCAGAATCGGCTTTGTTGCCCGCCTTGTTGTCCATGTTGGCCATGATCGATTTGAGACCATCTTGGCCGCCTTCAGGATGGTCGGCGCGGCCATCATCGAAGTTGATGATCTTTGACCACTGATCACGAACAGCTTCAGGGGTCAGCTGCACATCAACGGGGAAGCCATGACCACCGGAGCGCTGCCACCTTGTCCTTGCTTGCCAGCCAGAGCCAACTTCAAACAGGAGGCCGGTGGGTGGATCTGGGACCTTGTCTGAGGTGAGCAGGAGGACGAGAGGGGCAACATAGTCTGGCTTGAATGCCTGCACCATTTCCTCGGGCATAACTGTCCGTGTCATCTGGGTGCCTGCATTCGGGGCAATTGTGTTGACGTAGATGTTGTACTTGCGGCCCTCGAGGGCAAGAGCTCGCGAGAAGCCAAGGATGCCACATTTCTGTGTCAACGGTCAGCGAGGGCACGATTTGAGACCTTTTATCAACATACCGCTGCAGCGTAGTTCGCTTGACCAAAGTTGCCATAGATGCCGCTCGTGCTGGTGGTGTTGATGATTCGGCCATACTTCTGCTTGAGCATGTACGGCCAGGCAGCCTTGGTGACTTGGTACGTGCCCGTCAGGTGAACATCCAAGATGACCTTCCATAGATCGTCCGACATGTTGGCAAAGGCCTTGTCCCTGAGAATTCCGGCATTGTTGATCACGATGTCGACTCGGCCAAAGTTGTCAATCGCAGTCTTGATAACAGCCTGGCCATCGAGAACATTAGCCTTGTTGCCAACAGCAACACCGCCAAGCTTCTTAATCTCCTCAACCACAGTATCGGGGTTTACAAGGTCGTTCACCACGACTTTGGCACCCAGTTTGGCATACGAAAGACTGTAGATGCGGCCAAGACCGTTGCCACCACCGGTCACCACCACCACCTTGTCCTTGAAGTCAATCTTCTCGCCCGGGTCATTGGGCGGTAGCTTGATCGACTGCTCGAGTTTAGCCATCATGTCTGCTACGCCAGTCGGGTGTTCTGCCTGAGAGAAGTCATTGACATCATCCCATTTCTTGAGGATTGCTCCAGGCGTCAAGCTATCATCAGGCTTGAGCAGAGCACCCTTGGCACGCTCCCATCTCAACTTGGCGATGTGTCCACCACCAACTTCGAAGATCGAGCCGGTCTCGTTGGTGTTAGACTGGTGCACAAGCACAGCCACCAAGGGAACAACCCACTCAGGCCTCAGATTCGCCAGAACATCGGGTGGCATGACGGTGGCAGTCATTCTGCTGGCAGCGATGGGAGCAATGACATTGGCGAGGATGTTATACTTGAGACCTTCCTTTGCAAGAGTCTCAGTGAAACCAACCTGTGCCAGTTTGGCAGCCGAGTAGTTGGCCTGGCCGAAACTACCAAACAGGCCGGCGGCCGATGCGGTGTTGATGACACGCCCAAACTTTTGTTTCCGGAAATATGGCCAGGCAGCTCGCGCGCACTTGTATGCTCCATACACGTGGACTCTTTGGATCAGATCCCAGTCCGAGTCCTTCATGTTCTTGAAGCTGATATCGCGCAGAATGCCGGCATTGTTCAGCAGAATATCAATGCGGCCGAACGCATCGATGGCCGTCTGGATGATCTTGTCACCATGCTCGACACTATCATAGTTGGCGACGGCCTTGCCACCAGCCTTCTTAATCTCATCGACGACCACATCCGCTGCCTGTCCCATAGGTCAGTTCTCGCCCAAAGGGGAAAAGCTGGAGTTTGGAAGGCGACGTCACTGACCTTAGTGTCATTTCCCTCGCCCTTGAAAGAGCCGCCCAAGTCGTTGACGACAACGCTAGCTCCTCTTGAGGCAAAGAAGGTAGCGTATGCCTTACCAAGGCCTCCGCCAGCTCCCGTCACGACGACTACCTGATCGTCGAAGCGTAGCTCAGCCATCGATGTGGATCAGCTGTTCAAGATGCTCAGCAAACTCTTGCAACACAACGCCACCAAGAAACTGATGAACGTCTTTTGACCTGAACAGACAGATTAGAGGGTTTGTAGAGAAGGGATATGGATAAAATGGAACGAGTTAAAGCTGGAATATCAACAGGATGATGAGCCGAAGCAACAACCGCTTGTCAGCATCACTTGTGCCGAGGCCCAGACGACTGACCCGTTTGGGCTTAGACCGCCATTACCATCGGGCCGCATCGGTGACCCCACACCAGGACTGGTTGGGGCAACAGCATGTGCGAGCTCTGGCGCTCATGACATTCATGTGGAATCCTGCCATCCTCGAAGCCTCCCCCCCCATGCACGCCGCGGACGCCTTTCGAGTTGCCTTCTAAGTCAGTGCCGCCTGGTTATTGGGATTTCACGTGATCCGTTGTTGGAGACCAAGGCAGATAGATGTGGTTCGGTGACCACTCCGACTTGCGGGACTGACAAGTTGCTGTAAGCACCAAGACTATAAGTTATAGGTAGGCGATTGAGAAAGCTCATAGCTCGAGAAAATCAATGGGTTCGGAACGAGTTCATCAAATGCACAAAATCTGGAGTGACTGTCTTCATTGACTTGAGACCAACTTGAGTCAACCACAGCTTTCAAGTTAAGTATTATATTAAAAACTGGATGCCTCCGAAATCCGTTATTCGCACTGCAAACCCAAAACCACCCACCCACTTGCCGAACTCGCATTCACCTATTATTACCATGGCCTCGGAAATCTTCGATGACAAATCTAACCACGTCATCCCCTTCATCCTCTCCCACCTCTCGTCCCCCAACACACCCAAAGATCGGCCCTTCTTCATCGGGCTCAACGGCGTCCAAGGCGCCGGCAAAACGGTGCTTACCTCGACACTGAACTCCACACTCACCTCACCACCATACTCGCTTTCCATTGTGGTGTTCTCCCTGGACGACCTATACCTGCCGCACTCCTCGCAGGTATCCCTAGCGGCAGCCAACCCGGACAACCCACTACTGCAGCACCGCGGCCAGCCGGGCACCCACGACATCCCACTGCTTGTGTCCATCTTCTCCGACTTGCGACATAATCGCCGCACGCAAATCCCAACTTACGACAAATCCCGCTTCTCAGGTCAGGGCGACCGGGCGCCGGAGAGCGAGTGGCACACCGTCAACGTGGATCCCGCGAACCCGGTGCGCGTAGTGCTCTTTGAAGGGTGGTGCGTGGGCTTCCAGCCGTTGACGCAGCGTCAGTTGGCGACCGCCCATTCAGCTGCTGTGTCCCGGCTTCACGACACAACTTCCTACTCCCACCACCAGGGCCAGCTAGCGCATCACTCTCTTGCAAGTGTGACAGCAATCAACGACGCTCTCCGGCAGTATCGCCAGATCTGGTCATATTTTAATGTTTTTGTCCACATTGACGCTGCAGATCCAATGTACGTGTACAAGTGGCGGTTAGAGCAGGAAGCAACCACGAAACACGACAAGGGGGTGGGAATGAGTGATGAGCAAGTCAAGAAATTTGTAGATGGCTACTACCCGAGTTATGAGTTGTATACAGATGCATTGAGAAGGGGCCTGTTTGTGGACCGGGAGAATGTCAAAGGCAGTGGTCGGCAATTGAGGTTAGTCTTAGGGGAGGATCGGAAGGTAAGGGAGATAGTTCTCATTTGAAGAGTCAACAGAAGCAGCAACAGCAAATGCAGGAACAGTAACATCAACAGTCGGATACGTACAATTGAGGCTTGCGGACTGGAAATTGTTTGAAAAGTAACATCCCAGAAAAAAATAGGGGAGGGGAAAGCTGGGGGTGGGTGTGGCGTCTCCTGTTCGGATAGTTTCCGATCAAGACCGTACCCCAAACCAGGCATTGTTCAGGAGACACATTAACTAACTAGGCACAACCGCGCGGAGCCGCGACTGCGTTGGGGCAATCAGTGGGAGTTGGTAGAGTATGTGGCTTGGACAGTCAGAAGTTCCGGACATAGCCGAGCTGTTTTTTTTTTATTTTTCAGGACCGGATGTAGCTTTGTACCATCCGTCAACTTAACGTCAACTTACTGCAATGCAAGAAACAGAAAAAAAATTAGGGTTTCTGTAAGAACCTAACCCCAAGCCTGTAATGCCGGAGAAAGTTTCCTCAACTACTGTACATCCTTCAGCTGTGAAGATGATGGTGGTGGTACCACAGGGAAATGACGACGAAAGTTAAAAAGAACAAAACTGCCGACTAAAAAAACCCCGGGAGCGCCAGAACCGAACATCCACGCGCCCGCACCGCTCTTCGTCCACCGCCACCCCTTCAATCCACCCCCCACTTTTTGGCTTTCCATTCCTACCCGCACGCTGCCGGTAAGCCAGAAATGCAAGTGGACGTTTTGTCACGGTGGGCCCTTCGGAAGTGGCTGATCTGGCGAACTTCGGATGTACGATACTGTCAACTCGAATGTGGTAGGGTTGAATGTCGAGCATTACTCGTACTGGGGATCCATCGGTTGGCGCACGATTCGCCCATCTATTGCCGTTAAAAACTCTTGCTTGGTGGGAGAACAGGAAGTATTATCAGGCACTGTTGATTGGGTGCCCTTCGTGACCGCAAAGGCGGTGCACTAGTCGCCCTACGAAGTCTACCATGTCAGTTGATCTAACCAGGTGTGTGGGTGAAATCGGCGCGATCGAGCTGAAATCTGCAGGAGAGTGGAAAGTAACGGACTGGCGGTAAAATAGTTGTACAGCTGAGTTGCGGTTGCCCTTTTGAGCAAAACCCTAAATAAAAACCTGTCAAAGTCCGAGATCTTTGAGTCATGATTGATCTATAGTCGCTCTGAAAAACCCCCAATCCCGTCTATTCTGATACGTGCAGTGTCACCAGTCCAGCTCAGCCTTTTTAAGGCCGGTGGTTTATTCCTCATCTCGAATCGAAGTGATCGTACAGGCGATGGCTATGGCGTGATAGTCGCGTGCCGAAGTTTATGAATGGCCGATTGCTCCTGATATTATGCCACCGTCTATGCACGCTTGCCATTGATGCCTTTGAGTTCCACCTCACTGTTGCAACATTTGTCAGCTCAACATTCTTGAGGAACCGAAAGCAGCAAGCCAAAGTGTCCAAAGTGTCAGTATGCATAGTCGATCGAAAACGTGCGCCTGGCGACAGTTTCCAGTTGATCGAAGACGCATCACCGGGGTCAGGTTCCGGACTCCAGTTTCGGAAAATTATGGACAATTGGGCTGGGATGGGAAGTGTTCCAAGGGAATGGATGACATACAAGATCAGGGTGGAGTTTGGTGGGATGAGCCCAGGAAACCCTCTGTTGGAGATAGGCATGTTAGTCATTCAGAACTCTTCCAATCAGGCGTTGCTAAGGTCGGAGCTGAAGAGAGGTCACACAACACATGCAAGGTAGAAGCCGAGATAGCTCCATCTATCCGTCACACTTGCGCTAAGACCAACCCTCGTCCGTTTGGAGACATGGGTATTCTTACCGACTTCCATACGCCATGGGCCTAAAATCAGTCAGCAATTCTGGCTTCTATTGCAAAGCGAACTCAAAAAAAGTTTCTCAGAGAGATCCATCGATCGATGTTGCGCTCAAACTCTTCGCAGACAACAACTCTCATGGTTCATGCTCTGTGGCTTTTTTTTTCATTCATTTTTTTTCATGGTGAGATGGCGCGAGACATACCCGGGAATTGTCAAGATCGCTCTCTCTCCGAGAGACATTGTCGGTACACCTTCGTCCCATCCTATGCTGGTGTCAGTGACCCAGATCCCTTACGCAGGGCCAGGCTTCGGCCAACCTTGAATAACTCTGCCAACTCCGATCCTCGTTTTGAAATCGCCTCGTCCATCTGAGGAGTCGAACCTGGTTCATGGTAAGGAAGCCGTCAGGTAGGTGGGCGCAGCCGCGCAACGTACTTCTCGCCGCGGTTATTAGGTTTGCCAGCCGCGTAGAGCCAACCGGTGTAGTGCATTGCGACCTCGTCTCCCCGTTTGGGATAGTCTGACTTGTTGCCCTCTCGAATGACCAGCTTCTCGAGTCTCGTTGCCATTGTGATGTATGTATGCGATGTGTACGTGGCGTATCTGTGGTAAGCAAAGAATAGGGCCGAGAAATTACAGGAAATAAATATTGGTTGGAGGCTGCGATGGAAGGTTGGGGCTGTGATAGAAGGACTCGAAGGGACGATTGCAAGTTATAGGATTTCCTGATGACGGTTCCCACAATCCATGGTGGGGGGGGCACCTCACTATGGAATTGAGTTTGGCCTGTCATTCTAGCGTTTGGGGGGCTGCTATGCTTGTTTCTCTGCTTGGGCCCTATGCTCTCTCCCACGGCAGGTCCGAGATTCACAAGTGTCAGCTGGAAGGGGCGGAGGGGACGTGGGAGCGATAATAGGCGATTATTTAGACTTTGACATCCGACAAAATTCGAGGGTGGGCTTCGGTGGACCATATGGGGATTGGTTAGGGTACCAAGTACTTCGTTCAAGCGGCAAGGGTTGAAGCACCGTACGACAAATTCCAACTCTCTTAACTTTACATGGATCAAACTTTCTACAGTACATGCCAGCCATGCATATCTGAGTTTGCCTAAGCACAGGGCAGAGAGTAAGTTGTATTTGTTAGGTTGGCTCCAAATCAGATAAGACATTTGGGCGACCTCATATGACCTCTTTACGCATCACATTCGCGAACCCATACCCGAGAGTGCCGAGAACAAGGATGGTAAATAGGTGCCCCCTCCTAGGTGTCAGTAAGCACATGCAATCCTTAATAGCTGACGAGACCGTAGCTACCCGATACCCTCTCCCTGGCGGTTCTCAGGGGACGCAAGGGTTAGGGTCAATATAACGAAAATAAATATAAGAGTTCGGTTCCAACCCGTTTAGTTTATTCTTAGTTGGAGCCATGATCCGGCTTACCCACATACAGGATAGGCGCAACCGTAACAAGGGTGACTCGTCATCCTCTTGCCAGGTCAATGCCTTTTCCGCTTGTCCCAGTAAGACAGTTCTTCTGTGCTCGGGACTCGCCAATTGCCCAAAAATCCTCCGATCGGCGCAAGCACTACAGCGCGATTCGCGATATACAAACAATGTAGTGGGACCTGGAACTGGAACGCGTTTCGTTTTCCGTGGACTTGCATACCAGGATGGCCTCGGTATGGTTGGGACTGTCTCTCAAAGTCTCAAGGAAATCTCGACCGGGGACGACTGCCAAGCGAGATCGGGAAGTAGCATAAAACATTTGTGCCACCAATATCCTGCTCGTCATTCCGACCCAACATCGACCTATGTATGAACAAAAAAAGGGAGCCGACACTGTCCGTAGCGAAAGAAGGAATGACAAGCTTGGTGTGGCAACAACCCCCCCTGTCTTAAAAGCCCGTACTCAGGTAATTTGGGCTTCACGTACGATACGCCAAGAGGCTACTGGAGGGGCCTTCTCAACCAACCAGATCTCACTTCTATCGCAATGCAAATCAGCCCACGTGACTCCTCACAAGGGGGCAAACACGGACTTGTTGACTGGGCTTGACGGTTAATTCCCTTCATATTATGGCATCCTTGCTTGCTGAGCTGCAGTTGTTTGGGATAGAAGGTAGGTCCGCGACTTGGATTTCAGAAACCAAGAGCGTGGAAAATCGGCTGTCAACGACTTCGGAATTGTCCTCGCAATGGGTGAGGTAATACAAAGACCGAATACCACAGCGTTGGAGGAAATGCAAGGCTTCGGTGTAGCCATATGCAACCTGGGCAATCCCGTGACTGTCGTCTGATAGGCAGAACCTTATGCCTTCTGCAAGAGCTGCCTGTCACTTCAGCCTCAGAGGACGTGTGTCTCGTGGTGATTGAAGGCCCTAATTCCTTACCTGGCATATCTCACGATTGGGATAAGGCTCCCTCATTCCTTTGCGAAGTGCTGCAGTGTTGATCTCAAGAATGCCGCCATACGATGCCACGAACTTGAGATTGCGAATGATACGCTCCCAGACAGCTGGCATGCTCTTAAAGCTGCCATCCGGACTGGTGCTCTTGAGCCGGATAAGGTCAAAGTGCCCTACAACAGGTGGACGAGTGGCCTCGAGCATATCCAGCTGCGCGTCAAAGTAGTCTTCAAAGAGTCTCTCGTCAGTGCCACCAGCTTTCTGCTTTGCATCTGCATACATGGCCGCATCGTAGTCTATTGGCACGGTGTGGACATGGTGAACAGATCCGACAAAGTAGTCATATGGATGAGCGCTGATGCTCCTTTCGATCAGCGCTCGAGATTCTTGTCGGATCCAGTCACATTCAAACCCGAGAGGAAGCGCGATCTCAGACTTGTATTTGTCACGCAGCCTCAGAGCTTCCTGGATATAGGCAGCCTCGTTGGTGAAATGCCATGCCAGGTTGAAACCTGCCTCACGCTCCTCTGGATACTGGTCTCTATCATCTCTAGGCATGTGTTCGGTCAGGCCGAAGACACGCAGCCCTTTGGCGATAGCGGTCTGAACGACCTGCTCCAGAGACTCCGAGGCATGGCCCGGGCAAAATTGGCCCGAATGGCTGTGGTGCGAGAAGGGCATCTAGAGGACAAGGCTACCAATTAACGTCATACAAAACGAGTTGAATCGAGGATCAAGGCATGTTGACACACTAACGGTTAGAATCCCTACATTTATAGGCTCCGGAAGATTTTCGAGTTCGGAGAATGGCGAAATCGGAGCGGAGCGGCTTTGTCCGACGAATCACATATAGGTATAGTCATATATTTCTATGCTCTTAAATTCAAGCGAAAATATGCCCGAGATTTGAGTGAAACGTGAACGTCAAGGGGAATTGGCGCAATGGTAGCGCGTAGCTCTCCTACGAATCTGACATGTTCAATTCGTGAAGCTAAGGCTGTGGGTTCGAGTGTGAGTTGTGCTGTGTGTGCTCTACAGCTGTGGAACAATCAGTATTGACTAGTCGAGTAGCCCATGTTCCTCGTCACAGATGCTTTCTTTTTGTTTTTTTCTAAATTTTCTTCTAACCTTTTTTTGGTATTTGTTGTTATTTCTCGCCAAAAAAGGACAAACCAAAACAAGAAGCTAAAAAATTTTAACCGAGATATTGCTGCATGTGGGGGGGGGGCCCCTTCGCTACAGGATAGGGACGACTGTTACGCTGCCATGAAATGTGCGAGACAGTTTTGAATGGGATGACGGTACAATGCGCATAGCAGAGACATACATTGTCGCAAGATGATTATATCACTGTGCCAGTGTACATGGACGAAAGCGCAAGTAGCCGATGGAAATGATCCGTCGGTTACGAAGAAAAGAGGGTGGGAAAAACAATCTCGGTAATGGAATTCGTCAGTGCGGTTGCTCTTGGTTGCGTATGCCCTCCGCTCCGGCCGAGAGTCAATCATAAAACAGACAACTAAATCGACTTTCCGAACCGACGCTGAGCGTGGGGTAGGCAGAAGAAAGAGAGTGTGGAAAACCAGACTGACTGCGTTCATGCGTCAGGCAAAAGTATGGATTTAAGATCAGGGTTTCTGCACAGGGTTTGACGCAGGAGATCCGAAATTTGTATGAACGGATGTTCAAATCTTGTGGTACAGGCTTCGGGTCAGTGGTTTCACACCAACTCTCCCGTACACACCCGACGATCACAGCGCCCTTTTTTATAGATCAATCGACTTTTCATGCGCGTTCCTAAGGTCATCCATCCGTTTTCAGCTCTGCTATGTACAAATGATTATCCGACGGTTCACGACAAGATTTGACTTCAGTGCTCTTTTGCCGCAACTGCCTCGGTTGTCCCTGAGGCAGTTGGTTTCTTGGCAGAGAGGCCGTCGAGTGAGACGTTCACAGCTCCGGCTTGTACGAGGGCACTCTTAAGATCATCGAGCAAATCTTCGCCGTCTTCGATTCCAACGCAGAGTCGGATAAGATCTTCGGGCACGCCTCGCTCTTGTCTGGTCTTTGCGTCGATAGAGGCATGACTCATACGACAGGGCATGCTGATGAGGGAATTCACGCAGCCGAAGCTGACACTGATGGCCCAGATCTTGGCGGATTCAACTATCCTCTCAGATAGGTGGATGTCGCCAGTCTCAAAAGACAGGACGGCGCCGGGACCGCGGGCCATGGAGGTGTGCAGATGGTACTGCGGATGGCTTCTCAAGCCCGGATACCTCACCTTGAAGCCGATGGATTCTAAATACTCCGCGATGATGATCGCGTTGGCCTGCTGGGCATCCATGCGCACTTTCAGCGTCTTGATGCCTCGCATAAGCAGCCAACAGTCGAATGGAGCCAGTCCGCATCCTGAAGCATTGATGGTAAAGTATAGCTTCTCGCCCAGGGCTTCCGAGTTCACAGCGAGAACGCCGGCCATCAAATCATGGTGGCCAGAGAGGTATTTGGTGCCGGATTCGTAGACGATATCAGCGCCAAGCTCAAGCGGATTCTGCAGCAGTGGCGACAACATCGTATTGTCTACAGTCACGAGACAGGCAGGATTGGCGGCATGGGCCATGGAGGCGATGGTGGGGATGTCGACTATTTTGATCAGCGGATTTGTCGGCGTCTCGAGCAAAACCATTGCAGTCTTGCTCGATAGGACCTCCTGCACCCTTTCTGGAGTGGTGGTGTCAACATGGTGCACGATGATTCCGCCATGGGTGGAGAGAAACTTCAAGAGGCGATGGGAGCCGCCGTAGAGGTCATCGCCGGTGACAACTTCATCACCGGGTTTGAGCGATCTCGTGATCACATCCAGGGCGCCCATGCCAGATGAGACGACCAAGGCACGCTTTGCCCGCATGATCTTGGCCAAATGCTTCTCCAGATGGGTTCGCGTGGGGTTACCACTGCGAGTGTAGTCATACTCTGACACGCCGCCAGTCGCAGAGCTCTGCTTGAAGGTGGCCGACTGTACTCAAATTAGCAAATGTGTGCACGGAGCTGGTGCAAAACTCGCACCTGGTAAATGGGCGTGCTGCTGGCATTGTACTGGTCGTTGCCCTCGGAACAGACCAGCTGGGTGGCAATGGCGTACTGGCGCCCATTACGCGGGCTCGACGGTGCGGGCGACGGCGGCAAGTCGTGGCCATCGAGGTCGACTTGCTGCAAGGCTTTGTTCACGACGCTCAGCCTGGAATTACGCAGAGGCCCCGATGGCGGGGTGGACGAAGAAGAGCCTGAATCAGAGGCCATTGCGGCGGGCCTTGCTAGGTGGGAGGTGGAGGCACGAGCTCAACGACCTGCAGACTTGAAATCAAAACACTCAGTGACATACGAGCTGCCGCTCACAATGCGAATCTGGACTATGGACAGTTTTTCGGTGAGCTTGTTTGCAGTCAAAAATGCACACGAGAATTGTGTGCCGGTCGCCGGCCGCCGGCGGCTGCCTGGGCGAAATGCTCACCGCCCGCCCACTCATGGTGATGGCGAAAATGACGTGCTCCGGGGCGCCCTTCGCGGCACTCCAGGCTTTGGCCGACTTCTCCGGGGCGGCAGCCGGCGCGCCAAACCAAGCAAACAATGGGGGCCAATTGGAGCTCCGAGCTTCGGGACTGGGGATGGACGGCGGCCACTGAGGCACAGTACACACTTTTTCCTGGTTCTTAGCCGGACACGATGACGCAGACAGCTGAAACGCGAGGGGGCAACACGTGTTGCCAGCATTTTTAATGCGCTGGTGCTTCACAGCATCAGTACCAATACTGACTGATACTGACTGAGACTGACTGAGTCTGACCGAGACTGACTGAGACTGACTGAGACTGACACACCAATGGCGCGGGCTGCTTCTCTCTCGCCGACCATATAAACTGGCTGAGAAGCTCAGAGACAATTGCACACGAGCCCTGGCCTAGAAAAAAACCCCACGTCTCTGAGTGCTACACAACACAACTTGTTAGGGACGGGTGGGCTGACAGCTTCAACCGCTGTTGGCATGGCGCAAGGGATTCATCACACTGGAACTGGACATTTTCACAGAACTAATCCCAGAAAGTAAGTTCTTTCTGGCGAGGTGAACAACTTCGACCGCGCCGTCGCGCACGGGTAGATTGGTGTGGCGTTGGGCTTCAATAATTTGACCCCTTCAAATTTGGCCAAGGTGACCAGGTGGCACTTCCGATTAGCCGGCGAAAAGCTCGAGGTCGGGTGGACATGCAGGGAGCTCCTCTGATGAGAAGAGTCCCACAGCAGACTGCATTCCACGCGGCCAGCATAGCTAGGCGTTTCATGGCCTCAGGGAGACCCTAGCCTTGTGGGCACGCGGGGAGTTGTTGGGAGCAAAGTCTGCCGGGGCCCGGGTCTGGGTCTGGGCTGTGGACTGCTCGCCGGCACAGGGTTTCCTATGCCTTGGGAGTAGTTGTACAGTACTATGGACTATGGCACTCAGAGCAAGTTGATCAGTTGAGCAACTTAGTTAGATGGAGGGTGCCTGAAGCACTGCTACTGTATTCACGCCGCGCACGTACGGGTGGCTTGCCATCTGTCAACAGTGGATCGGCGAGCCTGGTCCTACCGGAGAATGGCCCTCGCATGGGTGGTCGATCAATTCCCCGGGCCAGCTAGCGCCGTCTCAGGGGCGCGTCGACCGCATCGTCCAATCGACCGTTGTTTCCAGCATTCCCGGCTAGTCTTGTACACCCTGGCCTGCCAATCTGTGCACTTGGCGCTAATTGTTCCTTGGGCTAAACTGGAACAGGCTTAGCCCGGAAGTTTACTCCGGCACACCGCGCTGCTTGTCCCCCAACCGCAACGCCTGCTGCGCCTACCCGCCCCCGGGCTGCTCTTGCTGACACATTGCACCACACTACACGCCCATTCTCTCGTCGCTGCTGCTGCTGCTGCTGCTGCCTCTGCCTCTTGGACTCTCGTTGACCACCACCACCGCCCGGCCTACTCGCAGTTGAGTCCCAATGTGCCGTGTCCGTGTTCGTCGCCGTGCTCGCTGTCTCTCTCTTCGCGACCGGTAACGCCTTCCTCGACTGGCAATTCCTCTTCTGGAAGGGTGCTCCGATCTTTTCATCGACCAAGTCAAGTAAACCAGCGCCGGCAAGCTGTCTTCGCAGCTTGCATCCACTCTTTCATCCGCTTGCTCGACCACACTCATTCAGTCGTCAATTAAACGTTTCAGCCAAAGGCCACAAGGCAGCGACAGACAGCCTAGCATCGCTCTCGCCATCCCTTGTTCTTTGCAACCCCCCTCAAGGCCCAGACGAAGCCTCGCAATCGACCTTGCATATTTCATTGTTTTTGCATTCTTCCATTTGGCTGGACCAACTTCCAGGAGGAGTCGTCGCGTCAAGTTACTTGGCAACGCTTCTTTGTCTGTTAGAATTTTGCGTCAGAACCCGGCCATAGCGCCTTGGACGCGCTGTTTCCCGGACCAAAGAAGCCGCCCTCTGCCGGCTTGTCTTGTCGCCTTGCTCCTCTCGCCTCTCGGCCACTGCTCTCAGTCCACGGCGGTGACGGTACCCCCAGGTCAGATTGACCTGCTACTCGGCCAAGCCTGTGTTTGGGTCTCGTTACCCTAGCCACTCGTTCTGAACGCTTTGGTATTGAGTTGGCGTGTTCTATTCAACACTCTCATTTCGTTCCATCTCTCTGCAGGTGAGGCAACGATTGATATGTCTGCAAAAGACACGACTGACTGGTGCTAGCTAGTCTTCTTGGGAGCGCCGGACAGCAACAAGGATGAAGCTCACCGTTGTTGCACTCTGTAGCTTGCTGGCAACGTGCTCTGTCGCTCAGGCAGTCCCTCATCCAAGATCACCAGATCTGAAACCAAAATACTACTTTCCTAGGGTCGTCAAGCGACAAATTGTCGAGCCTTTCGTCAACACCACTACTACGTCTACAACTCAGACCGATTCATCAACCTCCACCACCTCCACCTCCACCTCCACCGACGCGAGTTTGGACGAGCTGGTGAGCAGTGTCACGGCCGCTGTTTCCAGTCTGGTCGCGCAGCTAACTTCGGCATCTGATTCCTCGACAGACACATCTGTTGTCACCACTAGCACGTCTGTTTCCTCGACAGACACATCTGTTGTCACCACTAGCACGTCTGTTTCCTCGACAGATACATCTGCTGTCACCACCAGTACGTCTGCTTCCTCGACAGACACATCTGCTGTCACCACCAGTACGTCTGCTTCCTCAACAGACACATCTGTTGTCACCACGAGTACGTCTGTTTCGTCGACAGATGGATCTACTTCTACAGATGCAGCCGTGTCTACCACGGATACGACTTCCGAGACTTCGTCGGCCGCCACAACTGCAACTTCAGCAACAAGCACATTGGCAACGAGTGCAACAACTAGTGTGACCAGTGCAGCCTCGATCACTTCGACAACAATAGGTACCGGCTCCTCATCCAGTGCTACCGATACCAGTACGAGCATCGTCGTTGGCCTCACTCTGAGCTCCGCTACTTCCCAGGTAACAAGCGTGGTGGATGTTTCCTCCGCCATCAGCGATGCCAGCTCTGTTCTCACTAGTGCTGCCTCCGCTGCCGCTTCCGTTGCATCTGTTGCCAGCTCCGTTGTATCTGTCATCTCAACGGCCGCCGAGTCTGATCAGGCTTCTCTCGCCTCGATATTGTCGTCTGCACAGTCAGAGGCCTCGTCGATCGTGAGCGGAGTCAACTCGGCTGACTCTATTCTAAGCTCAATCAATTCTCTCACATCTGTCCTGGTGACTGTGTCCTCAAGCCTTCCCATTACGACAACCAACAGTGTGACGTTCCCGAGCGAGACAGGAAGTGTCAGCCCGACGGTGACAACTACTGCTCTCACTGAATCACTTTCATCGACTATTGGTCTCACCGATTCCATCACCACGCCAATCGCCACTCTGCCCACAACGCTCTCTGGGTCGACTACTGGTGTGACACTGCCACCCGATAGCCTGACCTCTGCCAACGATACTGGAAGCGTCGATGCCAGCACCACGTCAACTGTTAGTCTGTCTACCTTGCCAACTACTATTCTGCCCACCTCGTCAACCGCCAGCGTGCCGGACACTACTTTAACAACTTCGCCGACCACAGGCGCAACCTCTGGCGTATCATCGACTGGCGACAACAGCACAGTGAGCTCCTCGCCAACGGAATCCCTCACGCTCGGTGCAACTGCTAGTGAACTAGGAAGCACTAGCACTTCTAGTGCTTCCGATATTGTTTCACCTGCGCCTACGGGGACTTCAAGTACGATATCGTCGTTGACCTCGTCTGCAACTACACAACCTTCAACCAGTGTTTCGACTTCGGCGCCTGAAAGTATCAAACCAACTGGCACGGATTCAGCGACGACCTTGACTCCCCAAACCAGCATTGAGTCAGCAACTTCAGCCACAGCCTCGACCGCCTCTACTTCTACGTCGACTACCTTGCCATCTGGATTGCCCAATGTTATCACCCCACAAGGTGGAGTGCCCGACGCGCCAGAAAACTCAACTCTGATCCAGATTGGCTTCACGTATGGTCTCAACTACGAGTTTGTTGTGTCTTCGTCCACGGCCGTCGCTCAGATCTTCTCCTACCTGCCAATCGGTGTGACTGATGCACTGGGTGAGGCCGACAGCGACATGGTCATGCAATATCTCCAGCCGTACAACACTCTCAGCTCTCTCAACTACATTACCACACTTGCTATGGCATACATCCCGTCTGACGATGTCAACAAGCTGTCGTTGCAAATACTCAATCCGTCTTCTGCTCTGTATAACAACGCCAACCCCTCCGTCAAGACGTTAATGAGCATGATAAATCCTTCTATCCCTCTGCTTGCCGGAGGTACCATTACCGAGGGCGGGACGCCAGTGAGCGGTGCCCAGACAAGTGCTACTTCCTCCAGTAGTTCCGACTCTGGAAATATAATCGACAGTAGCAACTCAACGTCGGGAGTCAAGCCAACGTCTGTGATCATTGCCGTCAGCGCTGTGACAGGTGCAGCACTCTATGGCGCGGCTATGTTCCTTGTCGCACGCAGATACAAGAAGCGCAAGGGCCAGCACCAAAGGGCCAGCAGCGTCATGTCCGGGGGAGGTCAGCGACGGCCAGGCGAGCAGTCTACCCTGATGGCCGGTGGCCGCCAGAGCTACGGCGCCAGGTCTCCACCCAACGGCCGCGGCTCGCGCAACAGTGACCACAGTGACAACTCCAGCCGCACTGGACGCACATACATCAGTCCGCCAGTTATGGCCGAGAACAGCCTGGGTTGGAACTGATTTGACATGTACTCAGGCTTTGTACAGTCATCGTCGTCGTCTGGAGTCTGGTCTTCCTGCAAGCGATAAATGAAGCGATCCCTTTTTCTTTCAGTCTCACATATTCTACCTTTCTTATGTGGACGGATGAAGTACGGCTTGGAGATAGGTAAAATGGTTTTGCATATGGAGCAAGCGGCCAAGGATATCGGATCCACCAGATGGAGGATGTACTGTGTGTGAGCTGAGTGATGTCGCCCAACTTTTGATATGTCTGGATTTTGGATCGAATTGTATTACATTGTATTGTAAGATTATCTTACATTGCATTGTGAGATTAGCGTACAGGTGCTTCCACCAGGATGTATAGTTGGTCATGGAAAAAATGCAACATTTTATCTGACTCTTATGTGTGCAGTTTAGTCATGTCATGTCTTGGGTGAGTTAATAATAAGATAATATATTGTCGATACAGGTGAAGCCTAGATGATGTAGTATTTGTGCCAACTACTGGCTGGTCTAAGAATTCAGTGAGGGTCACTACTGCGGTGACTACAGTATGCAGTTAGGCTAGGCCGTCGTGTTTCGGAAGGAGGAGGAGGAGGAGGAGGAGAAGAACAAGAACAGCAAGATGGGTATTGAATCAAGGACTGATTGGACGAAGTTCAAATTGAACGGCAAACATACGTACACCCATAAATACATTCCACATGCCGTGATCACAACCCATAAACATATCCATCATTCGTAACCAACACATACAATCATCGTATACAATAGTGCATTCACCACCGCCCTGCCAACTACCTCGAACTCTCAGTGCTGAAAATGCCCGGCCGCTGCCTGTATGCGGGTGGTGGTGGTAAGACCACTTTCTTCCTTGGGCCCTCCTCGCCCACACTTGCCTTCTGCGCCTCTGCGCCCACACTTTCAGCTATCATGCCGACGACATAGGCGCCTACGCCTGCACCAATGATGGCCAAGATGGTTCTCCTGACCAAGCGCGTAAAACGACGGAAGGCGCTAGTCTTTGGCGCAGTCCCTTCCGCTCCTGACTTGAATTCGTGACTGGGCAGCTGCCGCCGTCCCCGACTTTGTTGCCCGCTTTCATCCAAGTCGTTGACGGGAGGGGACGATGCAAGGCGTGCGTGGAGGCGGGCACGGGGCCCGAGGCCTGATGGGGACAAGGGCAGCTGAGAAGTACGTGGATCAGGCTCGGTTTGTGCTTCGGAGGGTGAAGTCGTTGCCGTCGGGGCCAAGGTCGACGATTGATTTTGCTGATGGACGACGGCCTTTGGCTGAGACGTCGATTCTGGCGATTCAGCTGGCTGCCTCCGAATAAGCACAGGTTGAATGGTAGGGCCGGAAGGAGGAGCAGTCGGTGCTGCCGGACCTGGCGTGGGAATCGGCGCAGGGATCTTATCCAGCACAGTTGCTGCATACATCTTCTGAGCTTCACCAGGTTCCGTCTCGGTACTAGAGAAAGGGGGGACAGTGGGAGTGACTTGCTTGATGGGCACGGCCGCTCTTGCAATTTGGACCTCCCTGATTAATTCGTCCACTTGCTTGTTAAACTCCACAGGATCCATAGTCCGGGCCTTACTGCGAAGAATCTTGAGCTTGTCAAGTGTGCCACCGAGCCCCTCTGCACCCTCTTGCTTTCCTGTGCGCACACTCGCTGCAAGTTGTGAGAGCACAGAGTGGATTTCAAAGTTATTGAGGCCGTGGCTGTGTTTCACATCGTTCAAGCTGATGTAAGTGGAAGTGAGATCTTGGTATTCCTTGAGTCGAGCGGCGGCCGCGGGGGACATAGGAGGCTGGGCCAGTCTGGGTGCAGCAGAAGCCGAAATTGTCTCGGACGGAGAGGACGTCTCAGCGGAATCGACTACAGGATCCACGTTGGCGTTTGCTCCGTCATCAGAATTGCCACGTTTGAATAGGACATAGTCTTGTCCGCCAGAGGCAACTTCGTAGCCTTGTTTGAGGAGGGTGGGGAAGAAAGAAAAGAACTTTGCGGCGTGATCGAGTCGATTGAAGGCATCCAGGTTTGAGCCGTCGTTTGGCGGAGGCTCAGACATGGATACGAGGCGGACAATATCTTGGCTGCTGTTGTAGCGTAGGACGACGTAAGGCGCGGACAGAGGTTGGGGAGGCTCAACAGAGTTGGAGGCAGGAGAAGGTTGTTCATGGTCCGACACTGAAGCGTCGGAGGATATGGAGACTGGGCCTTGAGCTGGAGGCACCGATTGCGAGACAGACGCAGGCACATGATCCGACGTAGTGTCGATCCCAGCCGCGGCTGGGGCGAATGGCCCATCAAGACTCTGTGGAGAGGGATCCTCAACAGGATCTTCCTTGAGCATAGCAAATGATGGAGGCCCTGCTGCTGCTGCTTCATCGGGGCCAGGTTCTGACAATCCCTGGATTTGGTGTTTAAGGTGCCGGCAGTGCAGCTGTGCTTCGTGAATTTGCCGTTTGGCATCTTTGGCACTGTCGATAAGTTTGGCGAAGCGTGGCTCGAAGTTAGACACATGTGCATCGACTACGGGATAGCGGGGCACACCAGGCTTGACAGTGGCAGTACTCAGAGGGTGCAAAGGCTGGCCCGCATCGAGAGGTTGCTGGCTGTCGTGGTCCTCCTCATCCGTCTTGTTGGTGCCACTGGCCAGCTTGGCAGCTTCGTCCCTTTCTGTCAGGGTGCGTTGTGCGCCCTCAACAATATCCTCGTGTAAGTTGGCTTTGACGATGCTGCTAGTAAGATCGACAGGCTCAATATTTGTGCAAGGTGAGGATGCATTCGTATGCGTGAGACCAAGAGACGTGATGGTCTTGGCGACAATGGCGGTAGGATTGCGCTTGGCCTGCTTCCAGACATTTTCGAGCTTGCCTGAGAACATGGAAGCTGCTGTCTCTACCTCGTCCACGGTCTTGTCAGCAAGAGCGTCATTCACGCTTTGGGTAGGATCTGGGTCGCGAGTCTGCAGGTGGCGATCCAAAGCAGGCTGGAGAGTGAAACTTGAAGCTGGGCCGTTCTTGGGCATCATGCGATCAAGCGAGGTCTCTATTCTCGAGCTGAATTTCTTGACGGGGATATTATCAGATGCCCCCTCGGCACTAGGTGTGAAGGGCTCAGCTCGTGGCAGGTCTGGCTGGGAAGCAGACCTCCGGGAAGCCAGAATGTCGGCTGACTTGGTTTCATATGTGGTGCCTGAAAAGAGAGGGGCATCATCGGATGGCTCCTCAGCCTCTTCTCGAGGCTTGCGCTTCGGGCGTTCTGCTGATGATTCTTCTGGAGGACTGAATTTCTCGCTAAACTCAGCCGCGGTTACGATGGCGTTTCCTAGGGTGGCAGCGCGCAAGTCCCGAAAACGGTGTTGGCGAGAGCTCTCAAAGGACTCGCTAGTGTTGAGCGTAGCCGCGGATTTGGAAGATTTGCTGTCCTTGGCCTTGTCCACGGACTTGTCCACGTAGCCGTAGACCTTGGGTTCGTAGAGGGCCGGGGTGAGATCCAGGTTGTGCTCGTAGAAGAAGAGGGAGAGGAACTTGTTTCGCTTCGACTTGGGCATTCTACGCATCGAGATTGGGTCGTACTCGTACTCTTCTTCTGCCCCGCTCTGTCTACTGGGAATTGGCCGGGCCACTGGCTCTGGTGACGGCGAGGTCCTTGCTGGGGTAATGGGGGGTGGCGGTGGCGGTGCAGTCTGCTTGGGAGGCTGTGCGGCAGATTGAGAGTCTGCCGGGTCTTGGTTGATCGTTTTCGGATCCCAAATCCAGGAGAAGGAGGTCCAGGATGAATTGTTGGCTGAGTCAGGACCCTGGAGGCGTCGACCAAAGAGAGCACCATAGGCATCTTTCTGGACGGCCTCATCGACAGCCTTCTTAAAGGAATCAAAGTCACGGTCGAAGGTGGCCACAGGTCGATGCTGGGCCGACTCTTCACTGTGCTGTTCAACTTTGGCCCGGGTAGCGGTGGTCGATGACAGATTCTGGATGTTTTGGAGTTGTTGGCCGATAAGGCGGCCAGGCATGCGCCAAGGCCAGGACGAGGCAGGTGCGATTGCCTCGCGCTCCCACATGGCGCGCCTCCGCAGCATCTTGGAGGATCGGTGCCTCAAGATGCGCTGGTAGATACGCAGGCGCTCTTCGAGGCACTCATCATGATGGGGCGTCCAGTCGGTGCGCTGGCGTCCCCACCACCAGATAGCACGTGTATGATGGATGGCAGGTGCTCGGGGGCGGATAAGGGGAGATACGCGAAGTGCTGGAAGGGGAGAGCGCCGGAGAGGGGCTGGAGCGTGCAGTCCACGGGCCATGTCTGGTGGTCACAGCAGCAGCAGCAGCATCCGACTTACATTTACGTCCAATTCAGCGTGTCGTTGGCCAGGTGGCGTCAGGTTGATAGCTGATTGATTAGTCAATAGTCACGGGCTAGATACGGTGCGGGGCAGCAGGTGTAAGTCAGAGCATTGTCGATAGAGGAGCGCGCGGCCTCAACATACGGCTCCTGCACAAGCCCCAAGCCCGGTGTCTGATGATGGCCACGTTGAGATAGATGGTTAACGTGGACGATGGCTGTGATGAGGGTGGTGGTGATGGCGGCCGTCCAGGGCCAATGCCGGAGGGGCCAGGCGCTCCTGCCATACATGCATCCGAGAGTGAGTAACGTCAGCGGGCGGAGATAGCGGATAATGGCGGGGCAGCCGCTGGCTTCTTCAT
Source organism: Chaetothyriales sp. CBS 132003 (assembly GCA_003709865.1). Classification (NCBI taxonomy): domain Eukaryota; kingdom Fungi; phylum Ascomycota; class Eurotiomycetes; order Chaetothyriales; species Chaetothyriales sp. CBS 132003. The sequence goes on along the minus strand of QRBJ01000025.1, from coordinate 178,293 downwards.
GAATCATTCAGCTACATGCATGGTACAGGCTACGAGACCGTTGTAGCTCGTAAGAAATTCAAATCCAGGAAATTCGCGCTTAGGCCAAACAAACATGATGCATCTTCCTTGGACCATTTACCTCCTCATTCCGGCTTGATGGCTCTCGTGGGCCCTTTGCTTGGCAGCTACTCGTTGGCCTTTCGCTTGGTCAGTGTGTCGAGCACTCGGCCGTAGAACTTGGCCGCGTTCTGCCGGGCAAAGGTGATCTCCTCAGTCAGGTAGGTCGGCATCAGCTCGATCATGTCGCGGTCTCTGTTGGCGTCGAGCAGTGGCGTGTAGAGGAAGTCGGTTTCCTCAAAGCTCGTGTTCTTGGCATCTTCAGCGTCGATGAAGAGTTTAAAGTGCAAGGCTGCAGTTGGTTAGCATGCTTGTGGGCAGCGGCTGATGCGTACGCGCTGCAACTTACTGCCATTCCGTCCAGTCTGGATGCAATCGTACGTGTCACCGGCGGCACTGCGCTTGACGCTGCGCACGATCAGACCGGTCAAGTCACTGTACAGTTCTTCCTTCATCTGGGCCATCTGCACGGCTTCGGACGCTGGCACCAGGGCCGGGCGCGTCTCCTTCTTGGATTCCCGTGCTGGTGTGCGGCCCTCTGCAGCCACGGACGAGGCGCGAGCGGCTGCGAGTTTGGCTTGAAGAGCCTTGATCTCATTCTGTGCCGCAGCCAGCGATCCGGCCAGCTCGGTGGCAGTGGTGCGAAGCTTGGCCATCTCGGCCTCCTGAGCCTGGATCTGGGCTTTGATCTTTTGAGCGTCGCGCGCCAGTGGTGCTTGAGCTGCGAGCTCTTTCTTGAGTGAGGCAATCAGCTGATTGGATGCGAGTGTGGAGGCCTCGCATCGCTGACGCAGCTTCTCCATGTTGGCATTGGCCTCACTAATGCCGACTTCTTTCAGGTTGCGATACTTTAACTCGACGTTGTCGAACTTGCGCGTAATGTCTCCAAGCTTACGTCTGAGGCCGGGGTCGCCTCGCTCGGTGTCGGACGCACTGGCCGCTCTCCGTCTGACGACTGGCTGTTGACGGACTCGAGGATTTTGCTGGGATGCCTTTCGTGGACGCACAGGCTGTGGACGCGCAGGCTGCAGCCGCGGCATCACTTCAGGCTCCAACGGCGGCATCTCTTGAGGCTCCAATAGCGGCGTCTCTTCAGACTCCGACAGCCGCGTCTCTTCAGACTCCAACAACCGCGTCTCTTCAGTCTGCAACATCGGCGTCTCTTCAGGCTCCAACAGCCGCGTCTCTTCAGTCTCTAACATGGGCGTCTCCTCAGGCTCCGACGTGACGGCGTGTGCGTGTGCATGTGCTCCTGTTTTGGCATCCAGGTGAGTCTTCTGCAGAGGCATTTGGGCTGACGTTTTGACCCGCTTTGCTGGTCTTGGCGCCGAACCTGCAGAAGAGACGTTGGGCGCTGTCTTTGCGGGACGGCTGGCAGCAGGATGGGCAGTCGCTGCTGCCGCGGGAGACGGTTCCACGTGCATGATGTCGTCGCCAGGGTCTTTTTGCGGTGCTGCTGCTCTTGGCCGAGCCTTGGCCGCCGTGCTGCTGCCTCCTCGGGACTTGGGCGGCTCCGTCTCTGGGAGGTCGCCAGCGTTGCTGCCGTGCTCGACTTCATCGAGGTGCTCCTCAGCTGCTTTGCGCTTTGCCGCCGTCGCTTTCTTGGCGGTCGCTCGCTTGGGTGCCGGCGCGGCCTTGGCCGGTCTGGACTTTGGCGCGGCGTTGGGTTTTGCAGCTTTGTGGCTCTTCTGCTGCTTGCGGGCTGGCGCTGTTTTCTTGCTCACCTGCGGCGTTGGTGCGGCAGAGGACGAGGAGAGGATGGAGTTGAGGACGTCTTGCGAGTTCTCGACGTCCGACTCAATCAACTCGGAGAGGATGGGCATGGTGACGGCTGGCGACTGGTGGATGGACTAGTCGATGCGACAACAAGAAGAGATGCAAATGTCGAATGCAGCGCGCGCGATAGGCCTGATGGATGCCAGACAAACACGAGGCGGCTTCCCAATCAAGAAACACAAACAATGACTAGCTGTATTCGCACTAGCGCACCTCACGGACCCACTTCTATACGGCTTGCCCCGATTAACGAGGCTGCGAGGCTGCGAGGCTGCGAGGCTGCAAGGCTGCTGGGCTGCGAGGCAGGGCGTGTTCCGGGAGTCGCCGTCGCCATCGCCATTGTCGTCGTCATCGCCATTGTCATCGTCATCGCCATTGTCATCGTCATTGTCATCGTCATTGTCATCGTCATTGCCATCGCCATCGCCATCGCCATCGCCATCGCCACCGCCATCGCCACCGCCATCGCCACCGCACGGCCACGGCCATCGCCATCGCCATCGCCATCGCCATCGCCATCGCCACACTCCCATGCTTCATCAACCAGCCTCCTCGCCCTTTGTTTCGGCCTCGACACGCTAATAATCCACCATGGCTCCCGATAGAGGCCGCCTTGACCGCTGGTGGGTGGATCTGGCCCTCGGGCTGATGACGGTACGCAGGCAGCTAGCTGCTCGGATGATGAGCAGATTGGCGCCACAGACACTGACCAGGCACCCAGTTGACCAGCGGCTACTACGCGTTCAAGTATTTGATCTCGCAGATCAACTACGACCCCGAACATGAGCAGAAAGAACAGACGCGGATCAAGTCGGCGCAGATCCTGCGCAGGCTCGACGAGCCGCAGACGGACGAGGCACCCGACGACGACAAGGAGCGGCGGCCTCGCAAGGAAGACCTTGCGTTGACGCAGTACGAGCAGGCCATTGTGCAGGACCTGATCCACCCCAAGGACATCCCCGTGTCGTTCGACGACATCGGCGGCATGTCGCACATCGTCGACGAGCTTCGAGAGGCCGTCATCTATCCGCTGACGATGCCGCGCCTCTACTCGGCCTCGTCCAGCCTGCTGTCTGCGCCGGCCGGCGTGCTGCTGTACGGACCGCCGGGGTGTGGCAAGACCATGTTGGCCAAGGCCTTGGCACGCGAGAGCGGCGCGTGTTTCATCAACCTGCACATCTCGACGCTGACGGAGAAGTGGTTTGGCGACTCCAACAAGCTGGTCAACGCCGTCTTCACGCTGGCGCGCAAGCTGGAGCCGACGATTGTCTTCATCGACGAGATCGACGCTGTGCTTGGCACTCGCCGCAGCGGCGAGCACGAAGCCAGCGGCATGGTCAAGGCCGAGTTCATGACCCACTGGGATGGGCTGGCGTCGACCAATGCCGCCGGCCAGGCGCAAAGGATCTTGATCTTGGGCGCCACCAACCGCATCCAAGACATCGACGATGCCATTCTGCGGCGCATGCCCAAGAAATTCCCCGTGGGGTTGCCCACCACCTCGCAGCGGCTAAAGATCCTCAAGATCATCCTCAAGGACACTAACCTGGACAAGGACCAGTTCGACATCGCCTACCTGTCACGTGTCATGGCGGGCATGTCGGGCAGCGAGATCAAAGAGGCATGCCGTGATGCAGCCATGATTCCAGTGCGGGAAATGATCAGGGCCCAGCGCGATCGCGGCCAGAGCATGAGGCAACTGCAGCCTGGCCAGGTCCGACCCTTGCGCACCGACGACTTCTTCATGCAGGCGAGAAAAGCGGCCGCGGCCGGGGAAAAGCCGCAGGAACAGGAGCCAGACGAGAGGGAGTGGAGCACGGCGTCCCCATCGCCATCGCAACATTCGGCTGAATCGGACGGCGAGATGCGGGAAAGTGTCGAGCAGCCAACGCTAGCGACACAAGGCACATAGCTGGGCGGTCATGCTGATAGATAGCCGTAGACGCTCACTGGACCGGCCCCGCCAGACAAAGCCGTCTAGACAGACACTTGACTCGCTTACACTGGCCCTACCGTCATTTGGCGCGCCTGTCCTTGCCGACATCTGGCGCATGTCGTTCATGTCGTTGCCGTCGTCTGGCTGGCGCGTGTCGTTGCCGTCGTCTGGCTGGCGCGTGTCGTTGCCGTCGTCTGGCGCATGTCGTTGCCGTCCGTCATCTAGCGCCTGTCGTTGCCGTCCGTCATCTGGCGCCTGTCGTTGCCGTCCGCCATCTGGCGCCTGTCGTTGCCGTCCGTCATCTGGCGCCTGTCGTTGCCGTGCGTCATCTGGCGCCTGTCCTTCCCCAGGCCCGAGATGTGCCACACGCCCACAACGAGGGCTCGGAGCTCGGGGCTCGGGCCTCACACTAACCAACTTACTGTACCTACCAGCAGACAAGCGCCCCCCCCCCCCCAACTGGCCCAAGCGGGCCCCAGCGGGGCCCCAGTGGGGGCTCCTGGTTGGAGAGATCGCGGTCCCACGCGTCGATCGGCCCCAGCCATGGCCGCCAACCAATGCGACTTGCGCCGAGGTCCAAGTGCAAGTGCGCTGGGGAATGCACGTGTAGAAGGGCAAAAGACGGGGAAAGCCACTAAAGCGGTGAATGCGGAGGGCGGCACTGCCGGGGTAAGAGCTGAATCAGTTCTGGTGTGGTCAGTGTGACAGGGAAGGGAACGCGGTGAAATTGGCCCAGTCATGTGGAAGGCGAATGTGCAAGTGGTGCCGGCGATCATCAGGAGCCCTGTTGGACACTGGCTCGCCCATCAATGCCTAATCGGACGCTATCGAGAGGTTTGGTCACCCAAAATGCTGCCACACCCCAGGCCTGCCCTGGCGCCCGCCCCGAAGAAAAAGAAGGGACCCCGGCCGAGGCCCTGACATAGCAGCGCCCTGTGCTGCTTTTGGCTCCCCAGGCACGCTGGCTGTATAGCATCCCCATTAGGACACGCATTCGTACTACCGAGCCTTTCTCTCGTTGCTGCCGCCCTGCTTCTGCCACCACCTGCCTTGTGCCACCACCTGCCCTGAGCCCTTCTGATGAGGCCGCTGTCGCTGGCCCCGTGTATGCGCGCAGGTCTCCCCGCGCCATCCTGGTGACAGTGAAAGGCCCAGCGCGCCTGCCCGCCCACAATGAGTGCCCAAGTGGCCGCATCGCCGCCACCCGCTGCTGCCGCTGCTGCCGCCGCCGCGGCGACGAGTGGCCCGCCCATCACCAACGCTGCTCCGCAGAACCAGCAGCCCAGCCATCCCAGCTTCAGAAGGTGAGTGCTGAGTCCTGCCGTCGACTGCAGAGCCCGCAGGATCGTGAGACTGACGGCAGTGCAGACAACGAGCGTCGCGGGCCTGTGGTGAGTGAGCTCTCTTTTCTTGCTACCTTGGGCTTTCGCTCCTTCCCATCATCGCACCCCATCATCGCAGCTTCCCATTCCGCTCCATACCCCTCCCGCGTATCCAGGCAGCTGGCAAAAATCGGCCTCAGATCGGGCGTTGGAGTCGTCGCGCGTTGACAATGTGTTTGCCCGCTTCATTTATATTCACGCGACGCACCACCGAGGTCCTCGGTAGCGGCCGCCTTGATCACTAACCAAGCGATCCACTGCCGTGACTTTGCGACTGCCGTGAACCAGCCAGCCAGCAGCAATGCAACACCAGAACCCGTCGCTGCCATCCTGATCGTCTATTTTAAAGTTGCCGACTCAAGCTGACCGTCGCTGTTTCCAGAAACATGCCACGCCCGCAAGGTACGAGTGGCCCTGCAGCAGCAGCGGCGCCATCTCCGCTTGGCCAGATGCTGACTTGACCGCGTCCAGGTTCGATGCGATGCTGCATCGCTAGGGTACGCTGGACTCGCCGTGGCCGTGGCCATGGATGCTTGTTGCTGACGCCAACGTAGTGTACCGTGCACCAATTGTGTCGCCTTCTCCATTGAGTGCCGCATCCCCGTCCCAAAGAGGAAGAGGACGGCATTGGCGAAGAGCAAAGATGAGGGCAGGTGAGTAGTCCATTGTCGTCGTCGTCGTTGTCGTCGTTGTCGTTGTCGTCATTGTCGTTGTCGTTGTCGTTGTTGTTGTCGTTGTCGTTGTCGTTGTTGTCGTTGTTGTCATTGTTGTCATTGTTGTCATTGTCGTCGACGTCGTCGTCATTGTCGTCGTCATTGCCGTCGTCATCGTCGTTGTTGTCGTCGTTGTTGTCGTCGTTGTTGTCGTCGTTGTTGTCGTCGTTATTGTCGTCGTCATCGACGTTGTCATCGACGTTGTCATCGATGTTGTCATCGACGTTGTCGTCGTCGTTGTCATCGTCGGCGGCAGCGACAACGGCAGCGGCAGTGGCAGTGGCAGCGGCAGTGGCAACGGCAACGGCAACGGCAACGGCAACGGCAACGGCAGCAGCAGCAGCGGCGGCGGCGGCAGCGGCGTGCCCATCCACCTTGCTAACGGCTCCCAGCAGCCAAGCCAGCGACGAGCCGCCCACGCCAACAACTGACCCTCGGCTGAGTCAAGCGGCCCCGGCCAAGTCGACCGTGCCGTACAACTCAACCGAGGGTCTTCCGCCAACCCAGCTGGACGAGGCCCAAGTGGCCCAGGAGGCCATTAACAACAACACCATGGCCCAGTTCATCAAGCCCCAGTTTGCTCGAGCCCCCATCAAGGAGGCCGGCCGAGTGGCCTACCTGGGAGAGTCGTCCAACCTGTCGCTGCTCGTCCACGACCGCCATGGCACCACGGATGTGGTCCACTACCCCCTCCCGGAAAACATCAGAGGCGCCCGGGCTCGGCTGACGGAGCCCGATCAGCTCGAGATTGAGATTCTACAGCAGCGCGGCGCCTTCCTGCTCCCGCCGCGCGAACTGTGCGACGAGCTTGTGGATGCCTACTTCCGTTGGGTTGCTCCCGTAGTACCAGTCATCAACCGGAGCCGCTTTATGAAGCGGTATCGAGACCCCAAGAACCCACCCTCATTGCTGCTCCTGCAGGCAGTCTTGCTGGCTGGGTCGCGCGTGTGCACCAACCCACAGCTCATGGATGCCAACGGCTCTACCACCCCGGCCGCCATGACCTTTTACAAGCGAGCCAAGGCGCTCTACGACGCGAATTACGAGGACGACCGAATCACCATTGTTCAGGCTTTGATTCTGATGGGCTGGTACTGGGAGGGACCCGAGGGTAAGGAGTGGCAGGTCGTGAGGAATACCGACGTCGCACAGTCTAACATCGCAGCAGACGTCACCAAGAATGTTTTCTACTGGACCCGTGTCGCCATTGTTGTTGCTCAGGGTGCCGGCATGCATCGAAGGTAAGTGGCTGCTAGGTGGTGCGAGCTGGCGGGCTGGCGGGCTGGCGGGCTGGCGGGCTGGCGGGCTGGCGAGCTGGCACAGAGTACGGGCATGCTGCTGACCTGTTGCCAGCGTCGAGAATTCTCAGCTGAGCCGCCAGGACAAGCGTCTCTGGAAGCGCGTGTGGTGGTCGCTCTTCACCCGCGACCGATCGGTAGCCGTCGCACTCGGACGGCCCGTCTCGATCAACACGGACGACTCGGACGTCGAGATGATCTCGGAGCAAGACTTCATCGAAGACGATGGAGACCCTGTCACCGACTACCGGCAAGACCCCGTCCACGTGCAGTTTTTCCTCCAGTATGTCAAGCTGTGTGAGATCATGGGGCTCGTGCTCTCGCAGCAGTACTCGGTGGCGTCCAAGACGCGCCGCACAAACGCCATCGACCTGACCCACAGCGACATGGCCCTGGCCGACTGGCTGCAGAACTGCCCTCGCGAGGTCTACTGGGAGCGATCCCGACACCACTTCTGGTCGGCACTGCTGCATTCCAACTACTAGTAAGTCGACGTGGGGAGGCCTCCAGAGCGGCTGCTGCCTGCTCATTAGGCCAAGACGCTGACCATTCTGACTTGTTGCAGCACCACCCTGTGTCTGCTCCACCGCTCGCATATGCCGCCGGCGACGACCAGGTCTCACGAGCACGAAAACGTCGACATGGCCTACCCCTCACGCACCATTGCCTTCCAAGCGGCCGGCATGATTACTTCGATTGTCGAGAACCTGCTGCAGCATGACGAGGTCAAGTACACGCCTGCCTTTATGTGAGTCCTCCTCCTCCTCCTTCTTCTTCTTCTCCTTCTTCTTCTTCTTCTTCTTCTTCTCCTTCTTCTTCTCCCTCTTCTTCTCCTCCTCCTCCTCCTTCTCCTCCTCCTTCTTCTCCTCCTTCTTCTCCTCCTCCTTCTTCTCCTTCTTCTCCTCCTTCTCCTCCTTCTTCTCCTCCTTCTTCTCCTCCTTCTTCTCCTCCTTCTTCTCCTCCTCCTCCTTCTTCTTCTCCTCCTCTTTTCCCCGCGCGCACACATATGGCCGCCAAACTTGGACTAAGACCCGTGATCAGTGTGTACAGCCTGTTCTCGGCGCTCATTATGCACGTCTATCAGATGCGCTCTACCGTGCCCTCGGTGGTGGCGGCCAGTCATGAGAGAATCAACGTGTGCATGAACGCGCTCAAGGAGGTGTCCAAAGTGTGGTTGGTGGCCAAGATGGTGCACACCTTGTTTGAGTCAATTCTGGGCAACAAGGTGCTCGAAGAGCGACTGCAGAAGGCCACGGGCCGCAAGGTGCCGCGGAAGACAGTCACGCTTAATGGCCACAGCAATACTAATGGCAACGTCAACGGCAACACCAACGGCAATGTGCCGTCGACCATGGCACAGGTGCAGCATGCGCCAACCGCCACCACGTCGGCCGCCACCAAGAGGAAATTCGACGACATCGACCTGGGCTTTGCCATCGGCCCGCCGGCGCCACAGGTGTCGTACGAGCGATCACGACCACAGACACCGGCAGAGACGCCACGCGAGCTCCAGGCGCCGCTGAACTCCAACATTCTGGGCTCGCCAACACTGCCGTCGGACCCTCTGCTGTCCAATGCTCGCTCGCGCGGGCCCTCACGCATCCCGTCGAGGGGCCCGACGCGAGCGAACTCGCCCTTCAACGGCTACTCCATCCCGGCCACCCCACCCGACCTGTTCCTGGTCACTCGCGACGAGCCCAACATATCGCAGCAGCTGTGGGAGAACTTCCAGCCGGACCAGCTCTTCCCAGACGGGACGATCGGCGGGCCTGACATGGTTCGCAGTCCGACCATGCATCACACGGTGGATCCGCAGCTGCAAATGGGGGCCGGCCAAGCCATGGCCGCCGACCCCGCGCTCTCGCACCTGAATCTTTCACAGCAACAGAACGCGTGGAGTCACGGAGGCCAGGGCTTGATGGGCAACGACATGGCAATGAATGCCGAGAGTGACCGGTGGTCCAACAGCTCGATTGGCAATGCGCCCATTGCGCCTACGACATTGAACGTCGAGGACTGGTTCCAGTTCTTCGGCATTAGCGGCGACCATCACGCCCTGGGCATTGATACTTAGGGGCGGGGGAGTGGGCTGGGGGGCTGGGTGGCGATTCAATAGTAGGACTACAGAGCCACCATCTACCGTACCACAGTCGGTGTGCGTGCGAGCTCGTGCTCATGCTCGAGCTCGTGCTAATGATGATAAGAGGCTGGCTGTACGAAAGCAATACAAATGACGTGTACCAGCTGGCCCATGCAGTCGATCACCGCGAATCCTTCAGACGTGCAGCCGCCGACTCCTCCTCAGTCGTCTGTTCTTTCTCTCTTGCGTCCTCGGCTGTAGGATGGCGGGCATGTGCAAGAAGAAGTGTACTGTGTGGACTGTCTAAGGAAACTTACCAGTAAGAGTTAGTCCGTCGGGGGGCCGACGCGCTCGCGCTGGCGGCTGTCGGAGTCACGTGGCACGTGGCACGTGTCGCATCCCACATGTCACGTGCCGCATCCCACATGTCACGTGCCGCATCCCACATGTCACGTGCCTCCGGCTGCCCCCGTCAGCCGCGCGAGTCTCACGAGGGGACTAGAGAGAGTGTTGGAACTACTCGCTGCCACTGTGTTGATGAGCTGTCACTGCCTATGACGCACCGGCATCTCCATGTCGGCCCGCCCTGACACCCGTCGTCGGCTCTGCGGCCAACCATGAACAACCCAGCCGGTCAGAGCCCGACTACGACCGCCGACGCCAATGTCCACGCCGATGCCAACGCCGACGCCAGCGTCACCAACACTATTGCCAACCGCGCCACCCACTCCAGCTCCAGCACCTCGACTCTCCGTCCGCGTGTCCCCCGACTGATCTCCTTTACCGACGATGAAAACGACGGCTGCGTGGCCACTTCCACCTCGGCCCAGCCACCATCCACGGCAGGAGCGAGCCACAAGAGCAGCGGCGGCAACAGGCCGTCTCATACACCTGCAAGACGCTCTACGCCTGTATCTGTTCCCGCATATGCTCCCGCACCCGCTCCCGCACCTGCTCACACACCTGCACACGCCGCACCGGCCGGCTTGACCGGTGACTTGTGGTCTTCGTGGTCAGGCTACGCTTCCTCCTTCCTCAGGGGCGCCACTGCCGCGTCCGTCGGCACCAAGGGAGGCAAGAGCGTCCCGCGGCCCCCAAAATGGATGGAGCAAGGTCGCGCCTTCCACATCGGGCCCTCACCAGCCGCATGGGGGCTCGGCTCCGGCGACACAGCCACAGCCACAGCCACAGCCACAGCCATACCACGGTCGCTGGAAGACCGTCGGGCAATGGTCCAGGCTGAGCGGCGAAAGGCCCTGCTGGCAGCCATCGCCGACACGCCAGACGCTCGCGGCAATTATAAACGGCGCGACTCCATGTCCCAGGCGCCGGTGTGTGACGACAGCGACGGCCAGGCACAGGCCCTCGTCTACCGACACCGCATCCGGCGCGACGACACGCTGGCCGGCGTCATGCTCAAGTACGGCTGCCAGCCCGACGTCTTCCGCAGGGTCAACCGGCTGTGGCCGAATGACAGCATCCAGACGAGAAGGCAAGTCCTCTTGCCCGTGGACGCGTGTGCTGTAAGGGGAAGGCGCGTGGACGGGCCTCGGCACGCGGATCTGCCGGGGGCCGCTGGCGTCGATGGCTGCTCGCCCTCGCCCTCGCCCTCGCCCTCGCATAGCTCTGTGGCCGCGGACGACGATGCCATCACTCACGACTCGTGGGTGCTGCTGCCCAACTGCCCCGACCCGGTGGAAATGGTGCGCATGCCACGCTCGTCGCTGGGCTACTTTCCCCGCGCCAGACGGAAATCCAACTCGACTTCGGCCTCTTCAATCGTTTCTTCGCCCACGCACAAAGCCTCGTTCGACAAGCTCCGCCATCCGCCCACACATGCGGCCCAGGTGACCATGTCGCTCAGCGCGTCGCCCATTCGACGGGCCGGCCAGCCTCGCCAGCTGTCAGGCCGCCGGCGTTCATCAAGCTCGACAACGGCGGCGACGCCATCTTTCAGCGACGCCCTCCGCGGCCCCGGTGGTGTTGGCACCCTGCGAGGCTTGCGCACTGAGCCCTCTCGGCCAGGCCCGGCCGATGATGCGCTCAACCAGACCTTCCGCCACCTCTTTCCCGATCTGGACCTCTTGCCCTCCCAAGACTTGGCCCCTCCCCGACTGGGTGGCCTTGGGCCGGCCACGCCACGGCTAAGCTCGGATTCGGTGCGCAGTCTGCGCTCCAATAGCTCAGGCTTGGGCGAGGTCGGCGGTGCCCTAGAGGGCTGGGTGCGCAAACTTGCAAGCAAAAAGGACCGTGGCAGCGGCCCTAAGATGGGCGATCTGATTGAGCTCGAGACCACCAGTGAGCAGGGCGAGCCGGTCGCCAATGAGCACCATCTCAACGAAGACGACTTTCCAACACCAACTGCCATGAACCCGAATGCAGCTCGGCAATGGCGGCTAAATCCAGCAAGCCAGGCAGGCAGCGGCGTCGGGCAAGAGGATGAAGAGGCCCTCCTGAATGCACGCTTCCCAATCAGGGGACGCGTGATGGATGCTTATGCAAGGAGCGGCGATTGGGGAGCATGAGGCAGAAAGCATGACATGGCACGGCATGGAACGGAATGGCATTGGTATGTATGGTGTTATATTAGTTATATTGCACCTCGGCGTTAGGAATTAGATGCATCTTTATATGATATCCGCGGGCTAGTTAACTGCCTTTCTTCCGTATATTGTCGAATAATCTTTTACACTTGGGCCATGCCAAGACACTCAATAGAAATAACCCACGACCCCCTCCGCTTCAGCTCGTCTGTCAGTGCTGATGATGATGCGCCGTCGTCTGCTGGATCAAAGCCACTAGGTAGGGTGCATTGTCTTCCACCGCCATGCAGACAGGCCTCGATCCTTGATGAAGGAGAGATGGGCTATTTGATGTTGGCTGATAAGCCATCGGATCAGAGTGCGGAGACACCCTGCAAAACCCCAATCCGATAAAATGGGCAAAAAGTCTTTCAGCAATCATTATAATTATACATTGTGTGATAATTTCATACATTGTGTGATAATTTCATACATTGTGTGATAATTTTATACATTGTGTGCGGGCGGGACTGCTGTCGCGTGTGGTGCGGCATTTCGGGGCACTTCCATCAATCTGACCATTCAATGTGCCCGTCTCTGAGTGCGCTCTCCCGAAGATCGACGCGATGGTGGATGGGCGACGAGGAGGAGGAGGCCAAGGCGGAGCGGGAGAGGCAACGGTGTTCGGTGTTGAAATGCAGTTGGAACCCATAGACACGCCAGTGGCTCAGACACCGCTGGAAGTGCGACTGCCTGTGTCAAAGCGGACGACAGCTATGGTACAGCAACAACACCAGCAACAGCGAGAGCAACCGCCGCCGCCGCCGCAGCAGCAGCAACAACAACAACAACAACAACAACACCAGCAGCAACAACAACAACAACACCAGCAGCAGCAACAGCAACAACAGCAGCAGCAGCAGCAACAACAACAGCAGCAGCAGCAGCAGAAAGCAGACGACCCTATTGCCGGCCGCTGGAACACGCGAAACCTGGGCTTGCGACTCGGAGCGGACGCCGCGTCGGCGGCGACGGCAGCAGCCTTGATTGCGCCAGTGATTTGTGTGATTGACCGGTATGCTCTGCAACTCATACCCGCGCTATTGCTCGCTCTTTTCCATCAGAAGAACAGCCGCTGACATGGCCATCATCACCACAGATCTATCGTCACCAAAGCAGCAACGGGGACGCCCATCCTGTCCTGTCTCTCACAGGCAATACGGCCGGCCCTTGGCCAGCCTCTCCACTTTCTCACCTCGCGTCCCTTCCTTCTCATCTTCGGCCTCTACCTCTCAACCTATTCCACCGCCAACACCATTGACACGCTGACCTCGACCCTGTCCAATCAACCAGCCGACAGGGTGGCTAGCAACACGGCCAAGTTCGTAGCTACCAGCGCCGTCAACATGACGGTGTGTGTGTACAAGGACAGCCAGTTTGCGCGCATGTTCGGCACTGTGGCAACCGCGTCATCACCCTCTCCAGCCGCAGCGATTCCCAGGCTGAGCTATGCGCTGTTTGCGGCCCGCGACTGCTTGACCATCTTTGCCAGCTTCAACCTGCCGACCATGATCGCGCCCAAACTGCAGCAGCTGCCCGCCTCGGTCCAGGCCCGCTTCAAGCCGCTTCTCTCTACCGAGGCTGGCAGGGTCAACACCGCCCAGTTCGTCGCCCCGGCCGCCATGCAGATTTTCAGCACCCCCATCCACCTGCTCGGCCTCGACTTGTACAACAGACAGGCCAAGTTGGGCGTGCGCGAGCGAGGTACCCGCGTCATGCGCGATTGGGGTGTCAGCGCCCTTGCCAGGATGGCCAGGATCATCCCTGCCTTTGGAGTTGGCGGCGTGGTGAATGGGAAGATGAGGAGGAGTTTGATGGAGCGACTATGACGGAGCGACTACGATGCATCATCTTGAACAGCCCTTTTTCACCTGTGCAGCACTAAACTGTGATACCCTCTCTTTCTCTCTATGTCTGTCGGTAAGTGCAGTCGGCATGTTGCAGTTCACCGTACTAAGTTAGTCAGTTGCCCAGGTTGGCATTGGCGTGGCTGCGATTTACAGATAGATTGGGTGGGATTGCTTGGATATGTTAGACTCCGCTATCGGCGCGGCGTGTTCCCTCTTTCCCAGACTTATAAGACTTATTACAATAATATTATAGATAGATGTTAGACTCCGCTATCGGCGCGGCGTGTTCGCTATCATACAATGCGCTCTTCCCAGACTTGCTACAATTAGACTCACTACAATACCCCTCTTCCCCAGACTTACTACAATTAGACTTAGTACAATATCCTCTTCCCCAGACTTACTACAATACCAACCATTAAGCCACCCTTCGCTCTAATGATATCCTCACCATCATCCTGCCAGGACCGCCGCACAAATGCCTGCGCATCCTCACGGCATCGTGTTGGATGATGCTGCCCAACCCTTCCTCCTCGACCCCGATAGCCCCACCACCACTAGCACAACGACGACGACGACAACATCAACTTCGAAAATACTCCACCAACTCTACACTTCCCACTCCCTATCGACATGGAACTCGCGCGTCTTCGAGTTCGGTGCCGTCCTCTACCTCGCCACCATCTTCCCCGCCACCCTGATGCCCATGTCCGTCTATGCTGTGAGCAGGGGTCTGGCCGCTGTGCTGTTCTCCCCTCTGCTCGGCCGCTTCATTGACTCGGCTGACCGCCTGCGTGTTGTGCGCCGGTCTATTGGTTAGTTTTTTCTCCTACTTTTACTTGTACTTGTGCTTTTCCTTGTACTTGTACTTTTCCTTGTACTTGTACTTTTCCTTGTACTTGTACTTTTCCTTGTACTTGTACTTTTACTTTTCCTTCTACTTGTACTTCTACTTCTACTTTTCCTTGTACTTGTACTTTTACTTTTCCTTCTACTTCTACTTCTACTTCTACTTTTACTCTTATTTCTACTTCTACTTCTACTTCTTGCATCACGCATTCGCTATGCATGGTATCCATATGTTAACGAGCGTAATGCTGGTGTGATGTGCAGTCCTCCAGCGAGTCGTCGTGGCGGCGTCGTGTGCCCTGATGTGGGCCATGTTGAAGGTAGAAAGAAGAAGCCGAGACGGTGGCAGTCCTGGTCGTGTGCAGTATGTGTGCCTAGCTATGCTTGCGCTGCTGGCGTGTGTCGAGAAGCTGGCTTCGATTATGAATTTGGTTTCTGTCGAGAGGGATTGGGTTGTTGTTATTGCTCGTCATTGCAGCCGCAGTAGCAGAAGTGCAGATGGTGATGATGATGATGATGATTACGACGACGACGACGACCATGAACCACTGCTTCGCCAGGTCAACTCCCAGATGCGCCGCATCGACCTTGCTTGCAAGCTGCTGGGCCCGTTCCTGATATCTGTCTTCGACTCCGTTTCTACCCTGTTGGCTATTGAGACCAACTTTGGTATCAACGTCCTCTCCGTTGCTGTCGAGTATGTTATGATATTAAAGGTACGTTGGATCATCACATCATCTCTTGCTTAATATCTGAATGCTGCTGCAGGTCTATACCAGTGTGCCGTCATTGCGAACGCCGAAACAACAACAACAACAACAACAACAACAACGACCTGCCGATGCCAGTAGCTCTGCTCGGCGAAAACGAGACTTCTCCATCCATCACAATGCGAAACACCTCAAGGACGCCGTCACGCTCAGCGTGCAAGGACTCACCTTCTACTTGCGCCACTCAGCCTTCCGCCCATCCTTCGCCGGTGCCCTCCTCTACTTCACCGTCCTCTCCTTCTCCGGCCAGATGATCACCTACCTACTAGCCTCGGGCCTCAGCTCCCTGCATGTGACTGTCGCGCGCACTATGTCGGTCGCCTTGGAACTGTCTGCCACCTGGCTGGCCCCATTTCTCATGGCGCGCATCGGGCCCATCCGATCTGCCATCTGGTTCTTGAACTGGCAGCTGCTCTGCCTCTCTGCCGGTGTGGCCGTGTTCTGGTCGTGGTCTGCGCCTACTCCTATACCAGTCGCCGCATCCGTCTCCCTCGTCGTCGCCACCATCTTCTCACGCATCGGCCTCTGGGGATTCGACCTGTCCACCCAGGTCATCGTCCAGGAGGAAGTCGAGCCGCCTCAGCGTGGTGCCTTCTCCTCTGTCGAAGCAGCGTTTCAAAACGCCTTTGAACTGCTCTCTTATGCGTGCACTGTCTCCTTCGCCAGGCCAGCGCAGTTCCGGTGGCCGGTCCTTATCAGCCTCGTTGCCGTGTATACTGCCGGCGCTGTGTACGCTTCGTTTTTGCGCGCGAGACGTGGCCACCTCCTGCATTTGGATGCCGCTGTGAATATCGCTACAGACTGCATGAAACCGAGACCGGTTGTATGACGGGCGAGATTATTGGCACAATAGTTGATTTCTTTTCGAGTAAGAAAGAGCAGATAATTGAATAGTTGATTTCTTTTCGAGTAAGAAAGAGCAGATAATTGAATAGTTGATATCTTTTTCGAGCAAGAAAGAACAGATAAACGAAGAGATACCCACGCTTGTCTCCTAATAATGCAAAGCTCGATATGCATGAGAAGACGAAAAATTGTAATCAACAGTCACAGCTTCTGCCCCTTCCATTCTCTCCCCACCGCACTCAAACTGTCCTCCCCGTCTACCAAGACACACCACCCTTCGCCGCCGACAGTGCCATCCTCAAATCCGCCCACGGCGTTCTCAAAATTCGCCTTGGCATACGCCAGCCCCGCGTCGTCGAAACTGCCCGGCTGCAGCCATACCGATTTCACCCCGGCCGCTTTGGCCGCCTTCAGCGTTTCCAGCGTTGTCGATGGTGGCGTCAGGAAGCTGAGCCCCGTGTCGGCGGGCGAGGGCAGCGCCGACACGCTCGACACCGTGGGGTAGGTGTGAGACGGTAGGGAGATTGTCGGCCGTGTTGGGTTAATCGGTACGACGGGGAGGGAGTGTGTGTGGTACCTGGTGGGGGAGGGGGGCTGTCAGGGCAAGATGAGTCCGTTTTTTTTTGTGGCTGTCTTGCAGAAATAGAAGCAACCCAAAACAGCGAGCATTATAACAAAGAGACCGTGCTGCAAGAGAAGACCGACGCGAACGAACTCACCAAGCGAGGATGCGATACCCGAATTTTGACTGAGATTGGGATGCACCGACGACAGCGAACTGTGGCGATGCGAAGAATCGGTGCGCGGCTTCCTGCATCGTGGCCATGGAGACTGGTTGCGAGAGGTATTGTGGGTTAGATTGTTTGGGCAAAGTTGTAGGGAGAGATGGAGGGGTGGAGAGAAGGACTGTGGGTACTAGCTACATGACCTCTTTGATGAATTATAAATCTACTCTCGGCATTCTTCGTATATACAGGTCTAGAGCAACTCAACCGGTAATTCCCGGCTAACTTACCCGGCGGCGCGGGGGGGAAAAGTGTCATGGCCAACTTACGGGAACAGAAAGAATGACGACTAGGTTGGCACAATCCTCTCCTGTGGTTTACATGCAAGGCTAGGCAAAAAGCCGAACTGGCGATGAACCGAGTTGCCTCGCATGAACTGCCACAGTCCACGGTCAACATCCGGCCTACGGTCACGTCCGGCCTACGGTCAACATCCGGCCTAGGGCCTGCCGTTGTTTCGACCAAACCCTGACTAATGCCTGGAAGGTGTGGCTTAGGCAGCCAGCCGACTGCCTGCTGTCCACACTCCGGCCCGCTGACGGCATCGTGCTGAGATGGAACCCTGACGACATTGTGCTGAGATGAATCCCTGACGGCCATCTGGCCGGTACTGTGAATGACTCCAAGGCTGTTAACGACGTTCGCTGACTCAGCCATCGACCATGGTCCGCTAAGAGATCTGAAAAAATCAATCTCATCCACAGGAATTGGCGAAAAAGTACTAACGGTGCGGCTGAGCTATCTCGCCTCTGCTATTGCGCCAATTACGCGGGTAACAGTGTACTGGCCCGGTCGACAACAGCTGCTCCTGGTCTACCGAGTCTACCGAAGACAGCTTCTTCCGCCAGCCTACCGGCCGTTAACGCCACACTTCAAGGGGCTAGCCTAGGCTGATCGACCGGGTTCTGCGATAGGCTCGGTCCCGGAGTGCGCCTCACCGGGGACTTTTGGGTCGGCCTTACTGGCTCCAACCAGCCAGCACTGGTACTGGTCCACAGCTTCCGCCGTGTGCATGCAGGTCGCTGCGCACATCTGTTTAGTGATGCAAAAGGGGCCTCAACCGCTCCTGAAGTAACAGTAGTGCTGCGGACGCCCTCTCTTGCCATCAACACCACACTAGACCAGACTAGCCGCAAAAGCGACCATATCTGTTCAGCGGCTCGACCGCGACGATATGACTCTATAGCTCTTCTATATTAAATCGGGAAGCCTCTGCAAATCAGGCACTTCAGCCCACTCAGTCGCGCACCATGTCGTCCACTACCCGACGCAATCCCCCCGTTGCCCGGTTCAACACCTTCGAGGAAGCCGATGACACCATCAAAGCCCAGATCGGCCATGCCTCACTCACCCAGCGCGCCCTCAGGCATCAACTCTGGCATCCAAAGCCCGCTCACGGTCATCACGTGCCAAAGCAACGACAGTCCAAGTCGTTTGACCGCTCAGCAAGCCAAGACAGTTGGACCGACTATTCCGAGTCCCTCCCCTTGGGCCGAAGCTTCAGCTTCGATTCCTCCTCTACTCTTCGTGACCTTGATGCCGCTCGACAGACACAGTGGCGACAATCGCCTATTTCATTCTGCCAGCCCGCCTCGCCCCCTCCTCTCGACAGGCCAGTCCATGGCCAGGAGGATCCATATGCTCCATTTCCTGTGTATCGCCGGAAGCAGGCGAGGGAGGAGCAGAAGCTCGAGACGAAGGCTGCCAAGGAGAGGGAACGAGAGCGGAAGAGGGCAGATAAACTGGCGATCCGTATCAGGAGGGTGTCGGAGGCCCACGTCGCCGTACTCTCCCCTCCTCATGCGGTCGACGATGATGATGAAGGTCCAAAGCGATCGTCGTCGGCTCCCTCGTCCTCCAAGGCCAAGGAGGCAGCGATCCAGCTGGTCAAGAAGCTCACCCCGACCAGATCGAAGCTGCCTCGCAAGTGGTCGAAGAAAGGGCACGCCGTGCCCCACGTTGACGATTTTCCCACCAAGCCCGATCTCCAGAACTATCTCAATCCGTGTCCTACGGAGGACACTCGGGAAATTGCCGAACTACCGGGCGCCCTGCCTCCGTACACGCCGTTCCAGGACAAGATGAAGTCCGAGATGATTGCTCCAATATCAGATCTCGAGCCTGTCGCTATGGATCCGCCTGTGGTGCGCTCACTATCCCTAGAGAGCCCAACGGCGTCGAGGATGATGCGGTGTGACCACTGCCAGTTCGGCATCAAGCTGTATGAGCAATACTTTCACTGTTCCATCTGCAATAGCGGTGATCGCATTGTCTGCAGCGCCTGTGACGCGGCAGGTCTGAGCTGCCGACATGAGCTGACTGAGAGGGTGCGACGCGTTCTGCGATACGATGATGGCACTCGGCAGAGAAATGCAAGCCGATCGCGGCGCCGCCAAACAGACTTGGCCCCGTCAGACGCTTCTTCGCGAAGCAGACCAGCCTGTTCGACTGACGCACAAGCTGGATCTCAGAGCACGATGTCAGAATCTGGATCTCAGAGCACAATGCCACAATCTGGATCTCAGAGCACAATGCCACAATCTGGATCTCAGAGCACAATGCCACAATCTGGATCTCAGAGTACAATGTCAGAATCTGGATCTCAGAGCGCAATGCCACAATCTGGATCTCAGAGTACAATGTCAGAATCTGGATCTCAGAGCGCAATGCCACAATGTGGGTCTCAGAGCACAATGCCACAATCTGGATCTCAGAGCACAATGCCACAATATGGGCGTGCCTTGAACGAACTGCATGATCGACAATGCAATCTCGAACTCCGAGAGCTGGCTTTGCGTAAGCGTGAGCAGGATGTCACCTTCCGAGAACGTGAGGCCGCCTTGGCGGAGCGGGAGGCCCAACTGCGGATCTCTGAAGCAGAAAACGAGGCTCGTGCTCGTCAACAAGAAGTAAAGACCCAAGTGCTGATGAGCCAGTTTATCGAGGTGGCCAGCCTGGGTGCGCAGTTTGTTCGCTCGCTGTCACAAAAGTCATCATCTTCAGACAAGCACGACATTCTTGGCAGTCTTTATGATGATGTCGATGGTGATGAATACGTGCGCCAGCATGCTGGTAAGCGCAAGCCGACCGGCCGCTCCTCCAATATTTCGGGCAGCCCCGTGGCCGCATCAAGCAAGCCGTCGCCCAGAAATCCATCTTTGCGACCGGGGTCCGAAGGCAATGAAGACGGGGACGGAGGTGAAGAGGGTGCCGGTACGGCCAAACGACCGAAGCTGGACACTAAAGCCGGTGGCGAGACGTTGTACGCCTGCCACTTTTGCAAGTTCGATGGTCAACGATACTCGGAACGGAACAGGCAAGAAAAGCAGTATCGCGGCTGTTCGAGTGGCTACTGGCCAGATATCTCGAGGCTCAAACAACATCTGTATCGCGTGCATTGGCGCGGAAGGTGTTGCGATCGTTGCTACAAGACCTTCAAGCGGCCCGAGGACTTTGAGGCCCATCTCAGCGACAGCAAGGGCTGCGCGATGCGTGAATGCCCATTCCCCGAAAAGTTTGACGACGACAAGTACGATGAGATTCGGCGAAAGCGGCCGACCACCTCGGCAGAAGACGTGTGGTATATCATATACGAGGTCTTGTTTCCAGGCCATGAGCTGCCAGCGTCGCCATATGCAGACGGCACCGGCTCCGAACCAGCTGCGGCGTTTGCATCGACTGCGCCCATCTCGGCGGTGGAGATATCAATGGCTGCACAAGCCGCATTCTCCGCTCGCTTGAACCAGAGCCATCACGTAGGCTGGTTGCAGGAAGCGGGTGCACGTGAGTTCCTGCAGGAGCAGCTGCAAGAGGTGATGAACGAGGTAATTGGCTCAATGCCGCTATTGGCGCCCAGGACGCCTTCGCACGGTGTGCCATCGGCAAGTCAATCGCCAACATCGCCGTCCTGCGGGGCCAGACCAGCTCGACCGAGAGTGCAAGTGCAGGCTTTGAATGACCGGGCTGTGGCGGATTCATGCGCAGATCCCATGTCAACCACACGGGAGGCATTGACTCCGGCTGGCTCAAGTGACCAATGGTTCTTACCTAGTCATCGACGTAGCTTCAGCCGTCCTCTGCCCTCCAGAAGAGAGAGTACGCGTGAGCCAACGTTGATTTCCGGCAGCGAGACAACGCCCTCGGAAAGCTTGTTCAGGGTGGCGACACCGCTGGATGGTGATGACCGATACGACTCAGAGAGCGGTAGCTGGCGACACGGAGACGAGGCATTGGGCCTCGCAGTCACCACGTCGCCCGAATTTGACTTCCAATTCGACCACGCTGGCATGCGTGGAGTTGGAACAGGCCCTTTGGACACACCTCCGCCGCCGGCAAAGGCGTATGATGCTCTGAAGCCCACGCCGGCGCTGCCGATGTTCAAGTCCGTCAAGACCGCTAGCCTGGCCGAGCCCTACTCTTCACAAGCACTGGTGGAGACGTCGTTGAAGCCGGTTGGCTCTGATGCGTCGGCCGACTTTGGATATTCGCCCACGGAACAGGATTCATTGCGGCCAGCGTCACTTGGCCAAGCGCACATGATGGGTCATCCATCGCGCGCGCTGATGGATGTGAGGATGGCAGACTCCGCAACAGAGCCGGGCGTCGACATGAGAGCGCTGGATGTGCCTTTTGATGATTTTCGGGGTTTGAACACTGACGAGTTCGGACAGGTGAACGGTACAGACTTGACTGCTTACCTGTATCCAGATGGGCAATGGTGTGAGTTATGATATAGGTGTAGGCTACGACGTAGACAGACTTGCCAAGGGTGTGAGTTATGATGTTGTATAACGGCTTCCTGTTTCCCCACCTCAGCTAATCCTGTCCTCTGCCGACCACCACCCTGCCTTGTCCAGGATCCATGCGATGACATTGTTCGTGGCTTCACAATACTCATCACCACTCTTCCTGTTGGGCCTGGAATGCCAGTAGGCTGAGGACGCCAAACCTCACTGGAAAAGACGGGGAATCTTGCCAATAAGGCCAAGATTCAAGCTCCAGCTTCTTCTTACTATACGCCTGTCTGACCTCCAGGTCTGCTGTGCACACTGTGGGTCTCGAACAGTGAGATGGTGGAGGGGACCGCCTGCAGGATGGACTCGAGCTGCAGCTTGATCTCTTGGAACCGTTCGGCCGGTATTCCTGGACTGCCACACGTATCCTATCTCACGCCCGGACTCACTACGTCAAGCCGTGTGCATTCAAGACCGTCGGCTGATCCTACATCCATGTACCACATATAACTGCCTACCACATAACTGTCAACTGTGTTCCGCGTATAACTGTCTACCACATAACTGTCAACTGTGTTCTGCATACAACTGTCTACCACATAACTGTCAACTGTGTTCCGCATACACCTGTCTACCACATAACTGTCAACTGTGTTTCGCATACACCTGTCTACCACATAACTGTCAACTGTGTACCACATACAACTGTCTACCACATAACTGTCAACTGTCTTCCGCATATAACTGTCTACCACATAACTGTCAACTGTCTACCACATATCACTGTCCTACAGTTGTAAAGACCATCACCATCGCGTCGCCTCGGCTAGACAAACGAGCTCGTGGAGCCGAATTCGGAAAGGCAAGCTAACATCACGGAACGGACCAATCACGGCAATGGTAGAACAAAGCCCTTGGAAATGAAGAAAGTGAGAGCTGAGGTTCGGGATATGCGGCCCACTGTTCTGCGACTGCAAAGGCACCCCGAACGCAACTCGCACCATTTCGTCCTTGAACCCCGACTCGCTGCCTACGCGGAACGGGACGGCCGTCACACTCTCAGCAGCATGGCCAAAGGGCCGAGCATCGCGCATCACTGAAACTGCGGCGGCTTGAGGGGAGGGCGGCGCGGGTTGTGCACCGGGAGGAGTGATGCCTAACGACGCCAAAACGGTGGCAGCGTACGCGGCCGGGGCATCGCTGGCAGCAATCGCAGCCTTCTACGTCTTCGGGCCGACCTTCTTCATCGACGGCGACCCGGCATACGTCAGCAGCGACGGGCGCAAGCGCACCATCGTCGGCCTGGTCAACAACGCCAATGACTGCTTCATCAACTCGGTGCTCCAGGCCCTGGCGGGCTTGGGCGACGTGCGCCTGTACCTGATCAAGGAGCTGCACAGGCGCGAAATCGAAGGCGCAGAGATGTACACGGTGGCGCCGCCGGTGCTGCGCAAGGGCGACACGGCCGACAAGCTTGTCAGTCTGCAGAGTGGGCTGGTCACGCGCGCGCTGAAGGAGATGTTGGACGCGCTGAATGAACGGCCAATCTACAAAAAGACGATCAGTGCAAGGCCGTTGATTACCGCCCTGGAAAAGGCCTTTCGGACGCGCATCAGCCGGAGCCAGCAGGATGCACATGAGTTTCTGCAGATTGTGCTCGAGAGGCTCTGCGACGAATATCACGCGGCTGAGAACGCGCGGAAAAGAGCGGCGGAGAAGGCGCTGCTGCCAGGCCGCGCCGACGAGGCCGGCAGCGCTGGCAATGGCAATGGCGATGGTAATGGTAATGTTAATGGCGACGGCGACGGCAACGGCGACGGCAACGACGCGGCAACCACCCGTGCGCATGGCGGTCGCGTCAAGACGGCGGTGGCCGTGGCGTCTAACCAGGGCTTTCCATTCGAAGGCCGCATCGAGAGTCAGATCCAGTGCCAGCATTGCGGATTCAAGACCAAGCCGTCAGCCACCACGTTCGTCTCGCTGACGCTCAATGTGCCGCAGAAGTCGGCGACGTCGCTCGACAGCTGCTTTGATATGCTGCTGAAAAGCGAGGAGATCGACGACTTCAAGTGTGACAGGTGCCGGCTGTGCCAGGCTCTCGAGTGGAAGCAGGGCCTCCTGAGGTCTGCCAAGACCGACGCTGAGCGCGAGCGGCTGGAGAGCGACATTGGCAAGATTGACCAAGCCATCAGGACAGACGCTGAGAAGCCGCCCGAGGGTGTCGAGCTCCCGGATCGATCGCAGGCGCCCAAGCGGAAGATCCGCAAATCCACGCGCATCACCGTCTTCCCCAAAGTGATTGCCATCCATCTCTCGCGCTCGGTCTTCGACCCGGGCTCCTACTCGACCAAGAACATGGCCAGGGTGTCCTACACCCAGCGACTGCGCCTGGGCGGTCTGCTCAACGAGAAATGGTACAAGCTTCTCGGTGTCGTGTGCCACAAGGGCAGCCACAGCAGTGGCCACTACGAGTCCTTCCGGCGCAACCATGTGTACCCGCCGTTTGCAACGCCCGACACGTTTGCTGCTTACGCAGCCGCTTGCAGACCAGCGGTGGCCGCGTCAACACCCGCCGACTCTCTTGCAACAACATCCGCTGCCACCACGTCTGCCACCACCACCACGATCAAGACCACCACGACTACCACCGCCGCCACCACCACCATGACTCCTACCACCACGACTCCTACCACTACGACTCCTACCACCACGACTACTGCTGCTGCTGCGCCTTTGCCTTCGTCTTCTACAGAAGCGGTCCCCATCTTCGACCACAGCGCGGCCCCCATTCCCGACCACAGCGCGGCCCCCATTCCCGACCACAGCGCGGCCCCCATTCCCGACCACAGCGCGGCCAGCACGCCGCTCTCGTTGGCGGCCGAATCCAGCTACTCGGCGCGGCCACCGTCTCAATCCCAATCACTGTCCACAGCAACAACAGAGACGAGCGCAACCTACACCACCACCAACTCTACCACAAACACCACAACCTCGCTCTCCCTCCCATTCACCCGGCTCCCGCCACCGTCCTCGCCCTCGCCTTCCCCCTCGCGCTCGCCGTCAATCCGCCGCATCAACACCAGCGCGACCAGCGCGACCAGCGCGACCTCCGTCCCACAAATCACCATGCACTCGTCGCCCAACGCATCCCGCACCGATGTGCGCTTCCGCACAGCAGGAGCAGGATCGTCATCATCATCAGCGGCAGCAGCAGCAGCAGCAGCAACGCGCCGCAAAAAAGCCAGCGACCGCTGGTGGCGCATCAGCGACGATAAGATCAAAGAAGCTCGCACGAGCGATGTGCTGAGTATGCAGCGCGAGGTCTACCTGCTGTTTTATGAGTTGGAGAGGGAAGGCGAGGAGGGCTATTTTTAGACCTTGGATCCAACTCAGGGGGGGTGGGGCGGTTGTTTGTTGCATTTTGCATCGTGTGCAAGGAATCTACTACGCATAGGAGGGTTCTGTTGCAGTAAAGGAACGGGGGCAAGAAAACGGGAGAGAAAGAAAAGTGCTGTTTAATGGCGTACACGAGAAAGAGGATTAGAGCCAAGCATTTGAACTTGGCGTATTTGGGTGTTTACCGTGTTTACCGTGTTTACCGTGTTTACCGTGTTTACCGTGTTTACCGTGTTTACCGTGTTTACCGTGTTTGCAGTGTTTGCAGTGTTTGCAATGTTTGCAGTATTTACCGTATTTGCAGTGTTTGCAGTGTTTGCACCCTGCGACCGCCTTCATGTGCCACTACAACACCGTCGTCCCTCCACCCAGTGTCCGCCACAGACATCCTCGACATGGCGTCCAGCGAGCCCTCACGTGGCCGCTCTCGCACTCGATCGCACACACCCACATCGGTCAAAAGAGCGCCGTCGCCCCATCCTCAACCACAACTACAACCAGAGCGGTCGCGGTCGCGGCTGAGGTCACTGTCGCGGCCGCCTCGCCGATCTCCATCTCCACGATTGCCCTCCGGGTCGGCGAGTGCGGCCCGCAATGGGTACGGGTACGGGCGCGGCAGGACGTACAGCAGGAGTGCCAGCAGGAGCCCAATGCGCAGCAGGAGCCCGAGCGGCGGAGGCCGACGGTCGTATCGCGATCGTAGCTACAGCCGAGACGCCGACGCCAGCAGAGGTCGCGTCGGCGTGCAGAGCTCCAAGATTGTGGTGGAGAAGCTGACCAAGAACGTGACCGAGGCGCATCTGAGGGAGATCTTTGGCTCGTACGGCCAGATCGAGTCGATCGATCTCCCTCTGAATAGGCAATGTATGTCCATTGAGCAATCAATCTCCATCCATCCATCTCCATCCATCCATCCATCCATCCATCCATCCATCGCCTGGGCCTGGCGCAATTGCGTGGGCCAGACGGTCTTGGGCCACGTTGACTGACATTGGTCCAGTCATGACGAACCGTGGCACGGCGTACATCCTGTATGACCACCCCTCAGGCTCTGAATCAGCGATTGCTCACATGCATGAAGCTCAGCTTGATGGGGCTGTCATCACAGTCAGCATTGTCCTGCCGCGACGTGCATTCTCACGCTCGCCCCCTCCTGGACGCTCGTCGCGAGGAGGAGGTCCAGCACAGCCACCACCACCACCAACAATAATGAC
Source organism: Chaetothyriales sp. CBS 132003 (assembly GCA_003709865.1). NCBI lineage: Eukaryota > Fungi > Ascomycota > Eurotiomycetes > Chaetothyriales > Chaetothyriales sp. CBS 132003. Next base: position 151,984 of record QRBJ01000025.1, on the reverse strand, counting down.
AACAACATCATCATCATCATCCATGCGCAAGCTCCCGCCGCCGCCGCAACAACCGCGGGGTGCGCCGCCATCGAATCGATATCGGAGCCCGCCGCCGCCACCGCCGCCCAGACGAGGCCCTTTTGGCGGCGGCGTTGGGCGCCGAAATGACCCCGCGGACGACTATTACGCCCCCCCACCGCGTGCCGCCAGGTATTCGCGCTCTCCGACGGCGCCGCGCCGCCGTCGTAGGTCGCCCTCGTTGTCTAGATCGCCATCGCGGACTCCGCCGGCCCGGAGAGGAGGCCCTCTGCGGCGAAGTCCGCCGCGCAATGCGCCGCGCAGAAGACGACGCTCGCCCAGCTACTCCAGCTACTCCAGCTACAGTCGTAGCCGCACGCGGTCCAGAAGCCGGTCTGCTAGCAGAGGCAGATATAGCGGCAGACGGTAGCATCATGGCTTTCCGTGGACTACTCACAGTAGAATCAAGTCACCAGCGGCATCAGAGAAGCCCATCCCGATCCCCCTGATTCTCCCTTCTCTCAAACAACAAATCACCCACAGTCTCTCTCCGTGATCGTAATTTACTTTCTCTGGCCCCAGGCCTCACGTGGTCTGAAAGTCGACGGCGCTCTGAGTGAGAACTTGGCATGACGCTGTGACGACGACGATGCTCGAGAGAAGCTCCACTGGTGTGTTGGCAAACTGAATGTACGGCGCCCCGTTTAGAAAAGTATCCTCTGCCGCCCTTGCCACTCTTGCCAAGGGTGGCCCGGCCGGTTCAGCATGTATTACATGTTGGTGTGGTGTGCTGGATGTACTACGGCAACTAGCGCAATACTAAGATCTTCATCTTCCTGATTACACTATTATTCAAGCATCAATCCGATTTGATACCCATAGGCCTGGCGCTTGCGGTCTGGGCTCTTAGGGTGGTAATATAGTATTATAATTGTGTAGTAGTGTCGCACAAGAGATTTGCAGTACTGTAGTAAGGATCCTTTTTCGATATTATGGTTGCAGCACCTCTAGCTGGAGGGTGTGATTTGAGGAGCTAAAAGGCCAGTAGTAACTTAGGGCCACGCTAAGCCTAAGCCGTAACCTAGCAAGAAGCTAGGGGGGGGAGGGGGGGAGGAACCCCTTTGAAACGGATGATCCGTACCAATACTATGTATTTCTGTGCAAGTGACATGCAGATAGCACCTAATTCCACAGACACGGAGACAGAGAGCTACAATGTACCTGCACTGTATATACTCAGAGTACATGCAGATAGCACCTAATCACACAAACATGGAGACAGAGAGCTACAATGTACTTGCACTGTACATACTCAGAGTACATGCAGATAGCACCTAATCACACAAACACGGAGACAGAGAGCTACAGTGTACCTGCACTGCACATACTCAGAGTACATGCAGAGCCGCCACTGGCGAAGCACCTACGCCAGTAGAGGCAGGTCCACACTGATTGCTAATACAGTAGCTTTAAGAGCAATTGTTACCCTAACAAGGGCGCGCTTCACCAACAGGCTCTGGGTGCCTGTAAGGTTTTCCCTGGTCTTGTGCTTTAGTGGTGCGCTGCTCGAGTTAGCCTTCTTTTGGCATTTCACTAGCCGGGCGCCTGCCAAGCCCCGTTACATGGCTGCAAGATTAGTCCTTGCTATGCCAGCTTATGCCAGCTTATGCCAGCTTGTGCCAGCTTGTGACAGACCCAGCATTTCTTATCGTTTAGGTCAAAGCAAACTACCGGGCTTCTTCTAGTTCACACTAGCTTCTCCAAAGGGCTGCAGCTGCACAACACCCCCACATCCACTTGGGTTTTGCATTCTGCTCGCATGTCCAGGACTGGGAATATTACCCGACTGGCCAGGCGACAGGAATGTCAAGCAACTGCCAATTCGGAGATTAGGCAAGACCTGTTCTTGCGACAAGCACAGCAATCAGTTGGTTGCCCAAGGGCGCGGCGCTGATCAAGTTTTGAATCCCACTGGCCGTGAGTCTTTGGTTAGTACAGTAGTACTGTCGTTAGTTAGCTAGCCTAGGGCAAGGAAGGTGGTTAGAGAGGCCACCCTCCTTCGTACCCGGACCGCGGCATCCATGTTAGATTTTAGCTACGGCCGAGTTTGGGGGGTCCAGATTCGGAATCGATGTTGCGTAGAGAACAAAGCACTTCAGCACACACGCATCCTCGGTTCGACGAGGAGGCATGATGCGCTCGCACGGCCAGCATCAGAATTAATAAAGGAGCGCTCGACGCTCACGCGACCTCGGTCAACCCCCCCCTATCCTATCAGTCTAGGTTCCTGGCCTGCACGCGGCAGATGTATCGGCTCCAAGCAGGCGAATGTTTAATTAACAGAGAAAAAGTCGGGCGCGCGGCGGGCAATTATAGTCGCAGCCTTGGATATTTTATTCCTATGCCCGCGCCCTATTCGGTGCTTGCAGACCACTGCTCCTCCATTAAGGGGTCGCCGGCAGCGATCGCAGTGCGCGCGCTTAGGCAGACTTTTTTTTTTCCCTGCCCTTGGCATAGCATGTGGACCTTCTGCCCCAGGTTTTCAGGCACTAGTTAAGCAAGCGCAAGTGCTCGCCTGCCGTCGCTCAACAAAGGAAGGAGGAAGCAACCGTCGGTTACACGCCGACCCCAATTTCTTTAAACGCCAGCGCTAGACGGCAAAGAGCAATCTTTAGCAATCTTTGCCAGCCTGCCTGGACAACAGCAGGCATTGCTTGCTTGTGGTTCGACGCCTCTTCGCATGATGAGAACAACAACAACAACAACAACAAGCAGCACATGATGAGGGCAACAAGCAGCACATGATGAGAGCAACAAGCAGCGCATGAACCACCCACACCCACTTGCCGCCACCTGCCGCCCCTCGCCCCTTGCCCCTCGCCCCTCGTCGCGCCTTCCTTCCCGCGGTATGACTCCTGCCTTTTTCGTCCGCCACAAACTCCCCTCCGCGCCTTCCTCTCTGCGGCAATGGCAACTGCGACTCAGTCTGACGGGCCGGACGACGACCACAGCGAGGTGATGGACGACCGCAGCGAGGTGATGGACGACCGCAGCGAGGTGATGGACGACCGCAGCGAGGTGATGGACGACCGCAGCGAGGTGGTGATGGACGACCGCAGCGAGGTGGTGAAGGACGACCGCAGCGAGGTGGTGGACGACCGCAGCGAGGTGGTAAAGGACGACCACAGCGAGGTGATCAATGACCACAGCGACATCGACGACGATGGACATGGCGATGCCGCCGCCGCCGACCAGCACAGCGTGGACGACGGACATGGCGATGCAGCGGCCGACCAGCACAGCGTGCAAAACGGCGACCGGCTCGCCTCCCCCGTCGAGCCAACGGCGTACAGCCTGTTCACAAACCCGCCTGATCTGGCCAAGATGAGGCAACGCCTATTTGCTGTGTCCGAGTCGGTGGAAATGTCTGCTGCCGACTTCGAGCAGTACTTTCCCTTCGTCGACAACGTGTGGAGAAGGACCAAGCTGGGCATCGACGAGCTTGCGCCCGGCAGCAACACCGAGCTCTACTGGTGCCGTCTCCGCAAAGCGCCCGGCCTGAAGGCTCAGCTGCCAAAGCCAACGCCAGAGGGGAAGACGCGGCGGCGAAAGCGGGAGAAGCCCGACAAGACCTGCAACATGGCCATCAAAGTCGTGCGCACTGACGGCCCGGACAACAGGGTCGTCATCTCCAGGACGGTGTCCGCGCACGAGGAGCACAGCCACGACCTCGGCTACATCGACTCCATCAAGCGCAACGGCGCCATTATGGATGTTGCGCGCCGAGAAGCCGTCCGGTCGTTCCTTCCGCTGTCCATCTTCTGGAAGATGCAGCAGGAGCCCGACAAGATGGAAGAAGCCGGCGGCAAGTTCATGAAGGTGTCTGACGTGCGCAATGTGCAGTACGCTTGGCGCCAGGAGAATCCCACGGCGCCGCTCAAGTCGCACACCGGCTTCAACCCTCAGCGAGCCGGCTTTGTCGGACGCGGGCCCGGCCGAAAGCCGAGTCCACAGCAATGGACGGACTCGCCCGCTGCGACGCCGGCGCAATTGGCCCAGCCGCAGATGCTGCAGCAACAGCCCGCGTGGAACGCTCGAGCTCTGGCCACTCCCCAGCCCAAACAGCCTCTCCTCCAGCCCTCTACCACGCAGCCCCCCCTCCAGCCCTCTACTACGCAAGCCCCCCTCCAGCCCTCTACTACACAAGCCCCCCTCCAGCCCTCTACCACGCAGCCCCCCCTCCAGCCCGCTGCCACGCAGCCCTCCCCCTTGCAACCGCCATATCAGCCGCCTCCGCCTCCGCCATACCAATCCCGGCCGCCCCCCTTTTCTCCCCCCCTGGGGCCGCCGCCGCCGCCGACAGCCAGCACGCTTCAATATCCCGAGCATGCCCGTACCTTTCTCGCCCCCTATCTGCCGGATGTTCGTGCCGTCCAAGCAAGGCAACGCCCTCATGTCACGCTTACGTATGCGTGTTCGCTCGACGGCCGCATTGCTATCCTGCCGCAACAGCGCACGCCGCTGTCCGGCCCAGAGTCCAAGTCCATGACGCACTACCTCCGCTCAACCCACAGCGCAATCCTCGTCGGCGTGCGCACAGCCCTCGCCGACAACCCTGCCCTTAACTGCCGCCTGGCAGGTGCCGCCGGCTACGGCGCCCCGCCTCATTCCGGCGTCATGCAGCCACGGCCAATTATCATCGATCCCCATGCCCGCTTGCCCATCCACCCCAAGATGGAAATGCTCAGGGCGGTGTGCGACGGACGCGCCTTGGGCCCCTGGGTTATTGTCTCGCCCTCGGCCCAGCTGCATCCCACCGCGGTGGCCACGCTCAAGGCACACCGCGGCGAGTATCTCCAAATCCACGATTACAATCCCAACACCGGCGGCTTCAGCTGGGATGGAATCTTCAATGTCCTCTACCGTGAGGGCATCCAGTCGGTCATGATCGAAGGCGGCGCCTACATTTTGTCGGGCCTTCTGCGGCCTGGATATGCCCACCTCATCGATTCTGTCATCACCACCATCGCGCCACAGTATCTTGGCCAGCAGGGCCTGCAAGTCAGCCAACCCACTTGCTTGGATGAGCAAGGCAGGATCGTGCCAACACGTCTGAAAGACGTACGCTGGCAGCCAATCGGTGATGCCGACGTCGTCATGTGCGCACGCATGCAGCAGCCCCCTCCTCCACCTCTGCCCCCGCCTCCGCAGCAGCAGTCGCGGCCGCAGTCACGGCCACAGTCACAGTCACGGGAACAGTCACAGTCGCAGCCACAGCCTCAGCCACAGTCACAGCAACCGCCACAGCCGCAGCCACAGCCGCAGCCACAGCCGCAGCCACAGATCCACACTTTCCCTGTCATTCAAAAGGAGCTCCAGGGATCACACATTGAACCTCATCCTTACCCCCAGCCACAGCCACGGTCACAGCCACAGCCGCCGCCACAGCCATCGTCACAGCCACAGCCGCCGCCACAGCAGCTACCACCACCACCACCACCGCAGACGCCATTACAGCCGCCGCCCCAGCAGCCTCAGAGCCCTGCAGGAGACCAACCGAGCAATGCAGGCGGAATTAAAGCAGACCATGACGAGCGTAGGAACAGTGCACGCGCCTCGACACCGGCACCAGCACAAACCAACAGTCAATCCACGGTAGATCATGGCCATCATCATCTACCTCCAGCGACATCGGCGCCAGGACCGCCGGAGCCGAAGAGACGAAAGACGGATAGAGGTGCTACAAAAGACACTTAGCCACTGGCTGGCAAGGCTCTGGCAAGGCTGTGGCAAGGCTGTGGCAAGGCTACGGCAAAGCAATGCCACAGCTGGTTCAGCAAGGAAATGAGACCGAGTCGAGCGTTTATCACGGGTTATGGATTACAAAAGCAAGACAGCCATGATGTATATATACTCTGTACTAGTAGATAGGTCGAGGACGACGCGCGGGCGTGCTGGCGGGCTACAGAGCAGCAGTCGGACAGGCCAAAATCTAGAAGCGGATTCTTGATCCAGGTGAACGAAGCAAGGTGCCTGGTGTTGGCAAAGTGGACCAGACAGTAGAGAGTTAGCTAGGGAGCTGCCTGCATTTGTTGATTTCTATATAGTTCCCTCTTCGAGAAGACTGAAGCGGCTTTTACCTACGCCCTCGAACGAGCATAGGACAGATTCATAAGTCCAAGAGAAGCAGTTCCAAGATTACTCCCGCCAACCTTCTAACCTTCTGATGTTCAAAACTTGATCAATCTTACTACTGTTGTTTTTTTCCAGCTCAAGACTCGGCGGATTTCTTCAAACCACCCCATTACAGAGGCTCTCTCTTACTACTGTTGTTTTTTTCCAGCTCAAGACTTGGCGGATTTCTTCAAACCACCCCATTACACAGGCTCTCTGACAAGCGGTCAACATTGTGGCTGTGGAGTTTCAGCTATAACTTCGTGCTGAGTCTATGGTAAACTGCCAACCACCAATGAGAGCCGATTGGGTCCAACAGCGCGCGCAGGATCAGGGCCGATATTGCGGGGGACACAACCCGTTCTAGCCAATCACAGCCTTCTGATTGCGAATGCACTCCACAGAGTTGGCCGATATCGGGCCCGTCCCCTTGATATGATGGGATATATGCGTCGCCTGTCAGGTTATTTTTTCTATTTCGCCTCTTTTCCAATTCTACAGCACCAGTACTGTTTGCTCTGACTGAGCAGACTGTCTTGTACGCGAGAGAAAAAGTGTGTGTGTGTGTGTGTGTGTGTGTGTGTTGAGCATTTGCGTGAAGCGAATTGCCCTTTTCTTGTACAATATGCCGTCGGTAGAGAAAAAGCCAAGAACTCTATATGACAAGGTCTTCTTGGACCATGTTGTCGACGAGAAGCCAGATGGCACTGTGCTGCTGTATATTGGTAAGTGTGTAGCCTGGATGCAAAGAAAAAGAAAAAGAAAGAACAAGTCAAAAAAAAAACTACTACTCCCACACGCAAAAGGATTCTTGATTAACACCCTCTACAGACAGACATCTAGTCCATGAAGTCACATCGCCACAGGCATTTGAAGGCCTTGAAAAGGCCGGCCGAAAAGTGCGTAGGCCGGACTGCACCTTGGTCACGACCGACCATAATGTCCCCACCACACCCCGCAAAAACTTCACCACTGTCGCAGATTTCGTCAAGGAAAAGGACTCGAGGTTGCAGTGTGTGACGCTGGAGGAAAACGTCAAGAAGTTTGGTCTGACCTACTTTGGCCTCGGTGACCAGAACCAGGGTATTGTCCATGTCATCGGTCCCGAACAGGGCTTCACCCTGCCAGGCACCACCGTGGTCTGCGGTGATAGCCATACCTCGACTCACGGCGCCTTTGGTGCCTTGGCCTTTGGTATTGGTACTAGTGAAGTCGAGCACGTGCTCGCCACTCAGTGTCTGATCACCAAGAGAAGCAAAAATATGCGGATACAAGTCGACGGCAAGCTGGCGCCCGGAGTCAGCTCAAAGGACATCATCCTGCACGTCATTGGCCTCATCGGCACAGCAGGTGGCACAGGTGCCGTCATCGAATTCTGCGGCTCTGCAATCCGATCGTTGAGCATGGAGGCTCGCATGTCGATATGCAACATGTCGATCGAGGCCGGTGCTCGTGCTGGAATGATCGCGCCCGACCAGATCACGTTTGACTATCTCAAGGGCAGGCCGCTGGCCCCCAAGGTTGACAGCACCGAGTGGAAGAAGGCGGTCAACTACTGGACCAGTCTGCGGTCCGACCAAGGCGCCTCGTACGACGTCGACGTCTTTGTTGATGCCAAAGACATTGCCCCCACAGTCACATGGGGAACATCTCCTCAAGACGTTGTCCCAGTCACCGGCGTCGTGCCCAGTCCAGATGATTTCAAAGATGCCAACAAGAAGGCCAGTTGCAAGCGCGCTCTCGAGTACATGGGCTTGACTCCGGGCACGAGAATGGAAGACATTGAGCTCGACAAGATTTTCATTGGCTCGTGCACAAACTCTCGAATCGAAGACCTGCGTGTTGCCAGCCGCATCGTCGAGGGCAAGCACATTGCCAAAAGCCTGAAACGAGCCCTGGTTGTGCCCGGCTCGGGCAATGTCAAGAAGCAAGCCGAGCGGGAAGGCTTGGACAAGATCTTCCTCAATGCTGGCTTTGAGTGGCGAGAGGCTGGATGCTCCATGTGCCTGGGCATGAATCCCGACATTCTGGCCCCGCGCGAGCGATGCGCCAGCACTTCGAATCGAAACTTCGAGGGCCGGCAAGGCGCACTCGGCCGCACGCATTTGATGTCACCTGCTATGGCTGCCGCTGCCTCCTTGACCGGCAAGATCACAGACGTGCGGAAGCTGGCTGCTTTTACCCCCGCCCAAAAGTCAAGCCCCCAACTTGACGTGCAACCAGAAATTGCCGAAGTCGACACGGAAGAAGAGCTGGACGCCGTCTTGGACAGCGCGGCCAAGGAAACGCCGGGCCGCGCCAGCAGCTCCGCTCTTGCAACAGCCGCAAGCGGCTTCCCCAAATTTACCGTGCTCAAGGGCATCGCCGCTCCGCTTGACAAGGCCAACGTCGACACTGACGCAATCATCCCCAAGCAATTCCTCAAAACCATCAAACGCACCGGCCTCGGCTCTGCGCTCTTCCACCCGCTGAGATACAACGAAGATGGGTCTCCAAACCCCGACTTTATCCTGAATCAAGAACCCTACACCAACAGCAAGATTCTCGTCGTCACTGGGCCGAATTTCGGATGCGGGAGCAGCCGTGAGCATGCTCCCTGGGCTCTGCTGGACTTTGGCATCAAATGCATCATTGCGCCATCGTATGCTGATATCTTCTTCAACAACACATTCAAGAATGGCATGCTGCCGATCGCAATTGCCGACCAGAGTGCGCTGGACAAGATCGCGGATGAAGCCAAGGCCGGGCGCGAGCTCAGCGTCGACCTGCCCAATCAGACCATCTCGACGGCCGACGGCACAGAGTTGGCCAGGTTTGATGTTGAGGAGTTTCGCAAGCACTGCTTAGTCAATGGCCTGGACGACATTGGCCTGACCATGCAGCTGGAGGAGCAGATCTACAAATTCGAGGCCAAGCGGAGTCTCGATACGCCGTGGTTGGATGGCAGTGGCTATTTGAAGAAGTGGCGCAAGGGGCCGGTCAAGTTGGAAGCGGCGCCCGTGCCCAAGACGAACAGAGGAGAAGTCAAGACTGATCCTGTTGAATGGTAGGCAACTTGGAAGCGGCGCCCCAAGACAAGACAAGACGAACAGAGAAGTAAAGACGAACAGAGAAGTCAATGGTAGGAAACTTGGACACCGGACTGAATGACCAACCACCCTTGACCAGCAGTTCATTGTTTTGATCTTGGTGAGCCCCAGGCTGGGCGTATGTGGCGTATCCCCTACACTCCCGTACTCAATCGAGTTGGCTCACTCCACGTTTTGCGTCGGCCGGTGGGGCCTTTGCCCGACCAATCCGGCGTCTACAACCAAATGCACGCTATTTGCGGCATTGTGATTGGCCGCTCCACAAGCTTGACATCATGTGGCTAGGGCATTCGAGGCGACGCGGGTGTGAGATGTGAGTGATCCGGGGGGGTGCTGCCCCTCAGGAGCTATTCCCGGGGTCGAACGGGGCCACCGGCCTCGACGACATCTCACCGTCCATCTGCTTCCCCATCTCCCCAGGCGCACACCATCACCACGACCACCGCTTTCGCCATGTCGGGTGCCACTTCCGCCCTGGGTGCCACTGTCCATACCCATGAATCACTTGCGGCCTCGCTAGTCGACGTTGGCATCTTCAAGGATACCCTCCTCCCAGGATTTGCCCTCCAGTCCGGACTCGCTGTTTTCGCGTATGGCATCGGAAGAGCCACAGACCTGGTCTCTCTCAAGGATATCGCCTTCCCCGCTGGCCAAGTGCTGACCGCATGGTGGTCGGCCGTTGGACGCCGCTTGTACCACTATGGCTTGCCGCTCGACCAAGTCCTGCGCATGCAGTCTCGACCTGAGAAACTTCTCCTCGGTGGTGTCACCCTCTGGGCCGGGTACAAGGCCCTCCAACAGATCTCTGCTTTGTCCAAGCGTGGCGCCAAGGATGATGCCAAGTATAGCACGGTCAAGGCCGACGACGCTTTCTGGAACAAGTCGCTGCTGACCCTCTATCTCCCAGAGGCTCTCTTCTCCACCGCAATTGCCCTGCCATGGACTGCGCCTTTCCGCCACACAGGAGCTGTGCTGACCGGCTATCATCCGATTGCACAGAGCATCGCCGTTGGGCTCTTCTCCTTCGGCTTCTCCCTGGAGCTCCTCGCCGACTACCAGAAGGCCAATGACGCCAACTCCCCCGACTCCCTTTGGTCGGTGTTCACTCGACCCAAGTAAGAAAACGTTTGCCACGCTCGTCTCCGGTAACGGACTGACATTGTCGGCCAGGACCCTCGGCTCCATCGTCTCGCTTCTTTCCTTCCCAATCCTGCTCTACTCCTCTGACATGCTCGCTCCCATCGAGCTCCTCGGCCCCGTCGCATACTCCATCTTCAAGCGATACCAAATTGGGTCTGGGACAACCATCGAAGCCGATGTGGAGAAGGCCAAGGCGGAGGTGAAGGAGGCCGAAGAGGGAAAAGGTGAGTGGGTCAAGAAGGAGGCTGAGGAGGCAAAAGATGAGATCGTCAAGATCGCCAAGAACAAGAGCTTCCTCAGCGTTCTTGCCGTCGGTCTGGTCTTTGGCTTGGTCGAGGGCTTCTGGCACGGGCCATTCACTGTGTAGAGCATGGCAGCAACGTGGTCTGCGTCGATGCACCAATCTGCGGAGTTAAGCGGATTTCAAGCCATGCTATAAGTTTCTCGCCAGTGCGAATTGGCCGTGTTGTGCTTTGTTGTGCCGTGTTGTGCCGTATTGTTTTTAAAAGCGTGTATGGAAATTGGTTTTTTTTTTTAAAAAAAAGTGTGTATGGAATCCCCACTGGCCATGTATGTTATCCGCTGGTTTCCACTTGGCACCTGGCAGTTTGTGACTAGTTCTGGGACACCAGGTTAAGCAGGCATATGTCGCGCCTTCCAGGATAGGGACGCGCTGTAGGTGTCTTGGTCAATTTGAGCCGTCACCATTCCTCTCTAGAACGTGCTATTAGCTCCTACCTGCGTGGACTTGTCCGACCAATCTATCGGTCCAGACTCGTCGTTCGGACCGCCTGTTCGCGGGTTTGGACGAGGCTCCCCGAAGGCAAAGTAGCCTCTGGGGAAGGCGGCGAATAGGCGAATCGGCGAACAGGTGAATATGCCAAGATCCAAGATCCAGCCTTCTCCCCAACAGCGCCCGCCCCTCAGCTTGACCTCAGTGACCCACTGAGGGGCAACGCGTCGACTTTTTTTTCTCCAGAATTGCTGTCTCCCCATCCAATGGGGCTCATACAACACACGTAGCTCCGGCCTCTGGCTTCGACATTCCTACAATGATTAACTCATGATGGCAGAGCTGTGTTGATCGTGAGCTCATGCTGAGCAAAATTGCCGTACCTTGTCTCACTGTCCAGGTCCCAGGTTAAGTAATTAATTAGCGTCTGCTTTTCACGCTGTCCAGTTCAAATCGGGAAAAAGCCTACCTCCGATAAGTAGCGTCTGCCTTTCATACTGTCCCCTTCTGCTTGCTGCCTGTGCTTCCTACCGCTTGTCTGTCATCACCATGTCTGCCCTTCCCTTGAGGCAAGGAAACGGTAGTGGCCTGTCCACGCCCACGTTTAAGGGGTCGGTAGATGTTCGAAATGAGATCAATCCGGTCCAGAGCCACTATGTTGGAATTGACGTAGGCACTGGCAGCGCCCGAGCGTGTATCATCAACGAAAGTGGCGACATCGTGGGCCTCGCCTCCGAGAACATCGGGCTGTGGCAGCCACAAACAGGCTATTATGTGTGCCTCTCCCATCAACCGTCTCGCCTGTGCTCCGTCTGACGATCGAGCCAGGAACAATCAACAACCGACATCTGGCGTTGTATCTGTGACAGTGTTAAGCGTGCCATCACCCAGAACAACATCAATACCGCGTCCATCCGCGGCATCGGCTTCGACGCCACTTGCTCCCTCGCTGTCTTCACGCACGACACCGATGAGCCGGTGTCAGTAACGGGCCCGAATTTTGATCGGTCTGGAAACGACCACAATGTGGTCCTCTGGCTCGACCATCGCCCCGTTGAGGAGACCAAGAAGATCAATGCCACTGGGCATAAGCTGCTGCGCTATGTCGGCGGCACCATGTCCATCGAGATGGAAATCCCAAAAGTGCTTTGGCTGAAGAACAATATGCCGCCTGAGCTTTTTGCCAGGTGCAAGTTCTACGATCTGACTGATGCGTTGGAGCATCTGGCCACTGGCAATGAAAACCGGTCGTTTTGCTCGGTCGTGTGCAAACAGGGCTACGTACCTGTCGGCGTTGACGGATCTGTCAAGGGCTGGCAAGAGGACTTCCTCAAAGACATCGGCCTTGAGGAGCTGGCAGAAGATAACTTTAAGCGTTTGGGCGGCGTCAATGGAGTAGTATAGTCGTGCCCTTCCACTCCTCTATCAGCACTGACATTGGGACAGAATGGCCAATACCTTTCAGCCGGAGAGCTGGCTGGACATTTATGCGAGCGAGCGGCAACTGAGCTTGGCCTTCCGGCAGGCATTGCTGTAGGCTCTGGGGTCATCGATGCCTATGCAGGCTGGATCGGTACTGTTGGTGCGAAAGTTCCCCTTCCCTCTGACAAACTCGATTCCACACACGCGCCCAATGATCAATCGCAAGCCTTCACCCGTCTCGCCGCGGTTGCAGGCACTTCAACCTGTCACCTCGTCATGTCTAAGGATCCAGTCTTTGTCCCCGGCGTTTGGGGCCCATACCGCGATTCCATCATCCCCAACTACTGGATGGCAGAAGGCGGCCAGTCTGCTACCGGTGAGCTGCTCAAGCACGTCCTAGAAACACACCCTGCCTACCAATCTGCTCTGTCCCTGGCCGAGTCGCTCAATGCCAATGTCTACGACTTTCTGAACGAGCATCTCCGAGACTTGAAAACCCAGCGCTCGGCACCCTCGATTGCCCATCTGGGCAAGCACTTCTTCTTCTACGGCGATCTGTTCGGCAACCGCTCACCCATCGCCGATCCTACTATGTCAGGCTCTGTTGTTGGTCTGAGCAGCGACAAGAGTCTTGACGGATTGGCGCTCTACTACTACGGCACCATGGAATTCATTGCTCTGCAAACGCTCCAAATCATCACGACGATGAATAAAGCCGGCCATGAAATTAAATCCATCTTCATGAGTGGCAGCCAATGCCAGAATGATATCCTCATGTCGTTGGTGGCAACGGCGTGCGATATGCCAGTGCTCATCCCCCGATACGTGCACGCTGCAGTGTGCCATGGTGCAGCCATGCTGGGCGCCAAGGCTGCAAGTGCGGATCGAGAGGGCAAAACGGAGGATCTGTGGAGCATTATGGATCGGATGAGCAAGCCGGGCAAGGTGGTGCTGCCCACTCAGACAAAGAGCGTGAAGCCGTTGTTAGACGTCAAATACAAGGTCTTCTTGGAGCAGTGTGAGAGGCAGCGCGAGTTTAGGCGCATGGTCGATGAGGTTGTGGAGAAGCAGACGGTTGACGTTGTCGAGCACTAGAGTTCACCATGGCAACGGTCCAATCTGGTCTTTTTCTGTACATGTATGTAATCCATACACTCCCTAAAATATTGCCACCGCATTCGGAGGACTGGCCACCCCACCGGGGACATGGCAGGGCACACTGCTTACAAAGAAGCTCCACCTACCCTGCCTCTCACACTCCCGGCTTAACTCCTCCAGATCGAACAACTCACCAATGTTGCACCCCCAGCCGGCAAGCAAGACCTCATGCATGCTCCAGTCGTAGCGCGAGGGCCACCGCTCAAAACTAGGATGGTCCGAAGCCACGGCGGAGAAATTGTTCCAAATCCACTCCAGCACTTGGTCCGACTGCTCCACGCCGCCCAAGCCCGGCGACCGCATCTCCTGCAACGCCGCGAGCTGGCCGGTCGTGAGCGCGCGAAAGGCGGGGAAAAACGCGCTGCGCACGATCAGAATGTCACCAAAGTGAACCTCGGTGCCTTGATGAGCCAGCGTCTTCTTCAGCCAGTCCAGCTTGATATCTGTAGACTCGAAACTGTTGAAACCGCCACCCACATCCCGCTTTCCCTCCTCCGTAGTCGCTGCCCATCGCGCGAAATCCACCAGGATGCCTCGGCCCGTCACCCCGCCACGCCTCGCCATGTTCTGGATTCCCAGAATATCCGGGTTGCTGTGGCCCCGAGTAGGCCCCACTCCGGCGATGTCGTCTACCGTCACATTGTTGTAGAACCGCGCCGCCGCCTGGTACCCGTAATGTCGCAGGCCGTCCCACTGGCTGCTGCTCTGCGTGTTGAGCGTCCACGTCTCGTCGTGTACGATACGTGGTTTCTTCTGATAGACGTTCTTGACGAATGCCTGACGGTGGAAGAGCGGCTGGTTGCTGTTGGCCTTCTGGAAGTCGAGCGGGGCGTCCAGGAGCACGCGGATGCCGGTTTTGATCTCGGAGCTAGCAGCGGCCGCGATGATGGACGGTGTTTGCCGGTTCAGGAAGCCGAGCTCGTCGTCGGCGCCGTAAGCACCCCATGCGTTGAGCCGTTTGGGTGCGGCAGCGTCATCGCCGTCGTTGCGCACGAGCGGCAGGGCAGAGAATGCGACCGGTGGTCCAGCCATCGTTTCTCTCTCTCTCTCTCTCTCTCTCTCTCTCTCTCTCTCTTCAATTCACGTTTCGGTGGTGATGATGATGACGATGGCAAAGGCAGCGATGGCAGTGATGATAGCGACGAGAAGCAACGACCAGGTCTTGGACAAAATGCTGGTATATGACTTACCTTGTTTTCAGAAGCATTAATATAAATCACTTACTATGAATATGGAGATTCTTCTTAGGAGAAAGTAGCAATGAGGGGAAAGAGGGTCAACACCGAGGTTAGATGCAGCTCATTCAACATCCCCATCGTAATCGTAATTATCTCGTATTAAGCTAAGCTGATCAAGGAACCAACACCATATATCACCCAAGACACATTTTGATCCAGCACGGGAGTAGTGGCAATTTGGGGCCTATACGTTGCAGGCTGGATAAACACAAACGTTTTTGTCGCCAGCCCAGGACCGAATGTTATTAATACTTCACGGGCCAATGCCACTCCCACTTTTGGAGATGAAAGTGTCTTGGCAAGACCATAGACTACAGATAGGTTGCTTGATGTCCCTGGATATCCCTCTGGTTATTTCTTTCTTTCATGATGCCTGACGAGTCAGCACCACCCTCGAACTCGATACCGGCCTAGCTCGCTACTTCGATGGCATTCCTCTTCTCAATGCTGCTTCCATCTTGATGCTCCTCGGCCCCGTGTGGCCCGACTTACTCTTCAGGGGCGTCTTTCCCGACCTTCAGACTTGTGCGTTTCATCCTGGCCTTTGTCTCAGTGGTCCCCGGCCGTTTAGTTTGACCTGTCTAATTGAGAATTGGATTGATATCCAACTGTAGAAACGGTGGCTTCGCATCCAGGTTTTCTCTCACACTCGCCCTGCGTTTAACTTGGCTGCCCGCTGGACTCCATGATCATCCTCATCCTGAGATCCACTTCCGCCTGCCTCTGCTTCAAATCCGTCAAAATGCTAGCATGTAGCGGCGTCGCTAGCACTGCCGCTATAGCATACTCGCCATCATGCGAGATCGACAGTCTCGCAACCTGCTCATCCACCACCGCTGTCTCCCCTTCCTGTCCTCCACGCACATTATCTGCCGCCACATCCTCGCCAGCCAATTTCAGCAATTCGTCCTCGTCAAAATTCCATCCATTGCGATTCACACGGCACACAATCTCCGGCGCCACACTCCCACTACCAGCAGCAGTTTCCACCCACAAATCTCTCCAGCCCAGCAGATCCGCTCGCCAGGCCTTCTTCGCCGCTTCTTTAGCCGCCCAACGGCCAGCGAGGAAAAGGCTCAAGCTGCGCACATTCGCCTCCGGCAGCCCACGTGGTCTCTGCCACCACGGGTACCGGCGCTGCAGTTGGATAAAGTCATTCTGGTGGAAGACACGCTTGAGCAAGGAGAGACCATATGAGTTATGTTCAAAGCGCGTCGGGTTGGACCAGTCAAGAATGCGCCGTGCGTGTGAGATGTCAGTGCCGATAGTGAGCGCGTAAGGGAAGGGCGCGCGCATAGCCCTATATGCGTCGGCGTTGTGGAGTGAAAAACATTAACTTCGCCAGCAACCCAAGATAGGGAAAATCTGACGTGAGCTCACGGTCAGAAGTAGGGGGGATCCACAACGGCATGGTGTAGGCAGCATCACGTGACTTCCAAAAGGGGCAGTCCCTACACTCCTGCTCTAATTTGATGGAAATAGAGTTTACACTCTAGCACTTTCCTTCCGTTGCTAATTTGGTCATTTATACGGCCTCCATTACTTTCAAGCATATTGTCCCTGTCCCGATCTATCCCACAGCTCATCACTCCCTTGACTAAAGAGTTCGAAGACTACTCCCCATCAAGCTCTATTGTCAGGGGGAAATTCGCTGGTAGACATCTATCCTTGGTTCGTGACTTGATTGGAGAGACTGATTGTCACGGCAGGCGCAGTCATATGAGCAGGGCTTGGCAGGAGCCTAATCTATCTGCTCATCCGTAGCTCTCAGATCGTAGATCATCTTGCAATCCATTCAATCGTCAGATTTCATCCATCTGCTCGTTCTACTGGCCGCAGCCTTCAGACTGATGGTATGTATTGCATACCTCATACAATCAAACTCTAGTCTATATTAGAGACTGCACCTGGCGTTGCACTCTCCTCTGCAGCCTATAGGTATACAGCATAATAGCGTGGAAGGGAGGAGCTTATAAGATACACGGACTACTGCCTTGAAGTATAAAGTTAACCACGATGGTCTGCGGACAAGGTGAGGGCCTTCCTATGAGTGTATAGGTATTATTGTGTTACATGTAGTGTCTGTAATTGTTGGAATGCAGAAATTGCAAAGCTATGGAGCTGTGGGCGAGGGCTAACACGAAGCTGAAGTGGTGCTGGCCAACCTTTCGGTCGGGAAGCTCCGACAGTAATACTGTCTTACTCTAATACGAGTACTATTAATATAACGTGAGCCAATACCGTAATACAACCTTCTATTTTTGTCATAGTGTCTTGGCGTTCGGTACATCTTCCCCTGTAGAGCATATGTGGTCGCCTAGTGGCCAGTTCCTAAGACTGCTATACTCTAAGTCTAGTAAGACGCCTGTGGAGGAAGAAACCACTATTATGGGCGATTAAATATAAAAGGTTTTGAAGGAAATAGAAGACTTGGGGTGCTCCATCAACGAATGAGGGGCCTATTATTCCCAAGGGATAGGGCGTGCGAAGTCCAGGAGCAATTGGCCAATCAAAACATTGGCAAGGCTCAGAAGACTTTCTCCAAACTTAGATGGTCCAAAGACAGGGTTGTTTTGTTCTCCCATAATGCAGTGATTGGGCGCACAAAAGTCCAACCAGGTAGAACAAGACTTGACGTACGCTAATGCATCCCGCGCGATGATTCCTAGTATGGACTAGCGTATTATGGGCGTAGGTAAGCGCCTTCAAAGAACTATAACAATCTGACTGAGCCCAATTTACTTTTTCGTGGGACTTACAGCACATTTATCGGTACACCTAAGACAATCTGATCACACCTTATTAGATCTTGTCATTATGTTAGCACTTCTTCTTGCTTTTGCTCCTCTATTATGGACAATAGCCACTCTATCTCGCAATTATCGACAGGCCCAAACTACAGGGCTTCCAGTCTTAATAAGCCCAGTCAACCCTTTCAACCCGCTCTGGATTCTCCTTCGCCCTTATATTAATCCGCTACTATCGCACCTACCTTTCAATTTAGGATATTTCACACAGTACAACTTCCTCGGATGGGAATGGCGTGATAAGAATCGGCTTCATACCATTCATGGCCCTATTTTCATAATAGTCACACCAGCTGAGAATCAGCTCATTGTAGCAAACAAAGAAGCCTACAAATATATATTCAAGCGCATCAACGAATGGCCAATGAATCCCGCCTTTAATGCTCCTCTAGATATCTTTGGCCCCAATGTCGGAACTACCGAAGGACATATCTGGCAACGTCAGCGGAGAATCACTACCATAGCTTTCAATGAGCGCAACAGTGAACTGGTCTGGGAAGAATCCATCAAACAGGCCAACCAAATGTTAAGGAAATGGGTCTCTACTACAGGAGATAAGGGTATCATTAGCATAATGGAAGACGTGAATCTCCTCACGCTCCACGTGCTTGCCGGTGCCGGTTTCGGATTGAGCTATGATTTTGACAGTCCTTTGACCGCTGTAACTCCAGGCCACACCATGAGCTATCGTGATGCCTTACGGACTCTCGTGAACAATATATTTATCACGTTCGCTATTTCCTTGGTGAAAATCCCGCCATTCCTCCTGCCCCATAGTATGAAAAGGGTTCTATATGCCCTCGAAGACTTCAGGAGATACATCACCGACATGGTCGCAAATGAGCGCGCTGCTTACGAGCGCGGCGAGGGGCCTTCCAACGCCAACCTCATGTCCAGCATCATTCGCGCCTCTGCGGAAGCAGATCAAAACAGAGTTAATCAAACTGGAAAGTCAAGCCGAGGAAGTTTGAATGATGAGGAAATCTCGGGTAATCTGTTCGCCTATAACATAGCGGGTCAAGATACTACTGCCAGCACCATCTCATACATCATTGCAATGCTGGCTTGTTTCCCTAAATGGCAGGCATGGCTTAGGACGGAGCTTCAAGAGGTCCTTGGAGAGAATGATACCGGAGCATCCAAATACCAGGATATTTACCCACAACTCAAGCGATGTCAGGCAATCATGGTAAGAGACCCCAGACATCTTAGACTCTTGAGAAGAGCTTACACCTCTGAAAGCACGAAACCCTTCGTCTATACCCACCACTAGCGAGTGTTCCGCGCTACACCGGATCATCCTGTTCGTACCTTCCGCGAGAAAACAAAACACATGTTATCCCTCCTCACACAGCTGTTTGGGGCAATGTCGCGGCCATACAATCGGACAAACAGTATTGGGGCCAGGATGCAGATGTCTGGAAACCAAGTAGATGGATACGCCAGAACAACTCAGGCGACTCAGACCAGTTGGTCGAGACTTTTGAGCACTCATACATACCTTGGGCGTCTGGTCCACGAGTGTGTCCAGGTAAGAAATTTGCGCAAGTGGAAATCGTGGCAGTTATCGCCTGTTTAGTGCGCAATCACCATATCACTCCTGTGCTAAACAAAGGAGAGACTGTGGCAGAAGCTCAAGAAAGGTTGGTCCGGGTAGTATCCGACTCGGATATGACACTGGTCATGCGCATGAATCATCCTGAGAAGTTACATGTCACATTGGAGAGTGTTGCCGAGACGGATCTGCAAGGAACGGTAAAGGTGGCGAATTTCCGTGGACGGCGAGTTTGATAATCATGGGCTGAATCGATAGATATTGCCAGTATTATAGTTTGATTAATGTTGTCTTTTTAAAACTAGTTGACGACGTCGATTCTTATCCACATGTCTGATTGCCGGCGGCCAGAAGAATGAACAGATGAGAGAAAACTGATGATGAGGTGATTAGATAAAGTAGACCACCGGCAAGCCCAGCTGTCTCTCATCACTCCTTCCTCCGTGACAACAGGGATAATAATAGCGCGGCTTAGGCGATGACGAAAATTGCTAGCGCACGCTATAAATTTAGCACAGTATCAAAGCGCCCAGGCAAGGCCTCCAATACAGCTTCTGAAGCCTACTAGACCAGCAGAAATTTGTTCTTATTGCGGTGGAAGAACTGACATTCCTTAACATCTGAGACGCAAGTGCAGGTGTGAAGCCCTCTCAGAAATGGTGGGAGTCCCTGACCGAAGTAAGGCCTGTCACACTTGCTTGAAAAGGAGAGTGAAATGCGGTAAGTCGCGACCTAGAGAAAATGGCTAAGGGCACTGTCAGCAGAAAACTCATGGCATCCTAGATCAGACTAGGCCAACTTGTAAACGATGTATAAAGGCTGGTTACACCTGTGGAGGCTACGAAAGACCACTGCAATTACGTTTCCATACTTTTACACGAGTGTCAGATACAGATACCTCCTCACTAACAGCAGTCAAAGAAGCACCGCTGTTGAACGCAAACAATAATCTTCTCAGCAATTTGATTCTTCGCTCTAATGACGACGGAAATGACTTCAGGCGAGAGAGGCCACTAGAGCTCTATGCTCGGGGTTTAAGTCCCCAGAGTATAGGTTGATGGTTCTGGCCTGTTTGCGGCGCGACTAATCCCTTTTTCAGGCAACACGAGGCAAGATCCATTGAATAGCTACCCGCTCAGACTCAATGCACGCGAGCATGTCCTAGTTGATCATTTTATGCAAGTAAGTTTATGACCGATGGCTTGATATTTCATCTAAAATCTCAATCTTAAAGACCGGGGACGTAGGAAGTTGACTCGTTACCAGGTTATACCGTGCCGCTTTTATGGAATCTCAGATCGCACATCCGGTCGACTCAACGTGAACTACTTTCGAGACATTGCGTTCCCCACCGCCATGACCAACCAGATAGCGTTCCGGTGCTTAGCTCTTGGTGTGTCTGTCTGTCATCTAGCCAAGCTTGACCGTTTCGGCCACTCGTTAGAGGTACAACAGTACCAAGCCAGGACACTACGATTGCTGAGACAGCATTTCTCAGAACAACCTGATGATCTTTCCGAAGCCACTATCAGTGCCTGCGTCTTCCGGGCAAACTTCGAAATGGCCCCCGGGTTCGGGAGTCCTAGTAACCGGTTCATACACTTGAAGCAGGCCGCACGCATAATTCGAAAAAGAGGGGGCCCGAAGACTCTACGGCATAACCCTCGCCTCATCGCCGCCGTTAATATCCTGGACTATGTTGCGCCCGATTTTGCTGCTCGAGACGACACGATTCTCTACGACGACAATATTAGCATAACTCGTCCGCCGTGGAGCGCAACCTCTCAGTACGAGGGGTTTTTGAGCTTTTTGACCAATGTAATGCTTCTGTCCCGGATCCAAAGAAGGCCGGAGTACGAGCAACTAGTACCGGAGAGGCATACAGTCTTCGAATCCGGCACATTTGTTCGCACCCTTATAACTAGCCACCTCCGCGGAAGGGAGGATTTCATATACTTTCGAAATTCACATTTCTATAAGATGGTCTTCTTACTCTATCTCAACTCGGCTCTTTGGGATTTTCGGGCGGACACAGATCTGGCTAGAAAATTCCTGCAGGATTTTGCTCGGCGGATGAGTCTCCTTCAATATGACAACAACACCAGTATTGATGGGGCAGTACATGCAATGCTCTTGTCATTTGACAACCCTGTGCTTTCAGGACCTCATCTTGACCGTCTATGGTTTGTCGGTTTAGCTCTCAAGATTGCGAAACGATTCAATTTCGAGAACTGGCTCCTCTTATCAAACTTGCTTGGCACATTTTTGACAATGGAAAATCAGCACGAAGATACAACTTGGTATGATGACTTTCAATTCGCCATCCGAAGCGGAGACCAAGGGAGCTGGATACTCCCTTATATCGAGCCCCCTCTATGTTAGACCCTCGGATAAATTACCTGTCTCCCTCAAGCTTAGTCACATCTACAAGTCTGAGAGGGGACGAGGTAATCCTCAGAAGGACGGCGGCCAACGGATCTTCAGTGGGGACTGAGCCTTGCGGTGGCAAAGATTCCATATATCATCAATATTCCTTCCCCGGGGTTATGCAAGGAATATTTCACTTCCGTAAACATATCTCTAAGCCGATTTAGACTATGTTCACTTATAAATCTTTTCCTCAGTGCCCTCCGAAGTATTAGGAAAAATCAACAATCCACCAATATTCCTGTTGGAATTGGGTCATGTGCGAATAATGGGTATTGTAAAAGAACAAATTGCTCTCTCTGATTGTCAATGTCGAGCTCACAGTCGATGGCAGTATAGATATTATCTACGGGCTAGCCATACAAGCGTGTAAGACTAAGTTCCACAGAGTCACTGGGGATCGCCCAGAAGCCTAGAAAGACTGAGAAAGTACTCCCAAACCCTGGTTGCTTTTCTTGGAACTTTAATATTTATACTTATAATGGGTATTCCATTGCACTATCTTAGAGCGAGTTATTAATGAAGCTGACTACGGTAGTCTGTGGAGAGGAAGATAGAACATAAGGAGTTCAAGAGAGAGAAGTAAAAAGAATATTGTTAATTTCTTAAGGCGAATTCACTGTCTTAGGCACCCAAAGAGGCTCAGAGACTCAGACTCAGTGACCAGCGGGTCTTGGACACCATTGGGCTTCGCAAAGCGAGCGGTGCTACCAGATATTAGGCCTTGATATTAGGCCTTCGGCCTGGGGAGATGATATCAGTAGTGGGAGGGATTGAGAGAACGAGTATATGTACAAGACACGGAACACCACAAATGGACTAGCGTGACGAGAGCTGTACAAATCATACTGAGATCTTCACAACGATTCATCACTCCCAAGTGTGGAATCGTTGTCTACAGAGTGTAATTTCTATTGAGATCCAATCAATTGTCATTATCCTTCATTTCCTCGCCGTCGGGAGCTTCCGCCACTGATAACGAGAGAAGTAGCGGCGAGGATGAAAGGGGGAGGGAAAGAATGGGCCCGAGAGAGATGTTTACTTAAAATTGGGCGTCTGTATCTGTTGAATCTATTCTGCCCGAAGTGGTAATAAGAACAAACTAAGTGGAATGAACGAATGGCTTATCTCTGCAGTGTGGACACTCCTGGACACGTCACACTATCGTATATTGCTATTCATCATCAGTCCACTCTCACTCACTCAATCCATTGTGTCATTCCGTCCACAGTGTAGCAAGAAAGCTGAGGGTCGCTGGCGATGCTTTGTTATTGTAAGTGAGATGGATAGAAGTGGTTGAAAACTCGTGTGAAGATATAAACCAGATAGAAGTTGGATTGGCGGTACCTAATCCTTCTAGCGTCTTCGATCAGATTCCGTCCCATATTTGTGCACTTGCGCATAGTCTCGGTTAGGATTCGACAAATCAATACTGCACCTATTCGTGCAAAGAACCAATTGCTCCTCTCTCTTGATGTTGTGGTGGCAGACATAAGCGATTGCAATCGCAACAGTACAATTCGGTGCCGCTTCGAAATCCAAAGTGATTATCATTGTCATCCCCTTCGGGGCTATCATAGCGCTCCTGCTGGATACACGTATCCGCCTTGGCGGACGACTTCTCCACACACATCTCCGATGTCTGGTCCGTAGATATCTATTCATCGTCAGTTCACTTCTATCACTAGGATCCGCTCCGTTGTTCTATCTGCGGCGCAACAGGGGCATACCATTTCTCTAATGGAGTGGGTGCGAAAGCAGAATGAGACCCACATTGAGATTATCATGAGATTGGTGAGTTAAGAGCGAGATAATATGACTGTCACTTAGGTAGGAGGTTTTGTCGTATATATGCATTCATTCCCTGAAAATTGAGGCAACACGATTCTGCTGACGCTCTTGGCCTAGTATCGGTAATACGGGGACTTTTGAAGTCCCGTGACTAGGAAAGTACTGTACATTTGTGGAGTTAGGAACTTCCATGCAGACTGCTCCGCAGGTACTTTTGTCCTTCTCAGTCTGGCTAGAAAGGGGGTTGTTAGACTCCACCACTGCAGCAACACCCAACCATGAAAAAGCGAAACTTGAAATCATCAGGTCCTACTTCAGGACCTTTTGTCACCATAAGCAGGATGTTGTCCCGGAGACTAGTTAGTCGTTCGTACAATTTGCCCTGCTATGGTGGAAAGCTATTCCAAAAGATTGCTGCCGCGACATGGGCCGCTGTAAGACCATGTAATAATATATTGGGCGTTCAGCACTAGGATCCGCCGCATTTCTTCCTTTCACCTGAACCATGGAAGGCCAGCCCAGCAGCGATAATGATAATGGCTCGAATGGAGCTCCTAGTGCAGAGCAGTGGATGACCGCCAAACCTTTTCTTGAACATATGTACATAGTTCAAAACAACCCTCTTTCAAAGGTAATCGAAGTGATGGAGCAGCGAGGATTCATTGCAACGTAAGGCTACCTCCTTTTAGGCTTCGAAGTATTAGCTAATACTTCAGTGCGAGAATGTACAAAGTCAGATTCAACGAGTGGGGATGGGCCAAAAACGCCTCTAGGTCGGACTGGCTCGCATTCGCAAGGCTTCGCAAGACACTCGATGAGGCCCACAGGTCATCTGTATGCATTCAAATGCACAACAGAATTCGAACCCTCCAAGATCTCAGAAGGTTTCTCAAGAACCATAATGAAGAAGAAGTTGCTTTCTTCGAGGAGGCAGCTACGGCCAGCCAACCAGACCACGTTAGATGCTGCGATGTGAACGGCAACCACTTGACCGACATCAACCTTCCCATGCAGACAGTCGAAGGACTGTCAACGTCGCAACCTACTCCCAGCCTATCATTAAACACAGCCATCAGACAAAGCTCTGAGATGGCACCATACTTCCATCTCGGGCAGACAGAAGGCTACATGAGCCATGATGAACTCCAAGTTTCATATGTCACAGCTTGCATGATAGCGTGTGTCTACGGTGCCGCCCACAAGAAGGTAGCCATGGAGTATGGCCTTGAACGGGCGTCAGATTGCTTCCGCCAGATGTGCGAGTCTCGGAACCAATATACTCTCGCAGCAGCAAATCTCACACTTACCTGGCTCTTACTACATGCTGATGGACATATACCAGAAAGAATCATGATTGAGTCATTCCACGTTGCGACACAAGTGCTGGGCAACAGTAATCCCGTCTGTGTGTTGCTGGAATGGATGTCTTCAGCTGCAGCCAAACAACTCAAAGCATGTCCAATCAATACGACAAGACTTCAGCAAGTTTGGCATGAATTCAAACATGAGCTAGGTGACACGCATGCCCATACAATCACTGCAGCGTATTGTCTGAGTTTCCATTTGATGTGGGTCGACAAGCAATACGCACAGGCCGAGCAGTATTTGGATTGTCTTGCAGGAATCTGCGAGAAGACATTTGGATCGTCGAGTATATTGACAATCAACACACTCGCCAGCCTGAGTAGAGCCCAACAACGACAGAAAAAGTACAACATCGCCCTGATGACGATTGAAAACAGCCTCGCCACAGTACCCCTTGGATCAAATCACCCGCACCGTCTCGAGCTATTCGTTCGAAAGGCTCTCATTCTCTGGAAGCTCGGCCGCATGAGTGAAATGGAAGAACTGTATTGGGCTGTGGCTAGGGGTCGAGTCGCAACATTAGGGATACATCACCCGTCTACCACTGCCGCTCACAACAGTCTCGTCGACGTTCTGCATTTGAATAATGCATGGGAAGCGAAGAAGGGGGAGGCACAGCAACTGCTTATTGATCCACAGGTCAGGGTGTCAGATTATGAGAGTTTTTATCTCCGGATTATCGAGGCAAATCGAGCTACGAAGGACAATGACCGTGCTTCAAGTGACGAGGAATAGCGGGAGGAAAGGGTCGACCTGGACAGCGGTGAAATGATAAGTCTGTTTAGCAAAGATTTCATTTCAGAGTCAAGTACCGTACTGACAAATCTTTTTGCGCAGCTTGGGGCTCACGCCTAACCAACCGGCTCTTTCAGCTCGATAGGAACCTTCTAGTATCCGGGCGCGCGACACGCTAGAATTGAAGGACGGCTTCGGAATCTGGAAGTGTCACGGATGTTTATCGGGTGGCACATATATATATCAGACCGCCATATATTGCCTGAGTTAGGCAAGATAGCCTGTCTTTTTAGAGATTGCAAGCTATTGAGCTGTGGACGAGATATATAGACCAGAGGAAAGTGGGCCCACAGCGCCTAAATCTTCTAGTGGCTTCGATCAGATTACAATCCAACAGTTTCCCACACCACTGGCGTTCTGGGTGTGTTAGAGACCGAAAGGCAGGGAGGGCAAAGAGAGGACGAGAGAGGTCTTGGACAGTTCCGATTCTCTATGGACAGCTCCTTGTTACAAAACTCAACGCTTGAAGAGTCTAATGCTCTTCGTAGGATACCCGCATCCTTATACCTGAGTCCTTCTCTGTGGTTGCCTGATTAAGGTGGTTTAGTTGTAGGCAACTACTCAGTCACAAGACCTAAGGCTAAATGCGCGAGGCCCAATGGGTCTTGGCATGTCTAATTCATGACATGGTGCTGACAGGAAGAGCTTACAAAGACATTCGCTGGGTTCGATGTTTGAAAGCAGAGCTGAGAACCCTAGCTCATAGACTCACTAATAGTCAAGTATTGCATGTGAGATTCGGTATGGGACCAAAATGATAGTGAAAGTTGCTCTGGTTCTCCATCGAGCGAGGGGCTCGAGGGCGGTATATATAACTAGATGAGGTAGTGGGTATAGGGATTTATTTCCCTTGGTTTTTCAGCCCTTCCACCAGTGTAGTTTAGAGTACGATTACCTGATATTTGGCTGCTGATAGATGGTTTGAGAGTCGTTCGCATCATACTCAGTCGAGCGGAAGAGGGCGCGGAATCAGTGTAGAGTAAGTGACTATACGAAGAGTAAGAATGGATAAGCAATATGATTGGCGATCGACGATTGACGGGGCAGCTATTGGCGGCCGCGGATGTCGATTTGGAGGTCGATTTGGTCGTCGATCTAGCATTCCAGGAGTGATATAAAGGAGTGATTGATCAATATATCAACAGAAATCGGATAATTGGATATAGGCAGAAGTTTGGCGGTCTTAGTGTTCATGATCACATGGCATCACGAGGCCATCTGGAATATTGACATCAAGACATGGCAATCTATGGTGCCTAGTCCTGCAGGTATCATCGCGGCTCCGCTCGTGCCCTGTAGGAAACATAAGATTCAGAAGGGGATCTCATCCGTTGCGAATGGAAGGCAGAGAATTGAAAGGGGGAAGAGAGTGGAGCCGATAAGAAAGACAGGGCGATGCCCATAGACGTCGGCAATGTGGCCCTGAAGGAGCATCAAGCAGCCTAGCGAAGATGTTGTATATTGATACCGCAATTTGCTGCCCACTGGCCGGGATGTTCAAGGCTTTACCAATAGATGGCAAGACGATAACCACAGTTGACATGTTAAATATACATATCTCTCTGGTTATCAATCACTGACCGTCGGGCCGATAGCTGAAATTGCGAAGCTCGAAAGACGGATAGTACGCACAGTAAGTAACGCTGTACTCGATATCGCGCTCACGAGCAGGACGCTTCTTATTTTGATAATTGAGGATAACTCGTCGTAGCGGGTTCACTCCCAGATTCGACTCCATTGTCACCCCAGAGGGGGGTTGCCTGTCGCATTTGACAGTTCAATGGCGTCAGTATGGGGAACGGTTAAGCCTGTTGGTCTGACATCTGCAGGAGACATATTGTGGTCAGACAGTGTAATTTTTAGCATATGCTAGCAGGACGAGGAAGGCGTGGCTTCAAGTTGAATTCCGTCTCGCAAGTGTCCCCGAGATTAACGGTGGCTGGAGCGGTCGCCAGCGACTATTTGATGTCACCATAGGGCCGTCAAATCGCAGTAGCAAACCCACCGTTTTGGAATACCGATTTTCCGAATCATTGGAGTTGGAAATGGGACGGTGGTAGTGGACCTAAACTTCCTCCCTAGGAATCCACCTACCGATACTCCATCAAATAAAGTCATCCTGCCTTGCCATTTCACAGTCTTCAGCTGAAGTCTCCCAGTCACATAGAACTTCTTCATCTTCGCCATCATCGTCGCTATTCCTGTGAAAGTCATCCTGGACTTCAGCAGATCCTCTCATAGCTGTCACAAGATGCAGAATCCACTGCATCTCCAACAGCCTTGCGTCAGGCATCGGCTATGATTCTGGGTCATCAGTTTCAAGAGAGACTTTACATCCAGAGCGGATCATTTCGTTGGTCTCGCGATTCCATAGCTTTGCCAAGTTTGGCCCTTAGGCAAGATCCGGCGGTCTGATATATAAATGTGTGTCACAGGATGTTTATCCCGTGATAGTAGGCTTTTCATCAGGCACAGGTGCAGTAGTCAAACCAGACAAAAGCGGACTAGCCATTAATTATCACACCCGTCAGCTGGGGCTTATTGGTGACTTTGGGGGGGAAATCTTGATACGACCACTGCTTTTAAAACATTTCATAGACAGGGCGGCCTGCCGATGTAGATAAAGTTACAGTGCTCGAGTTATACTCTGATTTGTGACCTACCGTACACAGTGACATCGCTTAATATGTTGCCCGTTTAGGCAGCGTCGGACATGTCCACGACAAGATCGATCTAGAAGTTGGTCTGGCTAATTACTCCATCCACTCTTAGTTAGTAGCACTCTTACTAAAACAGCTGTATGATTCCCATCTTACCTCAAGAAAAGTCTCTTCTGTTATAGTATCTGAGCAAGCAAACCAAACACGTCTCCAGCAATGCATTCGACCACCACCACCACCATAACCAAGGGCGCCGGCAAGGTCAAACACATCCACTGCAGTGGCACGCCGTACCAGATCGGGCACACGCATGGGTCGGAGGCGCAGCGCGAAGTGCACGGCAGCATCGCATTCTACACACATTTCTTCCAGCAGCGCGTCAAGCTGGACTGGAGTCAGGCCCAGGACATAGCCAGGCAGTTCCTACCGTATCTCCGGGAAAAGAACGCAGACTATGTCGAGGAGATGCAGGGGCTGGCAGACGGGGCGGGCGTGGGGCTGGAGGATATCGTGGGGCTGAATGTGCGCACGGAGATCGCGTATGGGATGTTGAGTGATGGATGCACAGCGTTTTCGTGGAAGGATGGTGGGAGCGGGGGTGACAGCTTTATTGGGCAGAACTGGGACTGGGAAGCAGAGCAGTCGAGAAATTTGGTATGCGTGCGGATCGAACAGGGCACGGCGGGCAGGCCGACGGTGGAAATGATAACGGAAGCGGGCATTATTGGCAAGATCGGGATGAATAGCGCGGGTGTAGGGGTGACGTTGAATGCAATTCAAGCTACGGGGATGAGGTGTGAGAAGTTGCCGTGTCACTTGGCGCTGAGGACAGTGTTGGATAGCAAGAGCAGGGCAGAGGCCGAGGCGAAACTGAGGGAGCGAGGTGTGGCGAGCGCGTGCCATATACAGGTGGCGGACAAAGAGAGCGGAGGAGTCGGGTTTGAATGTACGAGCGCGGACATTGTGGAGATGCAGATGGATGAGCGGGGGATCACGACACACACGAATCATTTGGTGCGCGAGCATCAGATCCAGGGAAAGCAGTATCTGAAGGACTCGGTGCCAAGGCTGTGCAGAGTGGGCGAACTGTTGGGCGCGGTGCAGAAGCCAGACATTGCAAGTTTGAGGCAGGTGTTGAAGGATGAACAGGGCTATCCGGTCGCGATCAACAGAGACCAAACGGAAAGCAGCACGGGCCAGACACTGTTTTCAATCGTGATGGATTTGACGCAGGGATATGCGAAAGTGAAGATAGGCCGGCCCACGGAGCGTGGGGAGGAGTTTGTGCTGAGGCCGTAGCGGTGCTCGGCGGCAAATGAGACCCGATTGATATCACGGCGTTCTGCCTATGTCGGCCGATTCAATTCAAGGCAGACCTTGGACAGCGCACAACGTCTCCCAGCGCCGCCTGAGTGACGGTCAAAGTGCTCTCATTGTTAGGGGGTATGTACAGGCCAGGACGATGGTGAAAATCATACAGCCGTCTAGTGCGCCGCCTTGCTAGCGGCCTTGTCTTCTTGATCCACCTGCTTCAGAAAATCCCTGGGTTTGGTCAGCATTCGGTTGGTGTTTGTGGCTGGCAGCTACTCACTGAATGAACTTCTCCTCGTCCTTGCTTGCGGCGTTGATGGGGGGTGTCGTCTTGTCGGCCTTTTTTCCGCCGGTGAAGGCAAAGGGAACGGTAAATGTTGTGACAAGAGTGGCTATGGCAAGCTGCAGCAGACGATCGGTTAGCTTTCACACCACAGCCATTGGGGGAGAGCGGTGGTGGCAGCGGTCATACCCAGTGTGAGCCGACTTGCCGGCCGGCAACATTGTACATGGCAACCATCTTGACGCGGTAATTGCAGTGGCAGCCAAGAAGAAGAGGTGCAAATGGACTGTGATGAAATGGAGTGCAGTGAGTTCACTGATGCCATCCAGCGCCTTTGATTCGGAGCTTCGACGAAGCTGCCCTGCCAAGCCCGCCACAGGGTGTGGCGCGGGGTTAGCCGGCTAATGCACCGCCACAGTTTCCTGATAGGCCGATATGGAGATATAGGATGCTGCAGCACGTCACGGCCGGTCGAGGTGCGGTGGTAGTGGTATAGACAGAGGAGCCTGTTCTTGTCTCCTAAGGAGTTCTCTCGACTGTGCTCTGTTGTTCGCTGTGTCTGTCTGTCTGTCTGTCTGCGTGTCAGTGCGTTTGTGCGTGTGTGTGTCTCCATACTCGCCCAGGCCACAGTCCGGCCCAGGATGGCCAAACATGCTAAAGACAGCGGCAAGGACAATGACGAGAAACAGTACCCGCCCAGCGTGACTGAGCCTTTGCCGCCAGAGAAGCTGCCGGACGACCTGCAGAAGATCGTTGACCGCTCGGATGACTGGATGGACGAGCTGTACGAGGGACAGGGCCCCGACTCCACGTCGACGTCGGTGCGGTACGCGGCGTATGCAAACCGGCTGCGGACGGTGCTCAGCTCGGCCCACCGCTACGTGGCCTACACATCGGATATTGGCGAGTCGTTCAGGCCGGTGGCCCATCCAAAACTGGTCAGAACGGCATACGCCATCTCGTGGGCGTATTTGATTGGCGACGTCGGCCATGAAGGATACAAGGCATACTGCCGCAACCGGAACCTATTGCATCCACCGGGCAGCGATGGCCCGGCAGCAGCCGTGCACATTCCCGCCATCGAGGACTATCGATCGGTCATGGTGGAGAGAGCGGTGTTCCAGAGCATTGCCAGCATGGGGCTACCCGCCTTTACCATTCACAGCGTGGTCAAGTACTCGGGCAAGGCGCTGAAGAATGCGAGCAGTGCAACGCTACGGACATGGGGGCCCATTGGCGTAAGGTTGAAGCGTCTTAATTCTCTGGTGTTGTTGCTGACATTAATTTCCAGCTCGGCCTTGCGGTTGTGCCGGCACTGCCGTACATGTTTGACAAGCCGGTGGAAGACGCGGTGGAATTTACATTTTACGAGGCCTTCAAGGCGATTGGTGGCGACAGCGCGGTTGGGAAGCCGCCGCACAGTGTGCTGGCTTTTAGAAAAGAAAAGGCCAAAATCACGGCCAAGGTGGAGGAGGAGAAGAAGGACAAGGTCAAGGAGAAGAAAGCGTGACGCTGTCTTGGACATTGCGATGAACATCTACGATGAAGGCTTCACTCAATCATACAGTAATGAACATGCCAACCAAACAACCGTTCGAGGCACACTCTCTGTTTTCGGTCTTGGCATTCACTATACTTTATATCACTCACTCTGCGCTCCTTCCACTCTGCACTCCTTCTACTCTGCACTCCTTCTACTCTGCACTCCTTCTACTCTGCACTCCTTCTACTCTGCACTCCTTCTACTCTCTATTTTCGGTCTTGGTATTCACTATACTCTATATCACTCACTCTGCTCCTTCCACTGTTTTCGGTCTTGGCATTCGCTATACTTCATATCACTCACTCATCACTCAGGCTCGGTGACTGTTCTATTCCATCGACTTCCCTAGTCTTTCCGTAGCAAACAATTCCACGCTCCTCACCCAATCAGAGCTGTTCTACCAGCCACCCTCAACACAGGTGAGCCGAGTACTTGAACGCGCTCCCTCCCTCTTCCCCTTCTTTCTGATTTTCCTCTTCAGCAACCACTGCTGGTTCCCCACCACTCTCTGCCGCAGACGTCGGCACCAACCGCTTCCTTCCCTGACTTGCACGAAACGGCAGCCTGTTCGCAGCAGCGCTCCATCCCGCGGTGCTCAATCGTTCTGGTCCGCTCTGAGTTGGTAAGCAAGACGAGGGAAGGGACTTAGCATGGAACCATCTTGGCCTCCCCTTCTCTCTTCGCTCTCTGTGAGTCCACTAGTCGCTCTGAGCCGGGGCCTAGCATGGAACCATTTTGGTCGAGGCTCTCCGTTGGTTGTGGGAACTCGCTCTCTTGTTGGCAGCAGGGCTTAGCACGAGCTCGTCTTGGTTTTGCTCGTTCGCCGTCGAGGAGTTGCTTTCTGCCTTTGCTCGGGTGAAAGTGGGCTTTCTATGCCCGTCGCTTCCTTTTTCATCATTGCTGCTGCTGGGGTAGGCAGACTTTGGGAAGAAGCATAGCGAGATTGTTGTTAGTCCAGTATATTATCGAGTGGAGTAGGCGTCTTTTGTCTTGATCTGTTTGCCATTGCTGCATATACTGTTCTGTTTGCCATTGCTGAATATACTGTTCTGTTTGCCATTACTGCATATATTAATTACCGTTCTGTTTGCCATTACTGCATATACTGTTCTGTTTGCCATTACTGCATATACTGTTCTGTTTGCCGTTACTGCATATACCATTTCACTCGTCTTCAATCTATTGAAACTCCTGATCTACAAAACACGCATACGCATGCATGGCCTTTGATCGTTGTTGAGGCGGTAGTTCATTATGTTACCTTGGCGCGGCCATCGAGGCTGCAGACAATAGGGGGGTTGTTCAAAACTAAACTCACGAACTTTTTTATCGTGGATGCCCCAACCGTGTCCCCATCACTACCACCACCACGACCGCCACCGCCACCAACAGCAACAACAACATCATCATCATCAACAGGCGCAAAGAGCCAACCATGTGGAGCTACGCCTCTCTGACGCTGCGTGCGCTGGTCATCTTCTTCCTCTCACTATCCTCCTCGGTCAAAGCCGTCGCCGCCCACGAACAAGCCGGCCTCCATGAGACTCCTCCTGCCCCTCCTGCTGCTGCTGCTGCCGCTGCCGCCGCCGCTGCTCCGCACGGCAAGAACCATGAAAACCACTACTACTCCAAAGGCGACCTGATGCCGGTGACGTGCCTGAACCGCACACTGGAAACGGGCGAGCACATCACCGACGCGCACGGCAATCTGCAATACATCCCCTTCCCAACCTGCGCCGAGACCAATGCGCCGCTAGCATTCGCCTTTGGGACACCGCAGACCCAAACGTGTACGATCGCCGAACTGGCAGACGAACTGTACCACCTGCTCGAATTCTTCGTGCACAGCGATGTGCCCTTGACATGTCGTGTACCGACGTATCCGCTTTTATCGCCCAGCAGCAACAGCATCAACAGCATCAACGGCGGCGAGGACTCAGCCGAAGGCTACGCATGGACAGCGCTGACAATCGCCCTGCACGGCACGCTGCAGTTCTCGCATCTGCACCTGCATACGAATATTAATGTGCTTTTTCACACCACTTCTTCATCGCTGGATGACGACGACGACGACGACGAGGAGAAGACGGACTCGGACGCCAGCAAAAACAAAAACAAAAACAAAAACAAAAAGTCGGCGGCTGCTTCTGCTGCTCCACCACGCCTGCTCGCATCCACCGCATACTCGCTGCCCAACGCCTCGCGCTCCGCTCCACGCGAGGGCGCCAAAGTCATGCGCACCGAACCGCTAACGCTGACGTTCAACGTGGGCTGGATCGACGGCGCGGCGGTGCCTGGAATGGCATCCGCAGCATCATCGTCGTGGTCGTGGTCGTCGTCAGCAGCAGCACCGCCACTTGGCGTCGTCGAGCACACCGTCGGCTTTTCGCTGCTCAGCTTCTTCGCGTGCGCGGCGAGCGCGGGCGTCGGGGCAATGGGCATGCTGGTGTACGAGCGGCGCAACAAGCGCAGCAGCATCTACAGCAACGGCATTTTGGGCGGCAATATCGGCGGCTTCGGCAGTGGAGCTGCCGGGTTTTTTGCTGCTATTCATAATAATATTAATAGCAGTAGCAGTAGCGGTAGCAATAGCAATAGCAGCACTAGTAATTATAGCAGTAATAATGGCGGCATCGCCGCGAGGAGTTCGGGATATGGAGGCTATGGAGGGTATAGCAGCAGTAGTAACCTGAGTAGTAGCAGCGCGAGTGGGAAAAGGGACTGATTGATGGATGTACATAGGTGAGAATGCATATACACTTGAATTACAGATTAGATCATCAAGCTCTACGATCAGATCACCAAGCGCTATGATTAGCATCTACGTAACTGGTGCAAGAAATCTGCTGTATCCCAACGAACTAGCAAACTCGGCAGCTAACTAGCTAGCTAGCGAGTTGGGTCATTCGGAATCTTCTGCTCAACGACCAAACTTCTTCTTCTCAAAGTATCGAAGTGGCGGGTACACGATGAGCGTAATGGCGCCAGACAAGTAAATACCCACGTCCCCGCCATAGGGCCCGAATTTGGCGGCAATGGCACCGACGTACCAGACCTGGGTGATGATGTCAGCTGCGGGGGAAAGCCAAAAAGGGGAGGGGAAGGCAAAAAAGAGGAGCAGCAGCAGCAGCAGCAGCAGCAGCAGCAACAAACAACAACAACAACAACAACAACAAAAAATAAAAAATAAAAACTCACTTGAGCCATGCCGGGGAGACCGCCGGCCAGATAGCCGGCCAACAGGGCGATGACTGCGGCAGCACCAACAGGCAGTTTGGACGCATCGTCCCAGACTTCGAGGTTGTAGCCCTCGTGGCGGCGGAAGATCTTGTCCTCGATCAGCAGAATAAAGGTAAAGCTGATGGTCCAGTAGCCGAGCAGGGAGACAAAGTCGCTGACGATGACTGACAGGTGGTCCTTGCCGGTGATGGCCAGGACGGCAACGACGAGGGCGACGAGGAAGGACCAGATGAAGCGCGGCACGGCGTGGAAGTAGTGGCCCAGCAGCTGGATGGACAGGCCGGACGAGTAGTTGATGGCGATGTTGTTGCCGAGCACGGAGAAGGTCATGACGACCAGGCAGAACTTGGACCAGCTGGTGGGGTGGTAGACGACAAGCAACAGGCCGCCGAGGCCGTGGTCCTCGTACGCCTCGTTCCACGGCGGGTACTCGGCCAGCAGCGCGCCGTTGCCCAGGCACGCGCCGGCCAGGGTGGCAAAGGTGGTGGGCAGCAGGACGCCGGCAAGGGTGAGCAGGAAGACCTTGATGGACTTGGTGTTGGCCGGGTAGTTGCAGTAGTAGTCGGCGGCAATGGAGCACCAGCCAGAGGCGCTGGAGAAGCAGATGGCCATGAAGGACAGCCAGCTGCCCGCGTATTCCAGGCCGGAGCCGTAGCCGGGGGCGCCGGGGTCGATGTGGGGCGCGGCCTGGCCGAAGAGCACGAGGATGAGGATGAAGCTGATCACCCAGCTGTACCGCTCGAACGTGTGGATCAGGGCAAAGCCAAAGACCGACACCACGTAGCTGACCACGGCCACGATGACGCAGCCGACGGAGATGGACATGCTGTAGTTGGACACCGCGCTCAGCATCTGGCCCGTGGTGACGACATTGACCACGGCAAAACCACCACCAATGATGACGTTGAGCACGCTGCACAGCTTGGCACCCCAGAAGCCGAAGCTGTAGCGGCTGGTGGCGATGGCACGCAGGCCCGTCTTGGGCCCGAGCGTGCCACAGTAGGCGGTGCACATACCGCCGAGGAGGGTGCCGACGACGATGGCGGCGGCCGAATCAGCCAGGGTGAGGCCAAACTCGGGTCCAAGGACGCCGATGGGGAGGGTGCCGACGTGGCAGGTCATGGACCACCACATGAAGAAGGTGTTTAAGAGCGGTGGTGGTTGCTTGGCCTCCTCGGGGATGCGGTCGATGCCCTGGGTCTCGATGCCCATTTTCTCGTCCAGCCATTGCTCTCCGCGGCTCAGGAAGCGCAGCGGTGTAGAGGCTGTCTGCAGGTGGCGTACTCGCGCGATCTCATGAGCGGGCGTGACGGAGCCGTGGCGGATGGGCACCTCCTCCGAGCTGTTGGACCTGGCCTTCTCTGTCGAGTTGACCTTGGCGGCTTCGAGGTCTTTGATGTCACCGGCGACGGGCGCCGTTTCGGTTGCTGGTGCCGACATGGTGGTGGTTGATTCGCCAGCGGCCAACTACTGTCGTTGGTTGTCCTTTGTTGTCCTTTGTTCCTGCTCGCCTACTACTGTCGTTCGCCAGTTGTTTACTCTCAAATCAGGGCAGAGAGGAGAGCAAGGGTCAAAGCGACATCTAGGCAGCCGTGTGCTTCTCAGAAGCGCGAGAAAGGAGCTTCCCACCGGCAACGAGCTTCTCGCGGGAAACGGGCTTCTTTAATATCACAAGGGCAATGACAGCTGCAAGGGAGCAAGAGCAAGATAGCAAGCACTACATACGGACAATCTCTGTAGGGTATCAATTGGTTTATCTTTTTACCCTCGTGGCCGGACGGCGCCATCTGGGACGGGTTGCATTGATAAGGATGCATCCAGTCAGCATGTCGCGTGGCCGGAGCCCTCCGATGGAGGGAGCGCGCCAGAGGCAAAGGAGAGCGTGTTGAGGAGAGCTGTGGCTGTGGGTAGCGAAGTCAATGCGACCCTGGGCCTGCTCGGGATTGGTTGGCAGGGGCCGCCCCTGGTTTGGCTAAGCACTTGCCACTTTGCTCGGCAGCTGATAAGCTCCTCTTGGCAGCTGGGCAGCTGCAGGCGAGGGAACTAAGCGGAGGGATCACGAGGGGACTTGCTGCGTGTGTGTGTTGTTGTGGTCATATCTACTACTCACAATCTTTCGTCGGGCAGTCGCATCACGTACTACAAGGGATCCTCCCTCAACGCGCTCTTGGGACGAGGCTCTTCGTCGCTGGCGGCGAGCGCCGCCTTCTTGTCGGGCGGGAGCCCCCGCTCGACCCAGTCGCGACTACCCATCTCGCTCAGGCGGCTGAGGGCTCTGGCAAAAGCAAAGCGCTCCTCGTCGCCGGAGAACATGTTGCTCTGCTTGAGCATGGCCATGTTCATGCCGAGATCGTCCATGAGGGCGCGCATGGCGTCCGAGACGTCGTGGTGCTCGCCATCTGCCTCTTCTTGCGGCTGTTCCTGCCGATTGCCCGATGCGGCATCCTGGGCCCCACCTGCCTGCTTGTCGTCTGTCTTGCCGTCTGTCTTGTCGTCTGTCTTGCCGTCTGTCTTGCCGTCTGTCTTGCCGTCTGTCTTGTCGTCTGTCTTGCCGTCTGTCTTGCCGTCTGTCTTGCCGTCTGTCTTGCCGTCTGTCTTGCCGTCTGTCTTGCCGTCTGTTTTCTGGCTGGAGCTCTCCAATGACTGAGCCAGCTCGGTCTTGCCGCTTCCGGCATTCTGGGCCAGCTCGGTCTTGCTGCTTCCGGCATCCTGGGCCGCGCCTGCCTGCTTGTCGTCTGTCTTGTCGGTCTTGCCGTCTGTCGTCTTGCCGTCTGTCGTCTTGCCGGCACTGTCCAAGGACTGGTCCAGCTCGGTCTTGCTGATGAACAGCTGCGACAGCGGCACGGCGGTGGTGAGAACAAGCTTGGCCTGGCTGTCGTAGACGGCGTCGAGAAAGGTGATGAAGCGCCGGGCCCAGTCGCGGTCGCGGTGCGTCATGCCGGGCACGTCGGTGACGATAAAGGCGTCGTAGGCGCGGGCCATCTCAATGTAGTCGGCCGCGCCCGTGGCTCGGCCAATCAGCTGGTTAAAGGTGAATCGTGCGGCTTTGCCCGACACCTGCGGGATGTCGACGTCTCTGCCCCAGACGGTGAGCGTAGCGGGCCGGGGAGGGTGGCGCTTGGGATCGCCCAGGAAGCCGAACCACTTGTTGGCGTGCACCTCGGCCGCAGCGTCGAGCGGGTGGTGGTAGACGCCGGACGGCGGCCGCGGCAGCTTGCGGTAGTCGGTCTCCGAGTCCAGGTTGATGACGCGCAGAGACTTTTTGAGCAGGTTGATGCAGGGAATGAACGACTGGCGCTGGATGCCGTTCTTGTACAAGTCGTCCGGGTGGCGGTTGGAGGTGGTGACGAGGACGACGCCGTGCGACATGAGAGCGTCGATCAGCCGGCGCAGAATCATGGCATCGGCCACGTCGACCACCTGGAACTCGTCGAAGCACAGCACCTGCGCCTTCTCCGCCAGGTCGGCGGCCACAAAGGGCACGGCGTCAAAGTCGTTGCCGTGCTGCAGGCGCAGCTTGTGCAGCCGCTTGTGCACGTCCTGCATAAAGTTGTGGAAGTGCACGCGTGTCTTGGACGTGACATTGGGCGGCAGAGTGTCGTAGAAGAGGTCCATCAGCATGGTCTTGCCGGAGCCGACATCGCCGTACATGTAGAGGCCCTTGGGCATGTCGACCGGTGCTTGCGGCGCCGGCGCCTGCTTCTTGGCGTGCTTGCCGGCGCCAAACAGCGAGCTGAAGAGCGACTGCGGCTTTGGCTGCACATCGGCCGGGTCGGGGTGGACCACTTTGGGCGGCTCGTAGTCCTTGAGCAGGTCGTGCAGGTCGTTGAGGTGGGCGACGATCACTGTGGCGGGCAGACAAGCCAAGGCAAGCGTCAGCAGGCAGTAGCAGTAGCAGTAGCAGTAGCAGTAGCAGTAGCAGTAGCAGTAGCAGTAGCAGTAGCAGTAGCAGTAGCAGTAGCAGTAGCAGTAGCAGCAACAACAGCAGCAGCAACAACAGCAACAACAACAGCAGCAGCAGCAGCGGCAGAGAAGACAGGATGAGACAGGCAGGTGCAGGGCTCACTTCGCTGGTGTTCATCGTCGCGCAGCTTGCGCGAGTGCACTCGCTCGTCGTACTCGTCGAGCGGCGACAACGGTGCGGCAGCATGGTGCTGGACGGTAGCATAGGCCCTAGACAGGCGGCCGTGGACGGGCCGAGCGAGCAGGCATCGTGGAGGCGCGGGCCGGTGGCGGTGGTGCTGGCGGTGGTGCTGGTGGTGCGGTTGCTGGTGCGGTTGCCTCGAGCCGCTCGTGCTGTGAAGCTGGCGCTGCTGGGCTCGGCGGCGGCAGCTCGCACAGAGCGGCGGCGGCGGCGGCGGCGGCGAGCATGGCTTGGCGGTGCAAGCGCTGGTCAGCGTGAGATAGCGGTGCAGCGTGGTGCAGATGGAGCGGCGCACTGCGGGCTCCATGGCCGTCAGTCACAGGCGTCGACGCCGGCAGCTGTCTGGGCCGCCTGTTTTCTCCATGCAAGCAGCCTGGGCCTGGAGGGGTGTGGATGGGCCGGCGCAGAATCGGCGGGCCCGTCATTGGTGGCCGGCGGCTAATTACGGCGATCCAGGGCTGAGGCACGCGCGGCAGAAGGCTACGTTACAGACGTCACAGGACATGATGGGGTGTTGATGCCACGCAGATTGCTCTATCACTTGTCTGTCGAGTGAGAAGGGAAAAAAAAAAGAAAAAAACAGCAGACCGGTGGTGGGAAGATACACGCTGACCCCGCCTGAACCATGACCACGACGATAGTAGAAACATGGGGCTCCCAGAGCCCTGGCCAAGAACCAATCGACCGTTGCGCCCGTCACACCCGTCGCGCCCGTCACATCAGCCGCTTCATAGATTCATTGCTCGTCGGATAGTGGGATAGTGGAAGCTGCGCTGCCCGTCGGACCGTCGGACAGTGGAAGCTGCATTGCTCGTCGGATAGTGGGATAGTGGAAGTTGCGCTGGCCGTGGGATACTGTAAGCTTCGCTGGCCGTGGGATAGCAGCGTAAGCTGCGCGGCCCAAAGTCTTGCATGCTTTTGATTCTGTCATATGCGCGTGGCCGGCGAGCCAGCTCAGGGGCCGGCGTCGCTGACGAAAAGGGTCAGTTTGGGGTTGCGCTGCAGCGCCACGTCCAGGCTGTCGTCGTTGTCCAGGTCAACGTAGCTGTTGGTCTGCTCGTCCTTGTACCGGATCACGATGTCGTCCCTCACCTTGAGCCGCTCGGCCAGGCGCTCCTTCAAGACGCGGAAGGCGACGTTGTGGGGCACGCGCAAGGCAATGATCTCGTCCTGGAAGTAGACCTTGATCTTCAGCACAGCGCCGCCGCTGCCCGGTGTTGCCGAGCTCGCATTGCCATTGCCATGGCCAATGCCGTTGCTCGGCTTGGACGAGTGCGAGGCCTGCGTCGAGTTGCCGGGTTGAGACGGCAGCGACGCCTCTCCATAGCCGTTGACGGGTGCGGTGGGGCCGGTGACCGAGGCCTGCTGGCGCTGGTGGGACATGTGCAGGCTTGCTGGCTGATTGAGCGATGGCTGGCACGCCTGCAGCCGCTGGACCGACTGTTGCGACGCGCCCGACAGCCGGTAGTCTTCGTTCATGGCATTGGGGTCCATTTCAAAGTCTTGGCCCGGCCTCGGCTTGAACAGATTGCGCACCAGCATCGACTTGGAGATGTGGTGCGGCATGGCAACAATGCCCTTGATGTACTCGTCCAGGTTCTGCCGCCGGCCATTTGAGATGGCATCGGTGACGTGCTGCACGGGGCCGGGCATGAAGGGCAGCGTCCGGGGGATGCCGTCGATGGCGCCTGCCTCCTTGGGAAAGGTCTCGATGAGCGCGATCTGGAAGTCGTAGAAGTCGGCATAGTACCGCGACAGCTCCCACCAGCGGCCATCCTCCATCTGGCACTCAATGATGTACCAGTAGGTGTCGTTGTCGAAGCAGTAGCGCGGCACCGACGCCGATACGGGTGCCAGGGGAAGGTTGCTGTGTGGCTGCTGGTGTGGTTGCATTGATTGGGTCTGGATGGTTATGTCAGCACGACCGCGAATGGATAGTGATGGTGATGGTGGTGGTGGTGATGATGGTGATGGTGATGGTGATGGTGGTGGTGGTGGTGATGGTGGTGGTGGTGGTGATGGTGGTGGTGGTGGTGGTGATGGTGGTGGTGGTGGTGGTGATGGTGGTGGTGGTGGTGATGGTGGTGGTGGTGGTGATGGTGATGGTGATGATAGGGACGAGGAAATCGAGAAAAACGAGAAAGACGAGAAAAACCAGAAAACGAGCACCTACAGATTGACTCTTCCGACCATATTGCTGCTGCTGCTGCTGCTGCTGCGGCTGCTGCACACTCATGCGGCCCATGCCTTCCGTCACCTGAGCCACGCCGTTGTCGAACTTGCCCAGGCTGATGCTGCTGTTCTTGTACTCGGCCGCAAACCGCTTCCACTCCTCGACGCGGGGCACGCCTGCTTTGCGCACGGCGTCCAGCCGATCGGGCACCGACTGCATGGTCAGCGTGTCCTTGATGTCGACAAACGACACCGGGATCAGGCCGGGCCCGCCCAGGCGGCCGATGGGTTTGGCCACGAACCACTCGGGGTTGGACTGGGCCACGACGATGATGGCCTCGCCGGCCTTGGCCTCGAGTTCGTCCTCGCGCTCGGCATTGAAGTCGTACTGCACGACGCCGTAGACCATGGCGCCGGCGTGCTTGCCGCCGCTGCTCATGCCGTGCGGGGCGGCGGCCGGCTTGGTGGTGGTGGTGGTGGCGGCGGCGGCAGCCGCAGCAGCAGTGGTGGTGCCCTTCTCCGAGAAGCCCGAGTCGTGGTCGGTGCGGTCGCCCGACGACACGGACTGGCCGCTCTGGCGCTGCTGCTTGCCGATGACCTCAAAGTAGGCGACGGGCACGAGGCCGCGGGCACTCTGCACCAGCGGGTTGCAGGCTTCGTACCACTCCGAGTCGTCCTCGCGGCTGATGACATGGAAGAAGTCGCCCTTGTGGAAGGCCAGCTGCTGGCCGCTGGCGTCGTGCGGCTGGTAGTCGTACAGGGCCTTGATCACCTTCTTGGGCGGCACAATGGCCACCGCGCTCTTGGCCGTCAGCGACAGGTGCGGCTGCGGCAGCCGCTGGTGTTGTTGGTCTTTGTCGTTCTTGAGGGACCTGCGAATCGCCTGCAGAGGATGCGTTAGCGTTGCAGAAGAGGACGAGCGCCAGCGCTGGCAGCCTGCAGCAGCAGCAGCAGCCGCCGCCGCCGCCGCTGCATTGCTGGGCCGCGGGGGCGCCGTGGGGGGGGGGCCTTTCCGTACCTTCATGTCGCCGACATCTGCTGGGCAGTACGATCGATCGGTGGGAAGGGACGCTGAAGTGCCGCAGACGCTGGAGTGCCACAGACGCAGCGAGCTGGGTGTCTGGGTGTGCAATGGATCGCTGCCCCCTCGGCTGCGGCGACCAGGTGCTGGAATTGCCTGGTCGGCGCCGAGCGTGGGCGCTCCTTTTGGGCGCCGGTGGTGGGGCTGCGACAGTTAAAGACGGGCGCTAGCTAGGGCTGGACAAAGCCGCGAATTAGGCTTCTGCAGCCTGTGCAGGCCCAAGCTGCGCCTTCAGCGCGGCACCCGCTGTCTCAGGGCCAGCCCACAGCCCCGCCAAAGACTGGCGATAGAGAGAATGCCCCCCCCCCCTCCCCCAGGCAAAAAAATGGCTCTTGGCGGCTACTGACAAATGACATGCAACGAGTACCCAACAGCAGGCCAGCGTCTACTCAGCAATGACACCGTACGTAGACTAAATTTGGTTGACATGGAAATGTCCGGGCAGAAAGTCAGAAGACAATCAGACAATCAGACTGTCATCGTACGCACGCATACTGAGTAGACTAAACCTGTAGCCGACCCGGTGACATGGAAATGTCCGGGCAGGCGATAGCCCATCATCGTATTGACACTGAATAGACTGGATTTAGAGTTGACATGGAAATCCCCGGCCAGGGAATCAGGAAATCAGAAAATCCAGACCGTCCTCGTATGGGACGTCGAGTAGACGAAACTTGGACTTGACATGGGAAATCTCCCGGCAGGAAATCAGAAAATCAGACCTTCAAACCAGCACGCTGGCCCTCACACCATCGGAGAATTAAATTCATTAATTCATTAATTTATTAATTCATCAATTTATCAATTTCTTAATTCATCAATTCAGTAATTCATCAATTCATCATTCATCAACTCATCAGTTCATGCAGACGAAAAGGGCCAAAGGAAGTAAAATCACGTACAGCTGCAGGCACATTGTATTTGTTTCAACACCCCACCACTACTTCCACTACTTGGCAAGCCCTGCAACTCCATCCCATTCTCTCACGCTCATGCCCTAGCAGCCGGCCTTGATTGGGGGGAAACACACTCGCACGCGACAAAAGGGGGGGAGGGGGGTAGGAAAAGCAAAGTCAAGGGGCCGCTGATCTGCACACGCCGCCTGCGTCTGTCCTTTTGATGTCGACTGGCCTGCATCTGTGCTTTGATATCGGCTGGCCTGCATCTGTGCTTTGATGTCGACCAGCCTACATAAGGCCTTTGATGCCGACTAGCCTACATCTGGCCCTTGATGCCTGCCGACTTGCCTACATCTAATCTAGCCTCTGTGTCGACTTGCCTATATCTGTCCTTTGATGTCGACTTGGCCAAAGGCTGCTGCGCGCGCTGCCTCGAACGTCTGGCCAGCCCTGCCCGTCAGCAGGCCCACCACGCCGCCCTTCTCCTGCAGCAGCTCGGCAGCGGCCTGGCCGGCGTGATCAAGGATGAACTGGGCCGCTTCCTCGTCGTTTTCGAAGCCGAGCTCCTCGGTGACGAATCGTAGCTTTACGTCGGGCTTGTATCTGTGCGCTCGCGTTAGCCCCCATGTCTTCCTTCTTCCATACGTCCGTGGCCGACGGGTCTTGGCGTCAGCCTGGTTACAATTTCTGTGTTCCGTGTAACAGTAACCATAGCCGGCCATGGCCAGGTGGGGGGGCGGGGGGTGGAGGGAAGGCGAGGTGTGTCAGCCAGCAACTCACGCTTTACTAATGGCCGATAGCGCGGCCAAGCGCTCACGCTCGACAAACATGTCCATCAAGTAGGCACCCATGCCAGGCACAGCCAGGTAGAGCTTGAAAAACTTGTGGTAGTTGCCGAGCGCCAGGGCCGAGCGCACGTCGAGCGCGTGCTTGATGGCCGGCTCTTTCTTGTCTGCGGGGGTTAGTTCGGAAAGCACGTCGTTCATATCGGTCCTGTTGCGCGTGTGAATGAAGTACAAGATGCGGTAGGCCTTGAACTCGACCGGGTGACCCCCAAGCTTCTGCTTGTACAGCGACCTCAGCTGCGTCTGACACTGGTTGTACTCACCCAGGTCACCCTTCTCCAGCGCAATCCGGGCATGCGTCTCGTACACCGTAGTCGTGAAGTCGTTCTTGATGTGCTGCACCGTCAGGTCTTGGCGCAGCGATTTCAGTTGGTCACAGATGTACGTGTAGTTCTCGTCACGCCGCCATTTCGTCTTAAGCAATTCCAGCGTTTGGCGCAGCACTTCAAGCGGCCGCACATCCTCGGCATTTGGCGGCGCCGTCAGGCGGAAGTAGTTTTTCTCCAGTTTTTGGCACCGGCCCACCACAGGGCCTATAGCCGGCCGGTCGGGCGTATGGCTGCGCGCCAGGTGCGGCGTGGTGGGAGAATGCGATCCACAGCGTGCGTCCTCGAACCGTTTCTTGCGTTGCTCCAGACTGGCGTGCGACTTACTGAATGGCTGCTGCCTATCATCGTTCTTCTGTCTATCATCGTGCTTCTGGCGCTTGTCCGAGGGGGCAAAGGAGACGCGGTCAGCCAGGGATCCAGATGGCTTGCTGCTGCTGCTGCTGCTGCTGCTG
The DNA here is from genome assembly GCA_003709865.1 of Chaetothyriales sp. CBS 132003. NCBI lineage: Eukaryota > Fungi > Ascomycota > Eurotiomycetes > Chaetothyriales > Chaetothyriales sp. CBS 132003. The sequence continues at coordinate 107,331 of QRBJ01000025.1, read as the reverse complement.
CTGCCGCCGCTGCTGCTGCCGCCGCCGCTGCCGCCCTTGATGCCGTTGCCCCTCCACGGAGGCACCACGTCGTTGTCCTGGTCATTGGCCATCTCCGACGATTTGCGCTTTCGCAGCGAGCTCTCCACATGCGGCTTAACAGAAGAATGTGCAGGAATTGAAACAGGAACGGGTGCAGAATAAGAGAGGAGAGGGTCGAGAGCAGCACGTTTACGTTGCTCTAGAATGAGCTGCTGGGGCAGTGGATAAGAGGACCAGTCGGTGCTTTCTAAACGATTCATGGTAGCGGCCTCTGTGATGATTTCTTTCAGCTTGAACTCAAGCTCTCGACGGCAAACGGCCTCGACCCTGTTCTCGGCAGCAAACGTGCGGCCGACGTACGCACGGACCGCGTCATTGAACTGTGTCTTGGTGCCCGAGGCCGCCGCGGCCGCAGCTGGGCCTGCAGCTGGTGGGCCTGCCGGAGGTGGCGGCGGCGGCGGCAGCGGCGGAGGCGGCGGCTGGGCGCCCAGCGGCCGAGATTGTGAGCTTAGAGGCGGCGGAACATACGTCGGAGGCGGTGGCAGGGGGGCATGAGCAGAGAAAGTATGACGTGCAGGCACAGCAATGTAGGCACTGGGTGCAGGGTTAGGAGGAGGCGGGTAGGCGGTGACGGGCCACGCAGGCGCGCTGGGCGCCGCGAAATACATGCTCGACGCCTGGTCAGAGGGCCTTGGACGGGCGTCCAGGAGCGTGCATCAGCCAAAGACGGCGTTCAGAAGAAGAACAGCGTCGGTCCTGATGGCTGTTCAGATGCAAATGATGGAGAAGTCGATGGGGTGAGAAGGAGGAAGAAGAGTCTGATTCCCTTCAGGTGAAGTGTGTCCAGCGCTAAGATTAGCCGCTAAGCCTATATAAGCCTAGACAGCATCTAGCGCCTAGTAGCAGCTTGGCGCTCTGCCTCAACAATCAAACTGGCAAAAGCCCATCACCATCAACACGCTTCCTCCTCACGAGGAATCATATCGATTGCCAACGGGGTTGGCAGCCATGCCAATGCGTCTAGCACGACTGTAGTGGTTGGCTTGGGCTGGGCTCTGGTTCTGGGCGGGCTTCTGTGCTAGGAAAGATGCCACTATCCGCCTTTCAAGTGCGTCCGAATGTTCTTCACAAAGCCAGATCTCACTGCTGGCTCTCGTCCTGTTCTGCTGCCTGGCGAGGACTTGCTGTTTGTTCAAGATAATGTCGGCCTGTACGAAGGGAAATACAAGATTGCCACATGCCAGAAGGGCCATGTCTATCTGACCTCGCACCGCGCCTGCTACGTGGATGATGTTGATGCGCGCAACAATTCGCTCTCTGTCGACCTCAAGGACGTCGAGCAGCATGAGTACCAGGCTGGCTTTCTGCGCTCGTCGGCCAAGGTGACGCTGCAGCCGAAAGTGTTGAAGCACGGGTTTGGGTCGCTTCGACACCATGTCGGCCTGGGTGTCGTCTCTCCCAACGTCCGCTACTCGGCCTCCTCGCCAGTGTCGAGGGCGCCCAGCCCGTTCAAGGCGTCGGCGGCGGTGGCGGCGGTGGCGGCGGCGGCGGCGGCACCAGTTCGCGCCTCGTCGCCGCAGATCGATAGAGGCGCGTGGGTGTGCACTATCTGCTCCTTCTCCAACCCAGTGCCGTCGAATTTTGATGCCACATTGGCCAACGACTCCTTCCCGCTGGCGCCGTGTCTGACGTGTGGCATCAAGCCCGACTTTTCTCACGTCTTGAAAGCGGCAATTGCAGCGGACACGCGGCGGGCAGCCCCTTCAACGCCCGCGCCACCGGCGCGACAGCCACAGCCGTCCAACAGTGCGGCAAGCGCCAGCGCGGCAAGCACCAACGGGGTAGGCAGCAGCGGGAGTAGGACCAGCGACGTCATCGACTGCCCTCGTTGTACCTTTGGCAACCACCCCTCGATGAGGATGTGCGAGATCTGCGGGGCTCCACTCCCCGTTTACGGCAAGGCTGCTGAAGGCGTGGTCGGCAAACTACAGCGAGCTGTGTCTCCCGGGCCCGAGATCGCGCGGCTCGAGCTCGATGACAATGTGCCCAATGAGAGCATCAAGTTCTCCTTCCGTGGCGGCGGAGATAAGGTCTTCTACGAAAAGCTGAAGAATGCCGTCATCCAGCGCAAGTGGCTGGTGCATAACGCACCGCCCATCCCGCGTGCCGAGGCCGGGGACAGCACTCCAGGGCGTGGCGGGGCCACTCCGACCAAGCCAGCCCAGTCGATGTCGGTGGGGATCGCCGGCCTTGAAGAACGCGGACTGCTGGCCCGTCGCAATGACCAAGCCGTGCTGGGGAGCGCATTTGAAGACCTCGAGGCCTTGATGGCGTCAGCCAAGGACATTGTGGCGCTGGCAGAGCGATTCGCGGCCGAGGCTGGCCACGGCAAGAGCGATGGCGCGCTGTCGGAAGGTGCTACCGCGCTGGGCATGATGGCCACCAAAGACCGTGTGGGCGACGGCTCCAACACGCTGTACATCAACGAGCTGTCGCGCACCTTGGCCGAGTACGTGACGGAGGAGAAGAGAGGCATCCTGCGCGCCAACGGCGGCATCGTCGGCCTCATCGATCTGTGGGCCATGGTCAACCGGGCACGCAACGGCGTGGAGCTGATCAGCCCGGCCGACTTCCATCTGGCGGCTGAGGCGTGGGCGCGTCTCAACCTGCCGCTGCGCCTGCGCGCCTTCCGCAGTGGGCTGCTGGTCGTGCAGGGCTCCGACTGGACGGAGGAGAAGTCGGTCAGTCAGCTGACCGGCTGGCTGCGCGCGCTGCAGGCGTCGCCGCCCGAGCACGCGCCCGCGCCTGCCTGGGACTGGGCCTCATTTGGGCGCGGAGTCACGGCACAGGAGGCAGCGTTGCAGTTTGGATGGAGCGTCGGCGTGGCCAGTGAGGAGCTGGAGATGGCAGAGGAGAAGGGCGCGCTGTGCCGAGAAGAGGGCATCGAGGGCCTGAAGTTCTGGCTGAACTATCTGGGCGAAGAGGGGGAGGGCAGTGGTTTACTTTCTACGGAATGAGAGCCATACTCTAGTCTGTCCATCTTACCTCTCTGTCCGCCATCGTCTCTCCCTCTGCCACCGTCTCTCCTCTGTAGTGGCTGTGGCGGTTGTGGCGGCTGTGGCGGCTGCTGCATTACCATTCTCACGGCAGGCGCAACGTCACATGTTTAGGCTTGGTATGCCACGGAGGAAGGAGCGTGGCTTGTAGCTTTCCTCCCGGGAATCAATCACTTTATTCATCAGATTTCTCTCATTCTGCCTGCTCTTGTTCGATCATCAATCTATATCATAGCCAATCTATGCCACCACCGCCAATCTATATCACCGTCAATCTATGTCACCACTGCCAATCTATATCACCGCCAATCTATATCACCGCCAATCTACATCACCGCCAATCTAGATCACTGCCAATCTATATCACCGCCAATCTATATCACCGCCAATCTACATCACTGCCAATCTATATCACTGCCAATCTATATCACCGCCAATCTACATCACTGTCAATCTATGTCACCACTGCCAATCTATATCACCGCCAATCTATATCACCGCCAATCTATATCACTGCCAATCTATATCAATGCCAATCTATATCACTGCCAATCTATACCACCTGTGAATCCCGACGCTAGAACAATGGCCATTGGTCGGCGCACGTGTGCGGCAGGGGATGTGTCCTTCGGCAAGCATGCCTCTTTTAGTGTCCCTCGGCAAACCTGCCTCCTTTGGTGTCCTCAGAATTTCCAACGTCCCACCACCACCGCGTGCGCAGCGACGGCGAGGCTGTTGTGCTGTCATGGCTCTGCCCGACTCGGCCCCTGACCACAGTCACTCCTTTCAGTCGCAGTCCTTCCTTTGCTTGCAATGGCCCGACTGGGACGCGCCGGCTTCCTGGCGCTGGCGGTCATCTTCCACCTGGTGTACATCTACTCCATCTTCGACATATACTTTGTCAGCCCCATAGTCCATGGCATGCAGGCGCACCGCGCCGAGCGCCAGCAGTCGCCGCCAGCCAAGCGGCTGGTGCTGTTCGTGGGCGACGGGCTGCGCGCCGACAAGGCCTTTCAATCCTTCCCGGACCCGGACAGACCGACCAACAACAACAGCAGCAGCAGCAGCAGCAGCAGCGACGATGACAGCAACAAGCCCCGCCCGCTGGCGCCGTTCCTGCGCTCGCGCGTGCTCGACCACGGCACCTTTGGCGTCTCGCACACGCGCGTGCCCACCGAGTCACGGCCCGGTCACGTGGCGTTGATTGCCGGCCTGTACGAGGACGTGTCGGCAGTCGCTACCGGATGGACGGAGAACCCGGTCGAGTTCGACAGCGTTTTCAACCGCAGCCGCCACACGTGGAGCTGGGGCAGCCCCGACATCCTGCCCATGTTCAAGCACGGCGCCGTGCCGGGCCGCGTCGACGCCGACCAGTACGGCGCCGAGTTCGAGGACTTCAGCAAGGACGCCACCGCGCTCGACAAGTGGGTCTTCGACCGCGTCAAGGCGCTGTTCCACGACGCCGCCACCAACGCCTCGCTCGCGGCCGCGCTACGCCAGGACCAGACCGTCTTCTTCCTGCATCTGCTCGGTCTCGACACCACCGGCCACGCGTACCGGCCCTACTCGAACGAGTACCTGCACAACATCAAGGTCGTCGACCGCGGCGTTGCCGAGATCACGAGCCTGATAGACGCCTTCTACGCCGACAACGCCACCGCCTACGTCTTCACCGCCGACCACGGCATGAGCGACTGGGGCAGCCATGGCGACGGCAACCCGGACAACACGCGCACGCCGCTCGTCGTCTGGGGCGCCGGCGTCGCGCCGCCCGCCAAGTTTGCGCCTGGTCGCGCCCCCGGCCACGATGACGGCTTCTCGCACGACTGGGGCCTCGACCACATCCAGCGCCATGACGTCGCCCAGGCCGATGTCGCCGCCCTCATGGCCTACCTGGCCGGCCTCGAGTTTCCCGTCAACTCGGTCGGCGAGCTGCCGCTGTCCTACCTGGCCGCGTCCGAGCAGGACAAGGCGGCCGCCGCCCTGGCCAACGCCAAGCAGGTTCTGGAGATCTACAAGGTCAAGGAGGCCCAGAAGCAGGCCAACGCCCTGCGCTTCCGCCCATGCCCCCTGTTCTCCGCCGCCAATGCCTCGGTCGCCGACCGCATCGCCGAGATCGAGAGCAGCATGGGCCAGCACGACCACGGCCGCGCCATCGACCTCTCCCAGCGCCTGCTCAAGGACGGCCTCCAGGGCCTGCGATATCTGCAGACGTACGACTGGCTCTTCCTGCGCGTGCTCATCACCATCGGCTACCTGGGCTGGATCGCGTACGCCACCACCACCGTCATCGACCTGCATCTCCTCCGCGGCAGCACGCCGGCCAGCCGCACGCTGACCTCGTCCATCTTCTTCTCGTCCATCCTTGTCTTGCTCTACGCCTCATTTGTGGTCGAGAAGTCCCCGCTGACATACTATGCATATGCCTTCTTCCCCCTCTTCTTCTGGGAAGACGTCTTTGCCCACCGGCGCGGCTTTGTTGCCGCTGCCAGGCTCTTGTTTGCTGATCTCGACCGCCCTTCTGCCTACCTTTCACTCGCCCTGCAGGCCCTTGTCTACCTTGCCGTGCTCGAAGGTCTCGTGCAGTCCTACTTCCATCGCATCATCTTCACCCTCTGCTATGGCTTGGCCGCCTTTTGGCCCAATCTCTACGGCTCCGACTTCATCAAGAACAATTCATCGACCGCGCTTGCCTGGGCAGCCGGCTGTCTCACCCTCAGCACCTTCACCCTGCTGCCCGTGGTCAAGGTGGAAAACGCCAACACCATCTCGCTCGGCGGTCTCCTCATGCTGGCCGCCGGGCTCGTCTTCCTCCTCTTCGAGCACCACATCATCGCCCGCTCACGTACCGCCAACTCTCTCTCTCGCTCGTCTCCCCTCTCGCGCACCCTGATCGGCCTTCAGATCGGCCTCATCTTACTCACCATCATCGTCACCCGCTCCAGCGTGGCCTCTCTCCAGGCCAAGACGGGCCTTCCGCTCGGCAATCAGGTCGTCGGCTGGCTCGCTCTCGTCTCGTCCGTCACCCTCCCCTTCCTCCACCGCCTGGCCCCCAACAACCACTACCTCCACCGCTTGGTCATCATCTTCCTCGCCTTCTCGCCTTGCTTCATCCTCCTCACCATCTCGTATGAGGGCCTCTTCTACACTGCCTTCTCCGGCACCCTCCTCACCTGGGTCCGTCTCGAGCAGGCCATCTTCCGCCACCACACCCGCCTGTCCACCCCTACCACGTCCCGATCGTCCACCAACCTGAATGGCAGCATTTCCTCCACCGCCACCGCCACCGCCACCTCACATTCGCGCGGAACCGGTCCTCGTCATCCTACTACCCACAACCACCATCATCGCGCCCTCACTCTGCCCGACCTGCGCACCGCACTCTTCTTCCTCTTCCTCCTGCAATCCGCCTTTTTCTCCACCGGCAACATCGCCTCCATCTCCACCTTCTCGCTCGACGCCGTCTACCGGCTGATCCCCATCTTCGACCCCTTCTCGCAGGGCGCACTCCTCCTCTTTAAAATCATGGTCCCCTTTGCCCTCATCTCTGCCGCCCTCGGCATCCTCAACCGCCGCCTCGGCCTGCAGAGCAGCGCCCTCTTCATGGTCGTCATGACCATCAGCGACGTCATGACCTTGAACTTCTTCTGGATGGTCAAGGATGAGGGCAGCTGGCTCGACATTGGCACCACCATCAGCCACTTTGTCATTGCCAGTCTGATCGGCGTCTTTGTCGCCGGCTTGGAGGTCATCAGCGAGCTGATGATCCAGGGCGTCCAAGTCGATCAGCAGGTCGACGTCGCCCTCCTCTCTGCTGCTGCCAGCCCTTTTCTTGTCGACTCTCGCCACCAGCTCAAGAAGAAGCGCGCTGCTCCTGCCGCAAACTTGGCCGTGACCACTTCGAGTAGTAGTACTAGTAGCAGTAGTACTAGTAACAGGACTAGTAATGGCGGCGTCAGCAAGCCCAACAGCCACGGGCGACAGGCCGACAGGCTGATCATTGATTGATTGATTGATTCAAAAAGGCACGCTTACGCTTGTCTGAGGCAGAAACTGCGTGGAAAGAAATGTGCACAGCGAACCACGGTACCTTAGACTTGAGTTAGAACTAAAAGCAGAATGTCATATATCTTTACGGCATCGTGCTTTGTAATGACCATTGGTGAGCTGTATATAGTACAGTATAGCGCAACAGAGTGGGGCGTGCCAAGTTGTCTGCGAAATGCCGTCACAAGCAGCCACTAAAATAGCAAGAGAGCATTACCCCCAAGGCTCACATCTCGCGCAATACTTTTTGACACTTATGTTCCTCTTCTTCGTAAACTCTCGTTTGACGATGAGAGTTGCATGACATATACTGCAGTTGCCGGGGTGTTTTATCGTGGCTAGCACGGCCTCGTATTGTTTTTTACCCTCCTTGACAGTATAGGAGACTAGGTCGGCACCAAAATCGCCTTCACCACGAAGCATGTCCATGAACTCCCTGTCCTGAATCCAATACTGGATCTCCTCGTATATTCTCGCTGTGATAATGTTGCGGAGCCTTTGATCTTGAGGTATTGTCATCGAATAGACGTCGTGAATCACCTTGAATATCTTGATGCTCAAGTCGGCTTCTTCAAGTACTTGCTTGAAATGCTGAGCAGCCTTGTTCTTCAGGTCTGGGATGCCATATTTATCACCCAACACGTAGACTTGCAGGTCCTGGTCTAGAAGACTGAGTTGCAGGCTGCTGAGGCTGCTGCTGCTGCTGCTGCCGCTCGCTGTCGACTGATGATCAACCACAGCCTCGGCTGCACCAGCAGCACCAGCAGCACCAGCAGCAATTCTAGCACCAGCAGCACCAGCAGAACCAGCAGCAATTCTAGCACCAGCAGCACCAGCAGAACCAGCAGCACCAGCAGCAATTCTAGCACTAATAGCACTGGTAGTAGTGGCGGCAGCAGCAAAAGCAGCAACAGCAGCATTTAGCCTGGCCATCTCCTCCGTATGATTTGCGGCCAGCTCATGACCATTAGGATGGACCGAAACAGTAGGTTCCGCTTCCAGAGTCGATTTATCGTCCTCGACCCCGTCGTCAGTGGATTCTTGAGGATACGTCAACGTATAGAGATATTGTATCATGCAGTCGACTGCACCAGGATCATCGTCAAGCAGATCGATGATGTGAGATTGCCCTTCCTACATACACACATACAAATAAATAAGCAAGAGGATTGAATACAAAGGACAGTGCGAGTGGGATGTAGCCATACCTTGAAGTTGCTGTCGCACACAGACCTGAAAAACGTCGACTGTGTGCAGACTATAGTCTTGTGAACGGCGTATTTGCGACTTGTCGAGGAAATCGTCAAATCCGAGTACTTTCCAGACTGCAATAGACTGCAAGAAGAAAAAAAGAAGAAAGAATTCTCAGCTGGAGCATCGTGTTGGGGGGGGTATTGGCAACTCTACCTTGAGAAGCCAGTCACCAGCGCCTTGAGAGCAGGATTTTTTGACGAAGCCATCTTCACACCATACCACGAACAGACGTCAGGTAATATGCTTGATTTCAAGATACTGGTCGCTTGATTTGAAGTAACATAGATCAGAGTAAGGTGTGGCAGCCCCTTTGATAGATCGAGTTGTTCGGAAAGAGCTATTATAATAAAGTTAACGAATACGGAGTGGGGAAAGTCACGCGAGCCACTAGGCTATTATTATAAGTTATTTGTGGGTCCACCTGCACACCATAGTCCTGTCGTCAGCAGAAGTACCGCTCACTGTATACTTGATTTCATCTTCCCAAGGCAGTATTAAGGCTTGAAATGAGGGCATTTCGAAGAACCCGAACATGTCTACTATTTCAGCAGGGATCCACTAGTAACTTAAGGGGAAGAGATCTGCTGCGTATGGGTGGAGCGTGGTGCGGGACGGGCCTAACTTGCGGAAACCCCCGAACAAATGGTAGTGTATATATGAAGTATTGGCATTGGAAGCACATGATTTTTCAACCAAGCCAGGAAGGCCTACCATGCTCACTTCGAGATGACTGCCGGCTGCTACGCACCACAACGATTCGTGTATATTTACTTGAATGAGCCGATGAGGCAGCCCGAGAGATGATGATGCTGAACCCGAAAATTCCATCCATCCATAATCCATAATCCATAATCCATAATCCATAATCCATAATCCATGATCCATGATCCATGATCCATGATCCATGATCCATGATCCATCCATCCATGGGCAGAGGCTCCCGCCTACAATTCACCAATCTCTCCCTAGGCCTCGGCCCCATGGAGCATTTCCGGGGCCATGCCGGACGTAGACATGGAGAGAGCACTCAAGTCGGGGATATCATTGGCCGCCTTGGCTTCTGGGCTGGGGATACCAGCTCTGAGGCCAAGCTTCTTTGGTGGTACTCGGGGTACTTCTTTCGGGCCTGCGCCTACCCCTCCGGCTTCCGCTCCAGCTGCTGCCACGGCGGCCGCCGCGTTCTTGGCCTGGATCAGCTTTGATAGACTGCTGAAAACGGAAGAAGCAGCAGCACCTCCACTACCAACCCCAGCCGGACCGGGGCCGAGAACAGAATTAGCCACCATCTGCCGCAGTAGCGCCTCCTGGATAAGCCGGCTCTCTTCATCAAGTTCTTCACCGTCCTCGAAGCCGGTCGGCTGCCGGACTGGAGGTCTCGGCTTGACGACAACCCCGCGATCCAGAGGTTGTTGCGTTGATGTTTGTGGTTCCGGGAGCTCGTGAGCATACTGAGCTTGGCTTTCGTTTTCAGTAGGTGCCGCCGGGCCGTCCAGGTTGGTTGAAGTGATAAACTCCATGCCTGGAGGGGCCACGCCGCCGTTTTCTTGGTCTGATGTCGGGTTCGAGACTGCTGCGGTGTCTTTGCCTTCGTTCGCCTTCTGGGCATTAGATGCCGGTAGTACTCTCTCAAGCGGTCTCCGCGCACCCATCCTATATCACGCCGCAGTCAGCAAATACCCTTTTCATAGAAACGTGAGAAAGTTGGAAAAAAACTTACATGATGGGTGACCTGATCAAGACAGGCTTCAATGGCCCCGTACTTGAACTCAGACCACATCCTGCCAGCGCCCAAGCAAATGCCTTTTGAAATTCATCTCCGTCGCCAATAGCAGCGTAAAACTGGCTTGAAAAGTCAATGGCTTCGGTATCGCCCAGCGAACCTTCCATGGCAATAACATGTCCTACCTCGGCCGCAATACTGGCAGCCTGGTCCGTAGTATGACAAGCATTCATCACAACACCTTTCAAGCCATCTTCGGCTGCCAGGGCAAGGAGAGGAGCCAGTTTGGACGGCTCAATCATGACAGCATTGCCAAGATCGTCCTCGAAATACATTCCACGCTTTGAGCTGTGACCACTGAAATGAATAAAGGTAGGTCGATTGCGTCGAATGCCCGATGCAAGGTCTCTTGGCCGGCAGCTTGGCAAAGTCACGAATCGAAAGCTTCCAGTATTGGTTGCCGATTGCAAGGCGTCCTTGAGCGCCCTCTCCTCCTGCAGGAGCCGAAGGCGGCCTTCATCAGCCGGGTCGGCCAAAACCATGAGAATGGTCATGTGCGTGTATAAGCTGCGGAGGAGGCGTCGAACGTCCGGGAGGCCAGTACAGGCAGACAGGCGCACGAAAAGGGCATCAACCTGGACCTTTGTGTCCTCACAGCGCCATAACAAACTATCGAGGCGATCGTAGGCCAATTTGAGAAGAGAGTCGCCTCCGGCCGCCGGAGAGAGGTTGCGGAGGTTGAGATAGTAAAATGCATTTCCAATCAAAACGAAGGGAAGCTGAGGTGCGAGATACTGCTTGCCAAACTCCTCAAAGACCTCCTGCACAGCATAGAAACTTTCGTCCTCGCCGTAAGGAATATCCGGCACTCTGTAGTCTAGCTTTTTGGTGCCGAGCGCATGGTTCATATCATTCAGGGTGGTGGCGCGACGCCTATCGTACTTTTGTTCTTGAGCATCAGTTGGAGGCGCGGTTGAGAGAGCTTCGTACGCTCCCAGATTGTACCCGAACCCAAGTGCCCAGCCATTTTCTCTCTCTGTATATCTGAGAGCGCCTAATACTCCCACCTGTGACATTTTTTTAGGAAAGGCCCCGGATCAGGTTATAAGCAGATGTGCTGGATTCAGATCGGCAATATCATCAACCAGTAAGAGTCCCACAGCGTTTGCACGAGCAGGAGAAGAGGGGGAAGAGAGGCTGGTTGGGCTGACATATTGATGCTTTATAGACCAAGGGCCATATCAAGGCACGGGGAGGGGCTTAGACAGACAGGGAGGCCTTATTGGTGTGACGAAAGTCCTGCCATCGGAGAAGAGCAAGGCTGTGCCCGCGCCGAGGATTCGACTTGAACGAAGGATGTTTGGCGCGCAGGCTAAGGGGCGCCACACCCTGAAGCGGCTTGCGGCTGGGAATCAGGTGTTCCTCAAAAGGTCCAGAGCTCTTGGTGGAACAGCCCGCTTCGTATTCCTTAAACTCTAGATTTGAGCCCAAAAGAATGCCAAGACAGCCAGCCGATGCAGCAATTCTGCCGACGTATACAAAGTGGTATGTGGTTTCCATGGCCTGTTCTATAATGGTCTACGACTGACTGCCTTGGACTTATCTAGCTAGGGGCGGCAGAAGACGGGTTTCATTTCCGGCCCTTCTTCATGCCCGCCTTCAAAATCTTTTGCTGCTCAACCAAACTACGCTTCCCCTTCCTTTTGGCTTTGCCTAGTGTCATGAGGAAATTCTTCTTCCTGGCCTTTTCCTTGTTTGTGGTGCTCTTGCCCTGCTCCGCCTTTCTTTCCTTCTTCCTGCCTGCCTTGGACTTGTGCGCCTCTCGCTCATCTTTGTGTTCTTGCAATAGCGCCATCTTTTCCGCTCTGCTGGCTTTCCCCTTTGACAACTCGGCCAGACCTTCAATCTCGGCCGCCGTCAGAGGATCGTCGACATGGCGTTGCGAGTGTGTCTGCTGGGACTTGTGATGAGGCTTGTGGGCCTTCATCAGCGAAGCAACAGAGGCGGTAGTTTTCAGCTCGTTGAGTTTGGCCAGATCGGCTGGTGTCAGGATGCGCGTTGTAGCCAAGTTGGGCTTGTCTTTCTCCGTCGTCGCAGCCATCTCTTCGCCGTCGCTCAACTTGGCCTTCTTGGTCACTTTGTCGTCTTCGCTGTCGCTAATGTCAATTTCCTCGTCACTCTCGACATTGATCCAGCCGCCCGAGTCATCGCTGTCGTCGTCTTCTACGTCCCACGCGTTCCAGTCTTGGTCATGCTCGTCGCCGCTGCCAATGCCCTGCTCTTCTTTCCATTTGGCAAGGAGATCGAGACCTTCGATTTCACCCACAGCTTCTTCACCGTACCGTTGCTGCTTCAATTCTCCTGATCTCAGTCCGAGCGCGGCGTCCTTGCCGCGATCGCGCTTCCTCAGCATATCTGCTCCGACCTGCCTGTAGAGACCAAGCAAGCCTTTTGCCGCCATCATGACGCCCTTGTCTTTGCTCTTTTTGTACATGACCAAATCTTGGAGTAAGGTTTCGTTCATAGCCAGGGGCTGTCTGACGCATATCTCTCGGATTGCATTGAGGCCAGCTGCAGCGACTTCACCGGCGGCCGCCTCTGAGACAAACTCATTGGCAATCTTTTGCACCAAGGGCTCGATGACGTCGGGGGGCACAAAGTTGTGGGTGGCTTGCGCCAAAGACGCCAGGAAAGAGGTGACTGACGGCTGTCGAGGGGTGAGATATTTGAGAAAGTAAGAGTAGAAGCTCATGACAGTCAGCTTGTGCAGACCGATCAGTCTGGAGACGAGCTGTAGCACGAGTAGTTTCTGGTCCAGGTTGAGCTTCGACTTGGTGTTTTGCAAGTGTTTGGAAAAGAGGGTGTCGGCGAATGACTGAGGGTCGTGCAGCAGGTGCAGTGCTGAGAAGTTGAGAGCGTGAGGTTGGCGCTTCTTCTTCTCTCTGCGTTTGACCGTGTCTTTGGCCTTCTCCAGTTTCCGATCGGCCCTTTTGTTCTTCTTGTTGACGCCGATTGCATGGCGCACCTTGCCCAGGTCAATCTCCTCCTCTGAGTCCTCGTCTTCCCACTCTTCTCGTTCCTTGTCGCCACCAAGAAAGAAGAGGACTCCGCCAACAACGACCTTGTCATCCTCAGCCAGAGCACACTCCTTCATAATCTCGACGGCCTTGGCATCCGTCCATATCTGGCGCTTCCACATCTCTCTCGTGATCTTAACCGCCCACAGCGCCTTGGGCGAGGCGCGATCCTCAACTACAAGATTGTGCAGATCCGTCTGCACGGCCTTGTTGAGCCTGTGGTTAGTAGTCTTTGAATTCGCGGACCGCAGATCACCAAGAATCTTCTGCAACAGCAGAGCGCGCAGAGACTTGCTGGGCGTGGTGATAAGCAACGGTAGGAAGCATTGCACCACGGTCAGCGAGTCAATCACCTCCTTCCTCCGCAACAGCACCAGGCTGCCGACAATCTTCTCCCTCAGCTGCGGCTCCAAGGCGGCATGATGAGTTGAAATAATTTGCATCAGCTGCGAGGGAAACTCCCTCGTCTGGTCGCGGTAGCAGTCGGCCACATGGGCGATGAACTCAATCAGGTCGCGGAAGGAGACAAGGCCATGGTCACGTTCATGTCCGCTCGCGTTTGCGGTGGTGGCTGTCGTTGGTGCTTGTAGGAAGATGGCGCGCAGGTTTTCATACTGCATGTACTGATGCTGAAAGTCATTCTCGTACGAGCCCGGGTCACGTTTGATCTTGTTTTGCAGATTCGACAAGTCTGCTTCGACCTTCTCCAGCGCGGCGAGTTTGCGCTTGACCATCCTTCCTGTGTTGCCCGCCTGCCTGATTGTCTGATTTCCTAATTTCCTGATTGCCTGATTGCCTGATTGCCTGCCTGCCTGCCTGATGGATGATTCAGGATGGTGAAGTTGAAGATGTGGCCATTTGTGTGTCTGCCGAGGAGCGTGGAACGTACTGATTGTTCGGAAGATTGAGATGATTCACAGTTTTTCATGCATAAAATTCCTAATCGATAAGCTTAACTAAGTTTTGAAAAGGCAGTGCCAAGACTGGCGATCCTTCTTCTCGCCAGTTACCGTATTTCTGTACTGTGACATGGCATAGTAGTAGATATCCTAGTATACTTAGACTTAGATAAGTATCAATTAATTACAAGCTCACTCCTTTCTCCATCACTCATTACAGCCTAGTACCTATACCAACTGCCATAAGTCATTCTATAAGACCATATCCGACTTGAATGCAGCAGTGTCGAACACCCGTGTCCGTCTCTTCCTCTTCTCTTCTTCTCTTCTCTTCTCTTCTCTTCTTCTCTTCTTCTCTTCTTCTCTTCTTCTCTTCTTCTCTTCTTCTCTTCTTCTCTTCTCTTCTTCTCTTCTCTTCTCCTCTTCTCTTCTTCTCTTCTCTTCTTCTTTTCTCTTCTTCTTTTCTTCTCTTCTCTTCTTCTCTTCTTTTCTCTTCTTCTTTTCTCTTCCTCCTCAGTGGCCCATGGCTCTGTCTCATCCGGTCAGTCACCCAGTGTCGCTTGCGTCTGTCTTGTACCCGCTTATTCTCATCTATGGATGCCAAACTGTCCTCCCTGTGTTAATCCTTGGACTTGGCGTGTCCTCCGCAACAGGCTGGCGGTCTGCAGGTGGATCCTGCTTATGCAGGCAAGCCTGGCATTCTACGACCTGTGCGGCGAAGTGGGTATAGTCTCGTTCCGCTATGTACGACAGGGAGCCGGTGGCACTCCGACATAGAGACAGTGAGTCAGTCACGGGTCTGACCGCCGGGCTGAGACGCGACAAGTTTGGTGGCGAGTCCTGTTAGACAGGGCACCTTCTCATTCTGCACGTGGCCGGCAGACTCGGATCCAGCCAACCAGCCCGTCGCCCTTTGTGTCAATTCACGTCGTCGCCTCTGTTGTCTCAATTCACGATGTCGCCTCTGTTGTCTCAATTCACGACGTTGCCTCCATTGTCTCAATTCACGACGACGCCTGCGTTGTCTCAATTCATAACGTCGCCTCTGTCGTCTCAATTCACGATGTCGCCTCTGTTGTCTCAATTCACGATGTCGCCTCTGTTGTCTCAATTCACGATGTCGCCTCTGTTGTCTCAATTCACGACGTCGCCTCCATTGTCTCAATTCACGACGACTCCGTTGTCTCAATTCACGATGTCGCCTCCGTTGTCTCAATTCACAACATTGCCTCCGTTCTCTCAATTCACAACGTCGCCTCCTTGGATTCAATCCACGTCATCGCCTCCATTCTCCCTTACCCTTCATGTAACCTTCAATCCCCCTCCACACTTCCTCCACCACTTCTCTGTCCTTCCACCTCTCCTTGGCTCTCATCTCGCTGCCAACCCCCGCACCGTGGCTCCTCTCATTCCATCTCTCAACGGCAAAACACTTGACGGCGCTCCCCCATCCCTTGACATCGGCCGGCACGGGCTGACCCCTCTCCCCAACAAAAAGGCCCAAGACATTGCCGAACAACTCTCTCGGTTCCTGCCACTTGTATTGGCTGAACTGCCATTTCTGGCCCGTGGTGAAGACGGCAACCACGCGGTTCCAGTACTCGGGTTTGAACTGCTCGGGCGTGTCCACGAGGATGAAGCGAAAGGGCTTGGACGACAAGGACGGCATCGCGCGCGTGATGTGCAGCACGTTGGACACCAAGCTGGACGCAAGCTCCGGGTGGTCGGCCGGAACGTAGATGCCGTCCTCCAGGAACGAGCGAATGTTGGTCATGCGGATCAAGGACGAGGCTGATGGTGACAGGAGAATGATGGGATCGGAGCGCTTGGCCTTGACAGTGCCCGACGACGGCTTAATGGCTACGGGCGCGGAACGAGAGGGCAAAGGGTGGCCGTTATGGCCTGGCCGGCCGTATGCCGACTTGTGGTGAGAGGAGGATTTGCGGATGCCGAAAATGTCGGCGCATTTGGCGTTGAGGTAGCTGAAGTCGGTCGGCTTGGCTCCTCTCAAGACAGAATTGTGGTCGCCCATCTTGCGCTCGCCGTTGTAGATGGCCTGTAGCCGAGCATCGATCACTTTGACCGGGCGGCCGCCTGCAGAATGCTGCGTGACGCCGACGCCGGTGCTGGAGACCACAGGCACGCCAGCGCCGCCGGCAACATGCACTGCTTTGGTGGCTGCAGCATCGGCAGCCGCGCCCTGGAGCCGAGTGATGTATTCCGAGTCTTCAGTGGCCCCTTCAAGCCAGGTGAGGAGGTCGAGACGCTCAACAAAGACGAGATTGCGGATCTTCTGCCCTTCCGGCAGCTGCGCGTCGAGCTCTGCCGCATTGGCAATGTATTCAGGTACCGTCTTCTCCTTCTGCGTCCAGGCGAAGAAGGCGCTGCGCAGGTCGACCTGGCATTCGGCCGGCTGCTGCGAGACGAAGCGCGTGGGTGTGCTCAGCGGCAGACACAGCGGCGTTGGGTGGGGGAAGTAGACGTGTGTGGCTTCGACCCACGAGTCGGTCCGCTCCGATTCGGCCGAGGACGCCTCGCCGGTCTTGGTGAGGAAGGGCGACTGGGCGGCGGCGATGGAGGAGCGGAGAAGCTGGAGGGCATCCTGGGACGCCATTGGGGGGGTGGCTGAGCGGGGGGGAGGCGGCGGCGGCTGAGCTGATGAGTGCTGCCGCTATCTATCGACACATCATTTGATTGTGGTGGATTGCTGCTGGCTTCGGCTGCTTGCCTGCGCTCACCTAGTGGACGGCTGGCGGTTGCAGAAATCAGTCCGGTGGCCGCCAAAGACCATCTGCGCAGCGCCAGGCACCGTAAAAGTGGGACGCAAGCCGCATACTGATTATATGGTACCGCGCTAGTGATTTAAAGTTATTAGTATTCATGCTGTCCTAAAAGACTTGTCCACTAAGAGTTAATTTGTTTCGGCATCCAGACCCTAATTAGGTCGCTGCGCCAAGGTCATGCTGTTATAGATTACACTAATCCATAATGGTAAGAAGAATCATTAGCGCAAAAGGTTAGTGCAACAAAATATAATCCATGCACCCAGAGTAGTCGGGGGGCTTGGCTTATGCAGGTCATAGCTTGGCATCTACAAAGAGAATAGCTTGAGGCCTGACAGCGTACGACAGTAGTAACTTACAATAACTTAAATCTATGCACTCGGCTGGGAGACATCACAGGCAAGGCAATTTCACTGTATCCCAGCGTAGACAAGGCTGGCCTGCCCTGCCTGGAAAGGGCAGATTGAAAAGGCAGATTCCAACTGCAAGGCCGCCTGATGGTCGCTTTAACGCTAGCAAGAAATTTGGTCTACCAACAAAGGGCTCCTCTCCCCGGCCCAGCGAACAGCGTAGATGAAACACGTCCATCGTGGCAAAATGGAGCCCGCTAATTTTGGTTGATTACAACCTCAGGATGATACCTCGGTGTCGCCAAGCCTCTCCGCGCTACATCGGCACGCGGCAAAGAAATACGTATTATTATCCCACAGACCATCACGTTTCAAAGCCGTCAGTGACAATGTGGTGGTCATGATGCTACCTCCGTGTACCGTGCACGAGTAAGTAAGCACATGGGGCTAAGGAGGTGGAGCGCGTGGGCATGAGACACAGTGGGCCCAGAGCGCGTGCTCGTCAAGGTCTCGATGTCTAAGCCTCAGTTTGCCAATTGTCATGCAGTGTCGACGCCACCCTGCATCCACTCGGCATCCATGGCTCAGCATGAACCGAGATCGCGCTTCGCTACCTAAGACGGATGTCTGACATCCATCCTAGCGTGGAGCAAAACAAAAATGCGGCCCGAGTTGGCCTATCTTACTTGCTCTCCCTTCATTACACTCTCGCCTATGGCCCGTTCAGGCATGTTTAAGCCGCAAACCCGCGTGGCACCCGATTCATTCATTACGCCACGAGTCGCACTACGTACAGTACAAGTATGGTTGGTGATTTTAGCTTCGGCTCAGAACAGCCCTGGGGGCTTTCTCCGTAGCCCTGTCCAGGGGACCCCGCCTGCTAGTGATAGTGACGTGTGCACCCACCCAGCAGCGAGGCAGGCAGCACTGTAATATCGTCGTGTGAGTGAGATCGAAGTAGTCGACTTCAAATGGCAAACTTCAAAGTCTGATCGTCCAGTCGAGCCTTCCGCCCAATTTTCGCCTCCTGATCCGGGCAAAATTGGCCCCCTCTCTAGACCGCAATTTCCGACCCCACCAGTTGGAGATTGGACCTGCCATTCTCGGGCATAATCCTACCCTTTACCTCAGACGCGCTCTGTTGCATAGCAAAGACGGGTTCTCAGCTATTATCCAATCCTTTACATCAGGCACGCTCTGTAGCAGAGCAGAGATTGGACCTGCCATTCTCAAGTATTGTCCTATCCAATCCTTTAGGTCAGACGCGCTCTGTAGCATAGCAGAGATTGGACCTGTAGCATAGCAGAGATTGGACCTGTAGCATAGCAGAGATTGGACCTGTAGCATAGCACAGATTGGACCTGTAGCATAGCAAGGTGTCATGTAGAAAAGGAGTAATGACACGAAGCATGGGCAAAAGGGACCAAGCGCGACTAAGTTGGACAGCTTAGCTTGGCTTGGGCTTGTTCGGCTATGATGGACTCGCGTCCCATATCCAATTCTTGTCATGCACTCAACCCCTGAGTCTACAACAGCAAGAGGCGCCTGCCTACCAAGACAGGCCACTCTCCTCTGCTCTGTACAGTGCCAACAATCACCGACACATAACCTTGATCGCTCTTCCACAGGGTATCATGCCAGATATATGCACAGAACATTATATACACCACAGAATTGCTCTACACTCGGGAGGGGGTTGTCCCTGCCGTGTCAAATCATTACTCATCCACCTTCGCTATGCAACAACCAAGTGAAATGCAACCTGAGCTCATGGCTATCCATGACAACCAGATCATGCCACTTCCCCCTTTTTAATAGTTCAGGGTAGTAGATGCGAACTCTGTCCTAATGTGTCCATCGTATGCTCAATATGCTGTTGTAATTAATATGATCGAAAGGTGCACTCCGCCAAAAGTGGGGAAAGCCCGTGTCTCGCCGAGATGATGTTCGTATCCTTCAGGCCTTGCCCGTATTCGACCTACTCAGATTCGACTCCGGGCCGGGAGAGAGCACCCTGCCGTCAGAGACATCGAACTCGTGGTCTCGAAGAATTGCCGCGTATTGGGGTTGGCGGATGAACTTGGGCACAGAGTCCTGGAAGCGGTTGGTTAGCAGGAGCACCAAACAAAGGAGCACCAAACAAAGGAGCACCAAACGAATCCAAGCAAAAAAGCACTTACGCTGGCCATCAGCTTAAACACTGTATTCTGCGCCTGCTCGAACAGCTCAACAACCTCCTGTAGGCTGCGACGCGTTGCTTCATGCTCAGTGTTCGTTCTGATCATTCTGCTGTCGAGGCGATTGCGAAGGGCAAAATCTAGGTTGAGCTCCGAAGGCGCGCCCGACGCAAGAAACGAGTTGTACAGCCCGTACGCCGCCGCCAGCGTTTCCCGAAGCGATTCTGGCCTGTCCAGCCTGCCGCTTCGTTCCAGCGCTCGGTAGTTGGCCGTAAATTCGTGCACGTCGAGGTAGAAGAGCAGGTTCTCTTCGCACAACGACGCTCGTAGGAACTCCTTGAAAAGCAGTCTGAGCGCAGCATCACCAAGTATGGCATG
Organism: Chaetothyriales sp. CBS 132003; assembly: GCA_003709865.1. Taxonomy (NCBI): domain Eukaryota; kingdom Fungi; phylum Ascomycota; class Eurotiomycetes; order Chaetothyriales; species Chaetothyriales sp. CBS 132003. Next base: position 87,569 of record QRBJ01000025.1, on the reverse strand, counting down.
CAGTCGCGCAACATTCGAGTCCTTGGGCATGCGGTTCCTCCGCTCGCCGTTGTCCCGGCTGTCCTCGCTACATATACTCTGCGGCCGCTCACTCCACGGGCATAGCCTCAGGCCCTTGTCGGTGATGGTGTAAATGGCGAATTTGGTCGGCTGGAAATCAGTCGTCGACGGATGGGCCCGCATGTAGCCACGATCCTCAATCACGGGCGCAATCAGCTGGTACTTGGCGAACAGCCCGGCGATCTCGTATGTCTCTTTTCGGTCAATCGTCGTCGTGCAGTCGAGCAGCCAATCCGACGCAGCCCTGCCCGTAAAGGTGTTGTGCACGACCTTGTCCAGCACCCGTCGTTCCTTGGCCATCTTGACCCCAATCAGGCCACTCGCATATTCAGACACCGAGTCTGAATCAGCCAGGGATGGTGTCGACTTGAGATTGAGGCCCTCCTGGCCAACAAATCGCCGGAAAATGACCTCGATGGTGGCCTTGTCCTGATTCAGCTTGTCGGTTTCAGGATCCCGCTCCATCGACACCATTTGCATTTGGTCACGCCGCATCATCGAATCGATCTGCCGAGCCACAATGCCATTCCGGGAGCAGAATCTCTGCACAATGGCCATGCCCTTGGCCGTCAACTTCCACACACCGCCCTTCATCACAAACGTTGCATGGCCTCTCGACTCGGCCGATTCGATCATCCTGGCATCCACAAACAGCTGGCAGATCGAACGCGCCATGTCCTTATTCATCGAGAATGTCGTTGTCGTCGTAGTCACAACCCATCGTTGCGGACTCTCCGGGTCCGGGATTCGATTCGACTGGGTGAACCTCAGATTGCCCAGATTAGATATGGCTTCCTCAGAGAGAAAGGTCTCCTCGACTCGGCTGAAGCGTACACGGTGTGCCCCAAAGGGCAAGCTGGTCATTAAAGTGGAAAACAGATCATTAAAATCTCGCGTGAAGGGTCGATCATCGTCTGTCATGCGCAAAACCTTGGAAGAAGTCTGGTGCATTCGTCCGGGGCCGCGCTCAGCCGCACTACCACTATCGTCTGCCATCTGTACAACTCCAGATTGTCGATTGCGAGGCTCTCGCGCCGCCGGTAAAATTCCACTCACCCGCCGTGATGACGGCGAGGTGGAAGGCGGTGGAGAAGGAGTGGTGTGTGTATGTGGCACACCCGGGCGAGATACACGGGCAGAAGGCTGGATCTTGTTGGAAAGGCTGCGGGAAGAGGCAGCACGTCGTAAGGGTGTTGCGGACGGAGTTGTTATCGAGCCAAGGCTGGCGATAGCCGTCGACGTTCGTTCTCGTGCAAGAGAGGCGAGGGAGCGCCGGCTCTTGCTTTGCGAACGGCCGGCAGCGTGGTGGGGGTGCAGAGGCTGAACAAGAATCGCACCCGAAGACGCCGACGTTTTCACACCAGTTGGATTATGGGCGAAGGCAAGATCTGACCGACTGCTGGCGAAGGTAGTCATAGAGATGAAGTCATGGGTAGTACGTAGTAGCCTAGTCTGACATGGGTCGACAAAGTACACTATCTGGATGAGAAATTGACGGGCAGGAAATCCAGCTTGGGCGATTTTGCGTACGCCTGGCCTAAGTGATCGGTGATATGGATGGATCCAAGGGTCAGAATGGCCAGCAGGGTGGAGAGGCCGTCATCGACAAGTGTAGCCCACCTTAGCCACGCCTGAGGCGCCTCTAGGGGGAGCCCACTGACAGGGATCATCAAAGAGAAAATTCCTCGAACACTCTGCACCTCCCGCCTGCATGGGTTGAGCACGCTTGGGAGTGGATTAGCGGCCCACCAGCCACTGGCTTCATAATTAGATGGTTTTGGCCCAGCAGGTGGGGGCGAGCAGATGCGGCGGCGATCGCCCGGCAAAAGACAACGATCGGGGAAATTTGATGACGCAAATGAATTTTGACTGGCGGCCGTGGACGGACACACCTGGGAGAGGCGGAGAGCTGGCTAGAGCGCTCAGGCACCACAGGACCACTCGAAATGCTGACTACCAAGATCTGGCCATTGTACGCAACGCGCGCAGTAACGGCTTTTCCAGGCCGGCGTGGCGAGCCTGACGATGCAAGATTCAGAGCTGCAACGTGGTTTGTGGAGCGAGGCTAGCTAGGTGCGTGATGATCCATACATGGGAAAAACGCACGAGGTGGCCATGTGAACTGCAGCCCTTAGGCCGCCGCCGCTGACCGGGGTTGTGTTGACCTTTCGCCGGGCCCTGCTGCCAGATACTCGGGAATGTGACGATGGTGACACAAATAAATCGAGACAGTTAAAAGTTTATTGAGCAAGGTCATGTAGCTGGCTGAGAACACAATGCCGGGCCCGCTAGTTGACTGACACTCCGGACGAGGGTCACAGACCGAATATCATTTCCAACTCAGCACCTGCCTGCTTAAACTCGTGCGTTAGGCCCCACTCGGCGCTGCCTGTGGCTTTCCACTTCGCGGACCTCCGGCACTTCGCCCTCCTCTGTGCGCGAAATGCCGAAAAACGTAACAAAGGCGTGCTCCCATTGGCGTGCAGCCATCTGACACTTGGCATGCCGAGGCTCACTCGCACAACACGAGACGCAGACTGCTTGTTTAGCCAGGCCAAGTCACCGGGCCATTGCCTCGTGGAGGCAAGAACCGGGGGCCCGGCCGGGAGTGCGAAAACCGGCAAATAATCCTTGAGACAAACAGCATCAAAGTCGTCGGAGAGAATGCCCGTTGCACCGAAACACTAAGTAACTGTCTCGTTGATCAGTTACTTAGCTCAGTATTTAGCCCAGAGAACCGTGGCTACTGAAGATAACTGCCGACGTTACATGGGAGGCGCTGTCAAACAGTAAGTAGCATCGAGGTTGACAGCGGCGATTGTTCGCCGGCCTCAGCCATAGTGCATTGCAACTCTGCGAGCAAGTACTTGCATGCGAAGCATCCTTTTCCAACATCTACGTACCTGTTTCGTAGATCCTTGGGGAATGTGATGGAGAAGGCAGCAATAGCGATGTGCGAATTAGAGCACTACGCATCAGAACACCTATACGCCTCGTACTCTCTCTCTCTCTCTCTCTCTCTCTCTTTCTCTCTCTCTCTCTCTCTCTTTCTCTCTCTCTCTCTCTCTCTCTCTCTCTCTCCCTCTCCCTCCCTCTCTCCCTCCCTCTCTCCCTCCCTCTCTCCCTCCCTCTCTCCCTCCCTCCCTCTCTCCCTCTCTCTCTATCTCCCTGGTGGACGGTAGCAGCAGCCGGCGGCGGCGGTAGCACCAGAAAAAGACTTGAGACAGCCGAAGGCAACATTGCGTGGGGCTCGGGACATGTGACAGCCCCTGTTCACAAGCCAAGCAACTGGTTCGCTTAGTGGCGAAATGCCACGTGGTCGTCCGAAGCCAATTTCACGACCCCTGGGACTAGGGAGGGGCGTTTGATGGATCTCATAGGAGAAGAAGCGTTAATTCAGAGCCAAAAGCTTCCAGAAGCTTTCTGGCACATTTCCAACTTTGTCCATTTAGCAAGTCTCAGTTGACCAGTAGAGAAATGCAGCCACGGTGCGTGACAGGCGGGAATCTTCCGTACCAGCCCTTCTCCAACTTTCGTATCGTGACACAGTAAAATTTAACGCCTGTGGCGCTGGTGGCAAGAATAAGCGGACGGATGGATTCAGAAGCCCCCAAACACGAAACTAGTGCACAACTCCGTGTGTGTGTGCCTGCGATGGGTAGCTACAAGCACGTATCCATCACACCGCTCAAAATATCTCCTTTCCAGTTCTACGGGTTTGATGAGCGCCGATCGTCAGTGGAAACGAGCAGGTGATGATCAGTCGACATGGCAGATAACAAGTTTTTCGTCCGCGCACGGCTCCACAGGTTTCCTCGGGAGAAGAATTGGCAGGCACCCCACCCCTCACATTCTATTCCGACTCTGTCCTGGCGCAACTTTCCTGGCGCAACTGGACGCATGCCGTGGGCGAATCGCTAGCTCATGAAACTGCCTAGCGTTGAGGTGGGTAAAAGAAAATGCCCTAGGGCAGCTGGCCCAAACGTCCGCCTCGCCCAATCTGAGTCGGTCAGGCTTCGCCTAAATCACTCGCACGTGTGAGGTAGGCCGCTAATCCAGTAGCTATGCCTGCTCTTCATGGGTGTCAAGGTCACTGGACAGCACGAGCACGGCGCTTGTGGATGCTCTGACACAGCTTGTCGCCGTTGCCAAGCCCCGCCATTCCTATCCTTCGCCTTGGCCGTTTGGCGTGATGGAGTCGAAGGACCATCGAAACACCGCTGACTGCCACGTGGGACGAAGCCTCCGGGCTCCATACATGCCTGCAGGAATGGCGCGTTAACCTATTTGGAAGGTGCCAGGAATGTAGCGGGTGATTTTTTGCTTAGCGCAGCCCCCGCCCAAGCAATCAGCCATGTGTACTCCGCACGCGACTTTCGAAGCGAGGTTGCACGGACCATCTCACCGACAATGCTCTTGCTTGGATCCCTGCAAGCTTCTCCTGCCCTGGTAGTCAATTGTGCCGCCCACAGCATGGTGCGATTCATCATATACGCTTGCGCAACCCATTTGTCAGGACTCAGGAGACACTCGCCGGTAGTTGTTTTCAGATCAGCCGAAGAATTTTTGCTCCCAGCATCCAATTCCAGCTGACATAGTACACCTGGCGGCGCTGCGGTGATTCATCCAACAACAAGCGTCTAGGGGGAAGCTCCCGCGCTACTGCCAGACCCAGCTTGGCATCAGATGGCACATGGCATTTGTGTGCCGAACCGTGCGTATCAGTTCCTATCACCATTCGTTAGGGGCAAAGAGAGATTCAAATTGCAAATCTGCAAATCCCTTGCCACTCCAGTATCGCAATCGGCCGAGAGAGCACACCTTACCGCCCTCTAGCGAGCATTGAAAACCACCCCCAACCAAGGCAGACGGATTCTTTCGTAGTGTCGGCTAGAGTGCTGCTATGGTCTTGCTAATGACAGTTGAAACCTCCGAGCGGCCGTGGCGCGGAACACGAATGGACCATCTTGGTTCGCCTAAACCGCCTGGTGCAGGGGCTGTGCACACGCGAATCCAGTCTGACGGTTCAGCAGCATGATCATACAGTAGTAAGGATGAGGCCCCCCATCCAATAAGCGCCAGCCGGACGGCGGCACCGCCTCGCTGCCAACTGGTCAACATCGCCGCCTTGCACTGCGCACAGCCGTGCCTCTCCATGCTTACATTTTTGGCCCTGCTTACACAGTACATGTTGCGAGAAGGTCACCACACAGAGTAAAGACCGCCTGCAGAGCCTCCTCGGCCCTTGGCCCCCTTTTTCGAGGCCGAATCTGAGGCCCGACGCTGAGCCTTGCTGCTGGCCCTTATTTATGGTCAGGCCAAACGTTGCCGCTGTGATTTTTTGCTATTTTTTGCTATTTTGCAAACACAGAAAGTGGCAGGCGCCAACAACAGTCGCCACTCATTAAGGACAGGTAGGTGCCGCGAAGGTAAGAAGAATGTATAATAACAGTACTGGTCGTCGCTCGCTGTTGAGCGAGTCTGTACAATTCACTTCTTCAGAACAGTAGAAGCCCAAAGACTTGAGAACATCTACTACAGCATCCGCCGTACAATCGACAACAAGACAACAAACTCGCCGTACAATCGACAGCAAGACAACAAAGTCGAAGGAAGAACAAGCAAGAAAAAATGAAGACCACTTTCATCGCCCTCCTCGCAAGTAGCCTTGTCGCTCTGGCTTCGGCCCTGCCGACGGCATCCCCTCAATTGGACCCCTTTGCCGCCTCCATCATTACTGTCACCATGTTCGGGGCAACGCCCGAGGCGCAATACACCATCTCGGTGCCAGCAACGGGCGACTTCACCTTCACCTACAATGAGCTGTCTATTTCGCATGCGCAGACTAGCGGAGGACCCTGCGGGCTGTTTGGGGTCGACAATCTCATCCAGGAGATCGATACGGCCAGCTACACGGATGTGGGCCCACCACAGACAATCGTGGGCGTGGCATGCGGGCCGAAGAAGGGGGAGAATGGGTGGTAGTCGGGCAAGCCGGCAGGCGGGCAGGTGGGCAGGCAAGCACAAGCAGCAACCACAACGAAGAAGAGCTGCGATCACAGACGTCTTTATGCATAGCGTTGGGCGGAGAAAGGAAATAACAATTACTTATTACTTCCTTCCAAACTTGGGTATTCCCCTTTTTTTCTTCATCATTACTGAAATAAAATGACAGGGTCCGAGGCTAGGTGCCTATGCAACGGCGGGCATTTTTTTAAGGGCGGGGGTAAGTGTATATATATAGATGACTTGCCCTGTCTCTCTGGCGCCCCCTTCCTCTGCCCCCTTGGCCCCTATTCAGCCAGCCTCTAGCCGCCAGCCCCCTTTTCTAGCTATGTTGCTGCTGTCGTCTCCTGAACGCCATACTTGGCCTGGAGCGCCTCGATCGCCTCAATGTAGCGTTTCTCAGCCTGATCAGCAGTGACTCCTGCGTCGACTTCTTTCTTCCACGCGTTGTATTTTGCTTTGCCCTATAATAAAAACATTATTTCCCAATCAGAACGTTCAATCGTCAGTGAAGAAAGGTGGGAGGGGCGTGCCACCATGAGGAGGCTGATGATGACCAAAAACAATGGACTCACCCTGATATCAAATATACCCGGCTGTGTAGCCTTGGAGAAGTCCTCGCCGTTGGCGATCTTGAAGAGGGCGTAGAGCTAGGAGAATTGGTTTAGTTTCACAGTTTGTTTGCGGATTTTGAACCAGCATAGCAAGAGGGGAATAGGTATGTAGGTACGCATGTAGGGGGCCTCTCTTACTTCGAGGAGCTCACTATCAGTAGGCTTCGTCTTGAGACGTTTGGAGGCCTCGGCGGCTTGCTCAAATTCGGCCGAAGGCATGATTGAAGAATTGACGTCAGGTGTTTGTGATTAGATGATCGGTTCCTTGTTCAGGGAGACGTTGCTTATTGAGGAAATCGAGCTGCTGTAACTTAGTGGAGGAGCGACTGCAAGGTAGTCAGCTGTTGTTACTGTCGTTGTTGTCGTTGTCGCTGTCGTGTTGACTTGAGGACAAAGCGTCGGACCCTGTACTTTGAAGTTCAACGTCATCTGCAGTCACAAAAACGCAAGGGCGGGGCATTTGGTGGGGGTTTTAGGCCGGGGTGTCCGCGTTTGTTGGGCACCAAATGGGTGGCAATTTTTAAAGGTGACAGCTTGGACGAGAGCGGATGAACGCTGATTTTGGGGCATGTGGCTCCAGACAATAGCAGCAGCAGCGGCAGCAGTAGTAGTAGCAGTAGTAGTAGTAGTAGTAGTAGTAGTAGTAGTTGTAGTAGTAGTAGTAGTACACAATAGTAGCTTAGTAGTGGGTAGTAGGTGCTTCCATCAATGACAAGAAGCGCACAAGTCACACCTCTCAGAATCGCTCGCTTCCCAACGCCGTGTCGCTAGAAAATGCCAGTTGAAACAAACCCCCCTCCCTGCTCACGAGATACCACTATTCAATTCTGTTGTCTGCCGTCCCTGTGTTGCATGGTACACAGTGGCAGCTGATGACACAGTCACTACCAGTCGACCGCCCAGCCGTTTTTCTCCAAGAACTCCGAGCAGGCATTCCGCAGCGCCATATTGGGATAGATCTGCTTCTCACTCAGCGGCTGCCGAGTCAATGGATCGGTGCCGTGCGAACGCAAGTGCTTGAGCAGACTGACGCGCTCGTACGAACTGCCCGACGGCGTGATGACGGGGTCGTGCATGATCTCGAAAGTGATGGGGTCGATAAGGTGGTCGGGCACCACGCGCTCCGCCGAGTCAGGCTCGGTAGGATTGCTGAATGCTGCTCTAATGTTCCGCCGGCGTTCGTCTGCCTCCCGCTCCAGCTCGGCCCTCTCCTCGTTGCGGCCGGTGGCTCCGATTTCGCCGCGCTGCAATCGCTCGTCTAGCTCTCTCACGTCTTGCTGTAGCCGCTCGTCCAACATTGCCTCGACCAAAGCCAGGGTGTTGCTCATCTCCCGAAGGCGCAAGGTCTCCTTGGTTTGCCACTGTACCTGCTTGGCGCGTAGAATGAACTGCGAGATCACCTCGGCCGACGAGTCCTTTGTCTCGAGGCATATCGAATAGGCACGTGTGGCCTCTGTGAGGGCCTCGCCCACCCGGCGCTGGGCCAGCAGGGCTTGCGCGAGGTAGTAGCGAGACTTCATCGTTATGGTGTTTTTGTCGCCATAGAGCTCAATCGCCTTGCGCGCATCGCTCTCGGCGCCCGCCCAGTCCTGTAAGCGAATTCGCGCAAGAGATCTATTAGTGAAGACTTTGGGGTCATTGCGCGAGACACTAAGTATTCTAAGGTAGCCAAATTAATATACTCATGGTCTATGTGCGTGTCTTTTGCCGCAACTTACAAGTCGGTATACTGCTGCTCGGCCTCCTTGAATCTGCCAGCTTTGAAATGCTCGTTGCCGAGCTCACGAGAGTTCGGCATGTCCAGAGTAGTGCACGTAATCAGTTGGGCCGCACAGGTTTTGTCCGGAAGATGAGGCCTACAGCACGATCACAGAAGCAAAATGTTGGTGGCAACAGTGACGTGGCAGAAACAAAGCAAACGAAGTGTGGACACGGGTCATTTTGGGGTGCAAACACATCTCTCAAGCGCTTTAGAAGGTCAAGGATGCAGATAGATGCTTCACTGGTTGTTAATAATCTTGCTGACACCACCTGTTGCCCGGGAAGCGGGGAATCGACATCCCGACCTCGTATTGCGTATCGTATTGTCGCACTAGCCCACCTCGCAGTCACACAAATCTACACAAAGAGGCAACAACAAGACAGGTAGCTCTTAGGTGGTGTTCTTATTTGACGGATCTAGCAGTAATATCCTTTGTATCGTTTTTCTATAATAGTGTTGTGTGAAAAGCCAGCTCTATCTGTGCCTTGCTACGAGCCATGAGCCATGAACCACTCATAGCTTTACTTAAGCTTGGCTCAACTTTTGCATCTTAAGGCACAGATGAGAGGTCACTAAGCCTTGATATTCCACTTCATTCAATCGCCAACTTCACACAATGAGATCCATCTTGAATGCTGACAGATCACATCTGGCATACCCTCCAGTCTACCCAGATTGTGCGGCTAGTCCCATTCATATTACAGCAAAACGGTGTGTGAAAGCCCACTCCACACCAATCTGGCCTAGTTCGCTAGAGCGACAAGGGATGTGATTAGGGTGACTGCTTGAATGGCCCTCGGAACCGCCAAGCCTATTGTCAGGTGAGGGGAGCAACGATCATACGAATCGTATATAGAGCAGATATCGTACGAATCGGGCGAGATCAAGACTAGAGGGAATTGAAGACCGTGTCCCGGCCACCTCGGATTGAGAGACTCTCTCTGCACTATAAATACCCTCTATCTGCGCTATATATAGTCTGGCTGCGTTCCCTTGTTGAGAGCCCCCCCACCATCAATGACTGGGAGATTAGTATTATGGTGCGCACACTATAGACTCCCAATGTCTCATTCAGGATCATCCAAGTAGAGCACTAATAAGGGGAAGCTAGAGCTTCTGTCACGTGATCAGAATCTCGGCTTCCACACAGTGAACTGCTGCTGACACCTAATTATGTTAGTTATATTTTAGTGGTTCGCCAAGACCGCACTCGACGTTTACTAGATCAACTTTACAATACCAACGGCGCTTCTATGGGTTCTCATACTTGAGCAGAAATACTATTTCTATATTAACATTGCTACTAGCCCCCGGCGCTTAAAATAAGGCTTCTAATTAAGACCCCGGAGGGCCCGAGATGCTTATGAGCTTTAGATAACAAAGTGTTCCTACTAGATATAGGGCCGCAGGGCCTGGAGGGTTTGGATGGATGATGTTAAGAGAGATAGAGATAGAGAGAGAGATAGAGAGAGAGAGAGAGATAGAGATAGAGAGAGAGATAGAGATAGAGAGAGAGATAGAGATAGAGAGAGAGAGAGGGAGAGGGGATCAAAAGTAAGAGGGACGAGGATAAGATAAGTCGAAGCTTCCCATGAGCTACCTGGGGTCAATTTAAGTCTGTCTAGATGAAACAAGTGGACAAGTCTTGTTTAATAAGCTCTGGGGTCGGGGGCTTGATCCCCAAACAAATCATACAACTCATACAACTCATACGAATCTTACAGATCATTTCGGCTGCTAGAGTAACCTGAGGATTGTCACCAGCGCGCATGCCATTCATGTTCGCTGGCGGCTTGATAGCATGAATGCTTCACCTGTTCCCTTAATGCAAGAATTGTCACCAAAGGCTATCTCAGAACACGGCTTGGCCCCCCATTGAGCATGTATTTTTCACCACCTCTCCCTCTCAGACCCCTTGAAGCGAGCGACCCTACCCTACACAAAAGGCGCCCCGTCTGCTTTCATGGCATTATATCGCACTGCCAGCTCATATGTCCGGTTGGGGTTGATGATTACTGTGTAGCAGGCTGAGGAAGTTCCATTGAAGCAGTCGATGCCCTGCTGCAGCGAGTCCAGGTTCTGCGCTTTCATGTTGTCGGCCACCACTTGCAGTTTCTCCGGGAGGAGCCTGCTCAAAGCATCCGAGAAGTTTCGCGACGCACTCAGGAGGGCTGTGAGATCCTGGATGACGGCCTCGCTGACGTGTGCGGTATCAAAATCGTCCTTCCGGCGGACGAGGTTCGCGATGGAGGCGTTGACAGCATAGGCAAGGCGCTGAGATGGCGAGCCGATCTTGAAGGCCTGGGTATTGTCGAAGGTGGCGCTGTACTGCTGCAGCAGTTCCGCGGTGTCGACGACATACTTGGTGGTGCTGGCTGACGGCACGTGGATGTTGTACAGGGCCGCTTGTAGATCGGTGCCATCCCAGGCCTTGATTGCATTGGTCATGTTCTCAGTGCGAGCCATGATGGTATTCAGCGCGTCGTCGGCGACCTTGTAGGCCTCGCCGGCATCACCACTGGCATTGGAGATGAAGCACGCGCTGGCTAGTGCCACGGAGAGTAGGAACTTCATCTTCTACGCTTTCTGCCCGTGTCTCGTGGCTGCTCTGTTACGAGAAGAAACGAGACGAGACGATTGAAGATGATTGCAGCGGCGACAATCGCAACAAGTCAAAGAAATGTGAGTGACTCACTTTGCCTCGGCCGTCTGGACTCGCTCGGCACACATGGGCCAGATGTGTGTCTTGGTTGTGAGTTGGCGCATGGGGTCTCGAACTCTCCCGCAAACTCTCCCGCAGGCTCGTGGCCACCATGTGCCTTGCTAACTATTAGTTCCCCCTTTCTTCGATAATACCATGCTCAATCTAAGGGGTTGGGCTTGCGCCTTTGCCATTTCGATATTGGCGGGCTAAGATGTATACCGACACAGGAGTTGAGAGAGCTGTGGAATGCCATAGCTAGCGCACACCTTCTCCCCAACCTAGTCAACTCTACTATTATGGCAGAGTGACCGTCGTCTGGCAGGGAGCGGTCGGAGACTAGGGGAGCAGATTCGCGAGGTGCTAAACCTTAAACTTGCGTCCGACCCCACAATTAAGACAATTAGCCCCCGAACACATCCCGCTTGCATAAAAAATGGGAGCACAGGGGAAACTGGGGGCCCACGGGGCGGAAGCTTCGTATGGTATCTGCAGCAGCTCTGACCGTCTCGGAGCCTCGGCCTATCTGTATGACGTTGTAGATTACTGCGAGGTTCCTACCAGAAGCATGGCGAGAGCACAAGGAGAGTCCTCTCCTCAACCATTCTCTCGAGCGCTCAGCATCGTCGGAGCAAGCCTCTCTCTCCCTTTTTCATCATCACTACTTACTTGTTCGTTTTCAACCACTTGGACGGCAAGCTATCAGTCCCGTTCAGCCTCATGACTTCTGAGAAGGCAGGGGCCCATGGGGCCATCCACAATGACTGGGTCAGTGGGAGCAACAGCAGCCAGGACAACGAAAACGACCGTGGAGCAACCTATGGCATAACTTCTGGCGTTCATGAGCATGTACGCGACTGACCCATTTCCACGCTCTCACATTTTTATATTTTGTGAATGCGGTCCCCCTGACCACCGGCACAGATGAATCTGGGGCTGTTCCTATCGCTCACCGCCATGTCTTTCCTCTGGGTCGGCTCACAGATCCCGCTTTATCTCTACGGCAGCGTGCTGCCCGACATCTACGCCGATGTTGGGGGCTCGACCAACGGAAGGTGGGTGTGGATGATCACCGCCTACCTCATCCCCAATGCAGCGCTGGGCCCATTCGTTGGCGCATTGTCGGATCTCTTTGGCCGCAAGTATGTCGCCGGCGTCGGCCAGATCCTGCTGGTCATTGGCCCGGTGGTCGTGTCGACGTCTCATAGAATCAATGTCGCTATTGGTAAGCCACCTTACTGGTCAATTAACCGCGGCACAGAGCAGTCGCTTACTTGTTCCAAAAAGGTGGTATGGTTCTTGCTGGGCTCGGGGCGGGCCTGAACGAGCTCATTGCCCTGGCAGGCACTTCAGAACTCGTGCCTGTGCACAAGCGAGCCACGTACGTGGGTGGTGTTGTCTTCACCATTCTGCCCTTTTGCCCGTCACCACTCTGGGCTCAGCTCATCACCCAGGGCTCCAACTGGCGGTACAATGGATTCTTGATTGGCGCGTGGAACATTGTTGGCCTGATCCTCGTCGTCCTCTGCTACAAGGAGCCAAGCCGCAAGAATCGATCGGCCAAAGACATTCTGGGCAACGTCGACTATATTGGTGGCTTCTTGAGCACGGCAGGTGTTGTCTTGTTCATGATGGGCATGCAATGGGGTGCTCGTGAGGTACGTTTGCACTCCCAGACTGGCGACTGAATTGTTGTGGCTCGCGCTTGCTAACGATGTCTTCCAGCATCCATGGTTAAGTGCCCAAGTTCTCGTTCCTTTCTTGTTGGGTGTGGCACTCATCGCCATCTTCTTCGTGTACGAGGTCATGTGGGCCAAGCACCCAATGGTCCCTGCTCGGATCTTCTCGCGCGACAAGCGCACCATGGGCGCCATCTTGCTCGTAACATTCTTGAGTGGTGGCAACTTCTTTGCTCTGCTTCTTTTCTGGCCAACCGAAGTCTTCAACGTCTATGGAAATGATCCGCTGCAGATTGGCATCCGCACCCTTCCCATCGGTTTCGGCATTATTGCTGGCTCTGTGACCAACCTTGTCCTCATCCGCGCCACCAAGGGTCGGGTTCGCATCCTCATGGTCTTCTGGTGCACCTTCATGACAGCGTTTGTTGGTGCCATTGCCGTTGCGCGCACTGACAACATCAAGCCCACTGTTTATGCCATTGTCACCATGGCGTCGATCGGTGTTGGGGCCGTCATCATCCCTTGCTCTCTGATTGCACAAGTTGTTGCCCCGACCGATCTCATTGGAACCATCACCGCCATCACTCTCTCGATCCGCTACATTGGTGGCGCTATTGGCTTTGCCGTATTCTACAATGTCTTCTTCCACAAGTACTACGAGCTCGCAAACACCATTGCCACTCCCCAGGTGGCCCAGGCCGGCATCACCCGTGACTTCTTCGAGCTCATCGCTGCCATCAGCCTGGGCTCCAACGCCGAATACGCGGCGCTCAAGGACCTCATCGCGGCCAGCCCTACCATGTCCCACAAGGACACGGCTTACCAGACCATCATGGACGCCACTACGCATACCTTTGCTCTTGCCTACCAGTGGCCGTACTGGATCTCCATTGCATTTGGTGGCTCGTGCATCATCATCAGTCTCTTCTTGAGGAACATTACGCAATTCATGAAGGAGGCCTTCTAGAGGGGGGAGGAAAGGTCACGCAGCTTGCTAGCGCGCTAGGTTGCTGCGAGCATTCAAGTAGGACGAGTATTCAAGTAGGACACGTGGCAAGGAGGAAAGCAATTTTGTGAAACTACGTACAGGGGTAAGAAGGTTGTGAAACTACGTACAGGGTAAGAAGGATCATTGTGACAGGGTGTTGAGACACAAAAAGTATATTACAGCTGCTTGTGGAGTTCCCTTTTGCCCAATGAATCCGACACATTGCCCATCTCTCTCTCTGTGCAATCGCTGGCCAATGGCGGATGTCGAGCAAACAAACAAAGCAAATACAGGCATGTGTGGCTTGTGAAGATGCCGAGGAGCCTCGTATACAATACAATACGTTGGAGAGAAGCGAATCGATACTCCTGGTTGGCACCGCCTAGGTAGGTAATAATATTATTAGCCAGCTCCAACTTGGCAACAACCAGCAGTATGGACCTGGGGTAACAACAACACCAACACCAGAGGCGAAACTACGACATTACTTCTTGTGTCTGTAGATATATGTGCAAACCGTCTTTCCTCGACCGGGTCCGCTCAACGTCCGTATTGAGCCTGCCGCCACTTCTCACCCGACGGCACGATCAAATACCCACAAGACCTGCTACACATCGTGCTCAAATCCACACATTCAGACCTGCTCCTCGGCCTGATCCGAGAATTTCTCACCGTCTAGCCCTGCGTGCAGCCCCTATCTCAATACCAGGCCCACCACCACTCACCCGCTCTCCTCACCTTCAGCCTCACCTTCGCTCTTCCCAGACGCCATCCACCTCTCCCTGTAGATAACTGGATGCTGCGCCTCGGTGCACAAGCCTGCTCGGCATATGACTGCCACGGCGCGTACACGGGCTTCGTCACCGCGGCCGCGCTGTCATCGACCGGCGTGAGCATCGTCGAACTCGGACACGTGGAGCGGCGGCGGTTGGTCGCGGAGACGGACGCACAGGTAGCGGCCAAGCTGGCAGCAGTGTGCGCGCACAGCACGGTGCCGACGGTGTGCATTGGCGAGGTGGATGAGGGGCAAGAAGTGGAGGATGCAGCGCGGCAGCTAAGGCCTCAGATCGAGGTGGTGCTGGACACGGTGCCGGCAGATGCCCCGGTGGTGTTTGACTATGAGCCGGTGGGGGTGAAGTACGTTGGGGCGGTGCTGCCGCCAGGTTCTAGAACCGGTAAGGGCGTTTGCGGTGGCGAGATCGGCGAAGACGCGCATTGTGTATGGCGGCAGTGCGGGCGTGGGTTGTGGTTGGGTGTGGGAGTGGTCGTAGTAGTCGTAGGAGTAGTAACAGTCGTACGTAATGCTTGGCCAGGTCTAGGCCAGCATGTCGATAGCATGTTTCTGGGTAGATATGCGTACGACATTCGTGGCATGGGGAAGGTGCTAGCCAAGGTGGTGCAGAGTTTGAATTCGCAAGCGTGACGAGATAGATAACCGGCTCTTCTTTACCTCTTTGCTTTCAGTTGTGTGCGATGTAGTTATAGTATCGCAAATATCTTGTATAAGATGATAAGGTGGGGCGATTGACGGATGGAAAGCAGCCAACTCGTATGATTTTTAAGTTTTGCCGCTTTTCAAACTAAATACCTATCAAGTCGGTCAGGTGTCGCAGGCCTCACCCGCTCTGGCGGAGTGTCTTCATTCCAAGCTCCCGTTGCTTCACTCATGCTATCCTTCCTCGTCAGGGTCAAGGGCGGAGTGACTACTGTCGTGGCGCGGGAAGAGTCGGCAATAGCCGAGGCCGTGGTTATTGATGCAGGAGCGGGCTTTGCAGAGGTGGCTGATGACGGGGCGGTGGAGCGCGGCACGGCAGAGCCAGCAAAGCCATACGATGGGATGGAGCCGGGGAGTGCACCAGCGTCGTGCTCGGCAAGTGCCAGGCGGAGGGCGTCTTGGACAGCAGGGTAAGAGGGGCGATTGGAGGGGGGTTTTGCGGTGGGGGGGTGTTGTTGCTCCTGTTGTTGTCGTTGTTGCTGCTGTTGCTGTTGCTGCTGCTGCTGCTGTTGCTGCTGCTGCTGTCGCTCCACTTCTTGTGAAGAGTCCTCATCGGCAGCGAGATTGCCATTGCTGTTGCCATTGACGTTGCTAGTCCTAGTGCTAGCACCATTGGCCGCCGAGTCTGACACTTTGCTGTTGTAAAGGAGAGGTTTTCGCCGGATGGGAAGGCGCACGGACTGGGCCTTGCGCGGGATTATGTCGGTATCAGCATATCCGTGTTCTATTTCATCAGCCAAACCATCATCAGTCTGCTCACGCCATGACAGAGTCTTCAACTGTTCAGAATGCAGACTGGAGCCAGTTTGTGAGTAGATTGTCAATGTTTGCGCAGGGTTTAGGGGCGAAGGACTGTGCAGATGAGCACTCGTCGTTTCAGGCGGAGTACGCCATTCGCCGGTGCCGTCGGTGGTGGAATAAGATGTGACGGGAGGAGAAGCAGGGTCGAGAATATGACGGTCTTGCTCGGCAGCGGCATGCAAGGCGGCAGGGGTTCCGAAGGGCGGGCTAGCGTTGGATGCGGGCCGGGTGTAATAGTGGTGAAACTCGTGCTGGGGCAGAGTCTCGGAGTCGGGCTGTGGGCGCATTGGGTCTTCTTCGTCGATGGTGGCATGAGTGAGCTGGGGATGATCAAGATCGTCGCGGCTGCCGACGGTGTGGTGGCTGACTTGGTGGTGATGCTCTGGTATGGGCGGCGGGCGAAACGAGCCTTCTTCGTGGGTGAGTGCTCGAGCGAGGTCAGAATGAACGCGACCAGGGGGGGTACTGAGGTTGCGGTCGTCCTGGTGGTGATGCACTGGGATGAGTGAGTATGGCAAGTCGTTCTCACTACCCTTGGCACCGGCATTGGCATTGGCATTGGCATTGGCGAGGGTAGACCTCTCCCACACAGGACTGGAATTGGCATTGGCGAGGGTAGACTTCTCCCACACAGGACTGGAATTGTATTCGCTATTGAGTTCGGACCTGCTCCGGGTCTTGCGTAGTGAATGACGAAGATGTGGAGCGCGGTCGTAGGCACTGCTGGGCCGCTGGTTGTCGAGATATGAGCGTGGGCGCTGTGAGGCAGACGAGCCGGATGCAAGTCTCGACTGGGACGCGGATAGATTTGCCGAGGTGATGGTAATGGTGCGCTTATGGGACTTTTGCGAGCCAGTGACGGACGCCGGGGGGAGGGGGGAGGCGTTGGGGGATGGTGGGGGACGCAGATGCAGAAAGGAGACGGGTGCAGCAAGATTCCTGTTGCTGTCGCGTGAGGACTCGAGATAGACGCGGAGGTTGAGGGTATTGGGGTCAGCAGCAGGCAGGGGTTGGTGGTTGCCTGTCTGCTGGGACGACTGGGGCGCCGGGACTTGGCTTATCTTTTGCGTGCGCTGCTGCTGCTGCTGCTGCTGCTGCTGGGATTGTGCCTGGTCTTTGGTTGCGGCAACATTCATAAAGGCATCGGTGTTGCTGTGAGTTGTGCCGGGCAAAGAGACGTAGTTGTTAAATTGGCTGCTCAGCCGGGCAAAGTTGAAACCACGGCCCTTCTCGTTTGGCTCAAAGACTTGCCCGATTTCGATATCAAGATCGACGGGCGGATACTTGTAGGGCTGGTACCTCTGCAGATTTGTCACGAGGCTGGGAAAGGCAGCCTGGCCGACGAAGCCGGCGACTCTGGCGGTGATATCGAGATCGAGGGTGAGCGGGGTCGAGTCATCGAGATCCCAGTTGCTGGTGCCCTTGGTGAGAAGGACAACAAAGGTGAACTCGCGAGGGAGACCGGACTTTTGCAATTTGTTTTCTTCCAGCGTCCATACGATCTCGCCATCCTCAATGTCGTATTGATGGCCGTACCAGGAGCGCAGAGTACGTACAGAGCCCTGGATCTTCATCATGTCGAAGACCTTGTAGCTGCCCTTCATGCCGCCCGAGGGTGCAAACGAGACACTGGCCGGGCCCTGGGTGACTCCGACGCTGCCGGCGACGTTGAAGTTCCAGTCCAGAGTCTCGGGCGAGACAGCGCCATACATCAGGTGGGGTGCATGGCGGAGGAACTTGGGCCGAACCGGCTTCTTCGGAGTGGGCTGGGAGACATACCTGATGACAGAGCCGTCGGGGCCGTCGACATAGTCCGGGCTGGTCTGGGTGGCATGTGAGTGACGGTGGCGGTCCGGGGCTTGGCCGGCAATGACACTTGCGACCTCTCTGGATGGATGCGGCTTGCCAGGCCAGATGTTGTGCAGGGCCAGGCGGATTTCGGCATACTTGAAGCGAAAATGGGACCTGCTGGGATGGAAGACGAAATTCAGGGCCACGAAGCGGACATTGTCAATGAGGTCCTCGTGGATGACGGGGCTGTCGTAGTAGCCCGACTGGAGGCGCTGGAGATGGGCAGTGATGTAGGAGCCTCCGGGCAGGCGGCGTTCATAGATGCATTGCTGGTTGACCTGGTACTTGTTCTCCGGCGTGTTGGGATCTCGCGTACGAGCCGCGTAGGGCGGCGAAATACCAGTTTGCGGTGGTGAGAAGCCGGCGCTGTTCTGGAGCTCAGCCGGCGCGCTTTGCGGCTCCGTGGTGATGCGTCGAAGCCAGTCCATCGTCGACATCAATCAAACAGAGGCTATGTACGGGAGAAGATCTACAGACATTGCCGACGATGCCAGCCTGAGTCTGGGGCACACCTGGTGCTTGCACGGACAAAGAAAGACAGGCCTGATCGGGCCTCGTTCTACACGACTAATTAGTAGCATGGCGCGACCCCGTAATTAAGCATCAGATCAGGATGAGGCACAGCCGGCTTTGAGGGGGGGTGGAGTCGGTGCAACGTGGGCTCAAACGAAGCGGTCTGACAGCACTTGAAGAGCAGAATGCGGGCGTGGGGATGCTCGATCTCGCCGTGTCTGACGAGCGCGATTTGCGAGTTAAGCTGGGGCACGGACCGCCGCGAGCTAAGCGGGCGTGGGCGAAAGCGGGCGTGGGCGAAATCACGCATGGCTAAAGTTAGGCCTCCGTCCTTCTGCAAGCGGTCAATTACCGACAGTTGAAAATGATTGCGGCTTGGACGAGACTGCAGGCTGCAAGCTGCAGACTGCAAACTGCAGACTGCAGACTGCTGCTGCAGACTGACGCATGCAGACTGGAGATTGGAGGGTGGAGTGGATGAGGCAAAGAGCGGAATACGGGTGGGATGAGGCAAAGAGCAGTAGAAAGTAGAGTAGGTAAGGGCAAAGAGCAGAATACAGGTGGATGAGGCAAAGAGCGGAATACGGATGGGATGAGGCAAAGAGCAGACTGGAGATTAGGTAGCTGAGGTAAAGAGCGGAATGGAGGTAGAAGTTGGTAAAAGCAAAGAGCAGAATACAGGTAGATGAGGCAAAGGGCAGTAGAAAGTGGAGTAGGTAAGGGCAAAGAGCAGAATACAGGTGGATGAGGCAAAGAGCAGTAGAAAGTGGAGTAGGTAAGGGCAAAGAGCAGAATGCAGGTAGACCAAGGCAAAGAGCAGAATACAGGTGGATGAGGTCAAAAGCAGAATGCAGTAGACAAGGGCCAAGAGCAGAATGCGGGTGCACGGGTACGGGCACGGGCACGGCTGGCTACGGTACTTCCTGCTCGGTGCCGCTACGTCGAGCCCCGGTCTATTCTTCTGCCAACGTCTGGCCTTCTCGCAAGCCCTGCACCTTCAACTCCTCGCCTGTGGCACGCAGGTAGATGTCGCGGATGTCGTCAGTCATGCTCTCAAAGTGCGATGATGCGTCGTACGACTTGCTGATGTAGACGTGGTCGTTGACCCCGCTCTCAAGCGGCTCGTAGATGGGGATGGGCTTGCCCGTGAAGATCTCCTCGATTCTGCCCAGGCGCTCCAGGCCCGGGGCCAGCTCGAGGTGGTGGTTGGACGCCGTCTCGGCGATGGTGGAGACGATGGCGATGTAGTAGCCTTTGGGGCAGACGCTGTGCGCCGACGAGACCATGGCGATGTAGATGTCGTTCTTGCGGCCGACCTGTGACTGGGG
Organism: Chaetothyriales sp. CBS 132003; assembly: GCA_003709865.1. Taxonomy (NCBI): domain Eukaryota; kingdom Fungi; phylum Ascomycota; class Eurotiomycetes; order Chaetothyriales; species Chaetothyriales sp. CBS 132003. Next base: position 67,771 of record QRBJ01000025.1, on the reverse strand, counting down.
GATGATCAGCTGCAGCGAGTCGGCGTCGCCCGTCTTCTCAATCGGGTGGGTGAGAATGCAGATGGCCTTGAGCAGGTGGCCGACCACCTGTACCTTGCCTGGGAAGTACGAAGGGTCGCCAAGCAGGGTCTTGGTCTTGGTGGTGAACTTCATGCCTTCGCCCTCGTCGGCCCGCTCCTTCATGGTGGCGGAGATGCCGGAGACCTTGCCGCTAGCGTCGTACTGGATCTCGTCGATGGTGGTGTTGAGCATGTACGTGCCGCCATAGATGGCCGACAGGCGCGCAAAGCCCTGTGGCAGGTCGCCCAGGCCGAAGAGCGGGTAGATGTAGGGCGACTTGCCGTAGCGGGCCATCGAGTTGGCGTACAGCCGAATGCGCGTGATCGTCTCGAGGGCCATGCCGGGCGTGGTGAGGTAGTCGTCCGTGGGGAACAGGGCCATGGAGTGTCCAATGAAGTCGCGCGTGGACGGTTCGAGGCCGAACTTGTCGTAGACGTCCTTCATCGTCGCACGGTTGATGTTGATGCCTGCTGCTGGTCAGCGCCCTCGGCAGTCGCGGGGGGGGCCGCGCGCCCACCCACCGTTGTGCGTGCCCGGGTTGTGCTCGTCAAAGGAGCCGACCCACTCGAGGAAGCGCTTGGCCCGCCGCTTCTCGAACAGGCCCATCAGGGGCGAGCTGAGTGCCTCGGCTGCGGTCGACGGCACCTTGGCCACGGTCGCGCGCGGGCCGGCGCCCTGCTGGACGAAGCTGCCGGCAATCTGCTTGAACTCCAGGTAGCGGGTGACGTCGGTCGAGACGAGGATGTTGGTCAGCTCGCCATTGGCCATCAGCAGCTTGGGCACGAGGTCGATGTTCCAGTCGTTGGCTCGGCCGTACTTCTTCCATGGCTCCTCGCCGGGCTTAAAGTTGCCATATTTGCGGTACAGCTGGTGGAAGGGGGGGGAGTTGGTTAGCAGGGCAGGAACCAAAACAAACAAACAAATAAATAAATAGATAAAGAAACAAACAAATAAATAAATAAATAAACAAATAAACAAACAAATAAACAAATAAACAAATAAAGACCACAGCCTACCGTCTCGATGTTCACCGACGCTGCTTCCCTGGCTTAGCGTCAGCGTCGCTCACCGCATCGGCAAAGCCTCGTACCCTCCGTAGTGGTCGTTGCGGTCGACGTGCAACACCTTCTTGCCCTTGACGCTGAGCACCCTGGCCGCCAGTTAGCCAGTCGGCCTCGAGTGCACACCAAATGCACCAGCCACGCACCCGGAAAGCACGCATTCGGTCAGGCCTGCATCTTGTTAGCCGGTCAAGCCGGTGGTGGCGGTGGCGGGGCGCGGTGGGGCTCAGCGCCGCGCACGTACCTGTCCCAAGGACGACGACATCGTACTCGGGGGCAATCTCATCCATGCCGGTCACTCAACGATGCAACCTCCGGTGCAGGATCGAGCGGCAGTGTCAAGGAAGCCGTATTGGCCGTGTTGATCGCCAGCCCGAGCGGCGAGGCGTGGCACCGAGCGCCAAGCCCGGAGTGCATAGAGCCAAAAACAGTAGCCGCATTCAACAGTCGCCTGGAGTAACTAATTACAATGGTACAGCATGGATTCTGATAGTGTACACACTGTAAACCAGGAACGCCCTCCAACAGCCTACAATGGTACAGCATGGATTCTGATAGTGTACACACTGTAAACCAGGAACACCCTCCAGGAGCCTACAATAGTACCGCATGGATTCTGATAGATAGCGTACACGCGGTACACCCACCAGGCATCTACAATGAATGGTACAGCATGGATTCTGATAGTGTACACGCTCTAAATGGGCCACACACTTGAGTCTAGCTCTCTCACCCCCTCGCATCCCTCTCTCACTACCGTTCCCCTTCCATCCAACCGTCCGGAGTTAGGCCCAGGTCCTTCAGATACACGCGGCTCACGAGAGCCTTCGCTTCAGAATACGCCGAGTGTCGGTCGGCGAGCACGCGCCGAATGTTGGCATTTGTCTCTTCCAACTGCAGACCCAGTGTTAGCTCAGACCCAGATATTAATTGATCCAGTTTGCAGCGGCACAGCCCAGCGCTATATATCGATAGATCCAGTTTGCAGCAGCACAGCACAGCACCAGATATTGATTGATCTGGTTTGCAGCAGCACAGCCCAGCACTAGATATCGATTGATCTGGTTTGCAGCAGCACAGCACAGCACCAGATACCGATTGATCCAGTTTGCAGCAGCACACCACACCATAGGCACTAATCAGATTGTTTTCGTTTGGACATGTTCATATCCACGAGGCTTAAGCATGCCTCGAGACATTCATATCGGCGAGTGAAAAAATACTTTCATCAGGGGGCCGGGCAGCAAGCAGACGGCAACACAGACAAACCGACAGAACGACTTACCGCTTGGATTCTCGTATCCGCTTCGTAGTTGCCGTAGCCCGCTCGTACCCGCCTCATCTCGTGCTGCCGCGTCTTGGTGCGATTCAGCTCGAGGATGGTGGTCCAGTACAGGCGGTGCAGGTCGTGGAAGTCTTTGGCGGTCAGTTCGTGGTAGGACCACGGCCGTCCAAATGCCGCCTCGTCTTCGCCCGACACCATCGGCTGTTTTGCCTTGTTGAAGAATCCCCACAGTCCGTGATTCTCCGCCGTCTTGAACTGAGCCCGTCGCTCGGCGTCGATGACCGGCTCCGGCAGATCCCACTTGTACACACTCGTCTCCTTGCGCGGGCCACTGCCATACAGCGAAGACACTCCCCGTTGCTTGTTGCCGTCCCGTCTCTGGGCTCGGAGCGCCAAATTCCGCTTCCCGCGCCGCAGTCGTGCCTTCTTCGACGCAGTCATCTCCTTTCGCCGGAGCCGGATCGCCTCCAGCTCAGGATCTGGCCGTGGGCCATCATTCTGCGGCTGCTGTTCTGCTTTCTGCCTCAGATATTGGGGGACAACTGAGGCCAGGCTCTTTCCGGACAGAATGCTTGCCGATGTCGACGCCGTCATGCTGAGCGTTCGGCCGGCAAACGCGGGCACAAGGAACAGAGGGACGCTGAGGCCGAGGCCCTTGGCACAGGGCCCTGCCAACAGTGCCATCGTGCCCGAGATGAGAACAGGGCTGGTGGTGAGCGTGAAGCTGGTGAAGCTGGTGAAGCAGGCGAAGCAGCAGACCACCGCGAATTCGATGCTCCTGCCCGCCAAGCCCGCCAAGCCCGCCAAGCCCAGACCCGCTTTTCGGCCGCGCCTTCCTCCGCAGCCGCTCTTCCCAGAAGGGAAGTATGTCAACAAAGTCTGGCGGCGGCGACGACAACACTGCGCTAGAGCGCGACGACAGTACCGGCGGCGACGACACTGCGACGACGACACTGCGTCGACGACACTGCGTTAGGGCGTGACGACAGTACCGGCGACGACACTGCGCTAGGGTGCGACGACAGTGCCGGCGACGACGACCCTGCGCTAGGGTATAATAATAGTACCGGCGGCGGCGACACTGGGCTAGGGTGCGACGACATTACCGGAGGCGACGACACTGCGACGACGACACTGCATTAGGGCGTGACGATAGTACCGGCGACGACACTGCGCTAGGGTGCGACGACAGTACCGGCGACGACGACACTGCGACGACGACACTACGTTAGGGCGTGACGACAGCACCGGCGACGACACTGCGACGACGACACTACGTTAGGGCGTGACGACAGCACCGGCGGCCGCACATCCCTCGTTTGCGGAGAGAGTGCGTTCGCGGCAGCCGCTGCTCAACCACCATGCGCATCATCGAGCTCATCATCGATGGCTTCAAGTCATACCAGGTCCGCACCGTCATTTCAGGATGGGACGACTCTTTCAACGCCGTCACCGGCCTCAACGGCTCCGGAAAGAGCAACATCCTCGACTCCATTGCCTTTGTCCTCGGCATCAGCAACATGGCCACCGTACGTGCCCAGAACCTGCAGGACCTCATCTACAAAAGGGGCCAGGCCGGCGTCACCAAAGCCAGCGTCACCATCGTTTTCGACAACGCAGACAAGGCCAAGAGCCCCATCGGCTTCGAGGAGTATGGCCAGATCAGCGTGACCCGCCAGATTGTCATGGGCGGCACCAGCAAGTACCTCATCAATGGCCATCGCGCCCAGCAACAGACGGTTCAGAATCTCTTCCAGAGCGTCGGCCTCAACATCAACAACCCCAACTTCATCATCATGCAGGGCCGCATCACCAAGGTCCTCAACATGAAGCCCGCTGAGATTCTGGCCATGATCGAGGAGGCTGCCGGCACCCGCATGTTCGAGGACCGCAAAGACAAGGCCAACAAGACCATGGCCAAGAAGGAGGTCAAGGTCAAGGAGATCGAGGCCCTCCTGGCCGAAGAGATCGAGCCCAAGTTGGACAAGCTGCGTGGCGAGAAGAGAGCCTGGCTTGATTACCAAAAGACTCAGGCCGAGCTGGAGCGTCTGACTCGGGTTGTCGTGGCAGCGGATTATTTGCGCGCGGGAGAAAAAATGCGCGCTGCAAATGCAGAGCATGACGCAAAACGAGCCAAGGTCGACCATCTCGAAAACAACGCGGCCAAGCTGACGCGAGAAATCGAGCATCTGGAAGAAGATGTCCGGCGTGTGCGCGCCCAGAGGGACCAAGAGATGCGCAAAGGCGGCCGTTTCCAGGAACTCGAAAATCAAGTCAAGACCCACAGTCATGAGCTCGTCCGTCTGGCCACGGTGCTCGACCTGAAGAAGACCAGCTTATCGGAAGAAGAGCAGCGCAAATCCGACGCCCAGAAGGCCATCAGAGCTCTCGAGAAGCAGGTCGCTGAGAAACAAGCCGCCCTGGAAAAGCTCCAAGCCAAGTATGACAAAGCAAAGGCAGACTGTGATCAGCAGACCAAAGAAGTCGAGCTCAAGGAAGAGCTCCTGTCAACACTCCAAACCGGCGTTGCATCCAGAGAAGGCCAAGACGCTGGATATCAAGGCCAACTGCACGAAGCGCGCAGTCGAGCAACAGCCGCCAGCACTGAGCACGAGCAAGCAAAGTTGAAGATCGCTCATCTCCAAAAGCAGATCGACCAAGACGAGCCTCGAGCCAACAAGGCCAAAGCCCAGAATGCCGGTCTCATCAACGGGCTTGAGAGCCTCCGAAAGCAGGCCGACAAGCTGCAAGCACACCTTTCCAGCCTTGGTTTCGAGCCCGGTCAGGAGGAACATATGCGCGCCCGAGAGGCAAATTTGGACAAGGCCATCAGGAAACTGAGAGAACAGGCAGACGGCCTTAAGCGGAAGGTGGCCAATGTCGACTTCCACTACACCGACCCTTCGCCCAACTTTGACAGATCCAAGGTCAAGGGCCTCATCGCTCAGCTATTCACTCTCGACAAGGAAAAGTCCGTGGCCGGCACAGCACTCGAAATTTGCGCTGGTGGCCGGCTTTACAATGTTGTCGTCGACACCGCCGAAACCGGCACACAGCTTTTGCAGCACGGCCGCTTAAAGAAGCGAGTCACCATCATTCCTCTCAACAAGATCTCTGCCTTCAAGGCCTCAGCTGAGAAGGTCGCACAGGCCCAAAACATTGCGCCAGGAAAAGTCGATTTGGCCTTGTCACTCGTTGGCTACGACGACCAGGTGTCCAAGGCAATGGACTTCGTCTTCGGCAACACTCTCATCTGCCAGGATGCTGAAACGGCAAAGAAGGTCACCTTCGATCCTGCTGTCCGGCTGAAGAGTGTCACCCTCCAGGGCGACGTCTATGATCCCTCCGGCACCCTCTCCGGCGGCAGCTCTCCCAACTCCAGCGGCGTGCTAGTTGTTTTGCAGCAGTTGAATGAGCTGACAAGAGACTTGCACGCTCAGGAGCAAGAAATGCAGCAGCTTCGACAACAAATGCAAAGCGAGCAGCAAAAGTCTGCTACCATCAAGTCTGTCAAGCAAGAACTCGACTTGAAGATGCATGAGATTATGCTCGCCGAAGACCAGATCAAAGGCAATTCCTCCTCTTCCATCATTGCAGCTGTTGACGACGCCAAAGCCTCCATCGCCCAGCTTAAGAATGATATGACGGCACTCAAAGCCAAGGAGGCCGAAGCTCGGAAAGATGTTAAACGCATCGAGAAGGACATGGCCGATTTCAGCAAAAATAAAGACAGCAAGATTAAGGAGCTCGAGCTGTCCTTGGATGATCTGAAGGGCAACCTCACCAAGACTGCCGCCGCCGTCAAGGCACTTCAGAAGGAGCTCCAAGATGCCAAGCTCGAGTCCGAACAAGCTGCCTCTGACCTCTCAACTGCCCAGGAGCAACTCAATGAAATCAAAACGAGCATTGAAGCACAGACTGCCGAGCTGGCCTCTCTCAACGAAGACGAAGCCCAAATCAAGTCCCAGCACGACACCGTCCAGGCCGAACTCCAGGATGAGCAGGCAAAGCTCACGTCCTTTAATGAAGAACTTCGCGAACTGGACGCCGCAAAGTCAAGGAAATCAAAACAAATCACTGAAGAATCCCTCGAAGCCCAAAAGCTGGCCCACGCCGTTGAGAAGGCCCAGAAGGACTCGGCTGCCGCCGCACAGCTAGTTGAGGCCTTGGAGAAGGAGCATGACTGGATCGCTGACAACAAGGACCAGTTTGGTCGCCCGGGTACAGCATACGACTTCCGCGGCAAGAACCTTTCGGAATCGCGAGCAACGCTGAAGAACGTAACCGAGCGCTTCCAGGGCATGAAGAAGAAAATCAACCCCAAAGTCATGCCCATGATCGACTCGGTGGAGAAGAAAGAGGCATCCCTCAAGAACATGCTCCGGACCGTCGTCCGCGACAAGAAAAAGATTGAAGAAACCATCGTCACTCTCGACGAGTACAAGAAGGAGGCTCTCCTCAAAACATGGACCAAAGTCACCCAAGATTTCGGCAACATCTTCAGCGACCTGTTGCCTGGTAAGAACACCGCCAAGCTGGTTCCCCTAGGCGATGACAAGAGTAGAATCCAGGAAGGCTTGGAGGTCAAGGTGTGTCTGGGCGGCATTTGGAAGGGCGGCTTGAGCGAGTTGAGCGGTGGCCAGCGGTAAGTGATCTTCCTTTAACCCACTCGCCATGACCCCGCCCGCACATCCTAGCTGACTACTTTGGCCAAACAGCTCCTTAATCGCCCTCTCCCTCATCCTCGCCCTCCTCCAGTTCAAGCCGGCTCCCATGTACATCCTCGACGAGGTCGATGCCGCTCTTGACCTCTCACACACCCAGAACATCGGCCGCCTCATCAAGACCCGCTTCAAGGGCAGTCAGTTTATTGTTGTCAGCTTGAAGGATGGCATGTTTGCCAACGCCAATCGCGTCTTCAGGACCAGGTTCAGTGAGGGCACCAGTGTCGTCAGTGTCATGACCCCGGGCGAATTGAAGGCATGATTGATTGATTCTGCAATTCATACCTGGGTGGGGGTTTACGATGTCATGATGATGATGGTGATGGTGACGGTGATGATCATGATCGTCATGCTTTAGTTTATTTCAACTGTGTAATAGATTCAGACTAACATTCAGATTCCGAACCAGCTCACCCCGGATTCCCATTTTCTCATAATCCAAGTCAACTAGAGAAAACTGATTGGTCATTCAGATCATATCTCTCATCCCCGACTACCAATGAGGTATCACTAGCCACATTTCTCCTTAATTTCCCCCACAACAGTTTGACATGTCAATGCCAACAGCCTCAATCTTGATGCCCTACACCGTGACAACGGAACCAACAACAACCAGCCAGACAACCGCAGCATGCACAGCCAATGCCTTGTTCTCTCGCGTCGCATCGCCTGTTGTTGGCGTCGACGTTGTAGACGGTGTAGTCATTGCTGGCGCAGTAGAAGAGGAAGAGGAAGAGGGGTATCTTGGTAGGAGAATAGCTGTAGTAGTACTACGACTACTGCTACTACTTCTACTGCTACTACTTGTAGTGCCCACTGCTGTTGACGTAACTGGAAAAGGCTGGAGAGGGGCAAGGGGGAAGACGGAGGAGGGTGATGCTGACGCTGACGCTGACGCTGGTAATGTGCTATCGTTGAGACTCAGTAGCGGTACTGGGAATATGCTAGGCCTACCACTGGTGGTGAAACTATTTCCAGTTTCTCCCCGATATGAATATGGAGCGGGTGCGGTGGAAGAGATTGAGCTTGAGGTGGCCATAGCGGTTAGGTTGTTGGGACTTGTGGATGCTGTACCGCTGGGGATCATGGTGGATGTAGATTCGCTGGGGGTCATGTTCTCAGGCACTCCTACTGGGGCGACTGGGCTAGAAGTAGAGCCGGAGGCTCCTGGCGGAGGAAGAGGGGTGAGGGTCAAGGTTGCAGTGGTGGAGGTTGTAAGGAAGATTGTCGTGGAGAAAGTAGGTGTGGAATCACCGGGCAGGGCAAGTGTATCTGTGTAGTATGGATGATCAGGCTCCCCGGAGGAAGAGGCGGCGTCAGACATTGCTGCTGAGGCGGCGTCAGACGTTGCTGCTGAGGCGGCGTCAGACGTTGCTGCTGAGGCAGTGCACTGGCCAGAAGCAGCAGCGCAGGAGTAACCCAGTCCGCAGGTCCCTAGGTGCGGTTGATGTTCTGTCAATAAATCCTGTTTTGTGGTGGTGGTTTGGCAGCCGTGCTTACAGATTCCCGAACAACACGTCTCTCCCACAATGGGATCATAGCAGTAAACTCCACCGCATAGCTTGTAGCCTATGCGGCATGCTGAACAGTCTGAACCAGAGGCCTGGCATGGGACGTAACGTGGAGTGAGGAGTCCGTTGTATGCGACTGCTCCTCTGAGGGCAAGCATGGCGGCCATGCCAGAGAGGGTGAGCATCAACCGCATGATGAAGATGTCTTTATATGGTAGAGTTTGAGAAGAATCGCAAAGCAGAGGCAAAAAAAGGAAAGAGGGAAACGAACGAACGATGGTGCAGGACTTTACCAGAAAAGCCCAAAAGCTAAGCAGACCAACCTTTGAGATGAGCATCCTCTTTGTGATCGAAATCCATCTTGTATAAACAACACGATCTCGCCCGCCTCAAGCACAGGATTTGAAAGATGCTGTACGCACTGTCACACAGGAGCAGTGTTTCACAGGCTGGCACATCACTCCAATCTCCGTGATGTGGTTTGGTTTGTAAACTGCCCGGCGAGAAACTGCAGAGGGGCAGCAGGCATAGTCCTCAGTCTCAGTTGCGAGATTGAACAGTGCTTGGGTGACCAAAAAGCAAGACAACTGAGCACCGAGAGCTCAAATTGATGGATGCTTCTTGGGATGCAGCCATAAAGTAGAAGGCAGTGCGGCGTGAACACTAAGTCGGGTAGGAATTGAATACCTTTTGCTTGATCAAACGAAAGGGGAGCTGGGCAGCTTGCCATCGATGCATCAAGACTTCTTGATCTGATGATATCTTGATAAAGGTGCACCCTCAAGGCCAGAGGTACAGCATGTGGGTGTTGTCAACTTGGCGTAGTCGAATGATATCCAAGGTACGGAGATTGGACCGGGCCGGTGAGGCAATCTCATGTTGAACTATGAAGTTGGGCGCTATTTCCTGGCGACGGTCTTGGTAGCGTCGGCGCCGATCAACGACGAAACGAAAGCTGGACAAATAAGCTTGAACTTATGCATGGCAATGAGCGGGTCCTTGAGACCAGGGTGGTTCGTCTGGCAGCGGGGTTACCGCGGTCCCGGGCTAAGGTTTCTCGCCCCTTCTGTCACACGCCGTTTCGCCTCCCACTGCTGGTCCTTAGCTCGTTATTCACAGTACCCCAGTTACGCATGCTACAGCCATGTATCTGACAACTACATCGTATAATATTAAAAACTTCAATCCTAAGCATCAGGCCTGTAGGTATCAAATAATCTGGTACTTGGTAAATGAATTAATATTTCAGCCTGAGTACTGTGGTAGAGGGACTAAGTTTTGTAGTCAGCAATTTCAAGTTGCGAGCTCCCTTGCAGTTACGGCATTAACTACCCAATTAAAGCTAAGACAATAGGAGTAAGCTGCAGGAATATTTGATTACTAATTGGCTGCATGCAGATTCTCAACCCTTCTTTAAAACTGACTAGCTGAAAATAGTAAGAGAAAGGTGTTGAGTGAATTGTTAGCGCGACAAAAAGTGGTCCCTACACCAAACATAGTAGTGCACTAAGGTTCGTACTAAACTGTTGCTTGGCCTGGCAGGGCACAGAAACTTTTGCAAGGGCCCTCCATTTGTTATCTTAAATCATCCTCTATGGGGGGTTCCCCCGTAGGGCCCAAGCAGCTACGAAGCCGCATCGCCCTCTCCTGTGTCGACCGCGGCTCGAATGCTCCTCGCAGAAGGCGCATACCGAGGGAGGGTCTTCGTCCGAAGGCTGTCGTTCTCCTCGGGATCTCTAGTCGGCCGGTGGTCATTCACGGCCGACAAGAGATATTTTCTAGGCGAAATGAGCATGGTTAGTGATTGGATCGAAAGAACAGGCTCACAGTGACATGCTTCCGCCTGATAGCATCAAATGCTACATTGTCATGATTGAAGAAGCGAAGAAGACTGCACCTTCCTCATTCCTTCTGCAGGGACGGAACGCACTATCACTCGTCGAGACGAGAACATCTCGTATTCCACACTGACCATCGGCGAATCCTACTCGGTCTTTGTGCCCAGACCCACGCTTTGCTGGATCAAATTCCACGCGAATCCATCGCCTATCCTTGCCCAATCACGCCGCTCTTTGAGAATGCACGCCCGGTCACACGCCGCAGGACCCCAAATTCCAGGAGGTCCTGCTCGGTTGAATGCCGGAAACTGTTTGCCTGAAATGTTAATCTGGTCTTGTTAGGAGTAGAAGTTAACTTATCTTTTTTTCCTCTTTACTATTCCGATTAATTACTACCCAAGGCGCATGTATGTGTCAGCCGTAGGGGCGTGCGCAATGTCCTCGAGAACATGGCATATGCTAACCAGCAGGATTGCGGGGTCAAATTCTTAGAGGCGGCAAGGTGAGGGCGCTCTCAAGGCGTCGCAGATTTATTAGGGATGGCGGGGGCGAGATTTTCAGCGTCCATCAGGAAGCGACGATGGTGGATCGTCGGTGTCGCTGTGTTTCTGCTACTTGTTGTTACGCTCACTGCTGCGGCGAACCATTACAGAAGCAATTACTATGATGAAGAGGTGCTCCGACCACCGCCGCCACCACCACCATTTCCGCCTCCACGTCCGATCTTCTCCATCGGTGAGGATGAGAAGAAATTGCGGAAGCCAGAAGGCATCAAGGTTATCGGCCTGGTCTTCTTTGGTCGACGCAATCGAGTAGAGATAATGAAATGCTTTCTGGAGGTACGAATACAACATGGTAACTAAATTATTTACTATGTGCTGACATCTATTTTCTAGCGAAACTTGGTGGACAACGGCGGCTGGCTCGACGAAGTTCATTGGGTTCAAAACACTGCCAAGAAGGATGATTTGAAGTATCTGGAAGAGATTCTTCGTGGGCAACCGCGTTACAAGAAAATCGACCTCTCCGGAGAGGGAGTTGGCTTTGTTGGATACGGATTTGCGTGGGGCCATCTCGAACGAGGCTGTCTCTATGTTAAGATTGACGACGATGTGGTCTGGATTGCAGACGACGCCATCCCTCGATTGGTCTCGCTCAAACACAAAAACCCCAACTACTTGGTAACGTCTGCCAACATGATAAACTCACCGCTGATGGGCTGGATGCACTACCACATAGGCGCCCTGCATCCCTACCTTCCCGAATTCAACGTGTATGAGGCTCCGATGCTGGACGTATGGTCGAAATCATGGCGATACATGGACTATCCGTACTGGGAGGGCCCATCGGATTATTACTTTGATATTAACCAAGATCCACCACACGACAACCACCGCTGGCTTCGGCTGAAGAACGACTCGGACATTCACCGCACACCGGTTGCAGAGATCGAGTACAAGACTTGGGGCACAGGTCTTACCTCATGGGCGATCGCAGCTCAACAGCATTATTCCTTTCTGGAAAACCTAGCCAACCACGAGCTCTACCGGTACACGTTTGGGAAACCGTGGATCACGGACTACCGACGGCTGAGCATCAACCTCATTTGTGTGTATGCGAATGATGTGCTGGACAACCTACCCATGGACACGGTCGACGAAGAGTGGCTGACGGTCAATCTGCCCAAGAAGCTGGGCAAGAGTGTTGCGGTGGAGAGCGAGGCTTTGGCCGTCCATTTTACATTTGGGACGCAAGGGAAAGTTGGCAAGACAGATCTACTTGCACGGTATCGTAGCTACGCCATGGAGAGTGTATGTAGGAGGCGAGTGTAAGGGGAGTTGTGAAAAAAATTTGGGTATGAAGCGTCTGTGCTCGATGAAAGGAGCTTCGATTTCCGCCCTGCATGAACCTCGGTAAAAAATTTTAGGCCGAAGCAGGTACTTTGTAAGTACGGGAATTTACGTCAGTCCAAATGAGGTTGGCAAGGGTAGTATTGCAATTTCAGCATGACCAGCTGATATCATGACACCAAACTTTGGTCAGTCTAAGCACATGTTTGCATCCAGAGAAGCCAGTTGTCCGCGAACTTTTTGTGCCCGAGAGAGAGAGCACTGAAAAGTGCTGGTGTGGCAGCCATTATTGGTGGTCGCCATAGTTTCGTGGCTCTGCGATATTGGTATTGTGGGGAGAGTACAAGGATGTGAGATGTTAAGGTGCACCAGCAGTTTGGTTCGTGACCAGGGACGACTGTCTGTGCACGTGACTGATGGATTTGATTGGTTGGACACCAACTAGGCAACTCACATCATTCTTGGTACAGCAAGTTGAAGATATACATAGAGGCGAGTATTGAAGGACAATCCAGGGGAACAAGAGGCACAATCTGCTGGCAAGCACTAAGGTACAAGAGGCCCATAATGGGGTCAATCCAGTTCAAGGAGTGATGGGGATATCTGGAATAAGACCACAATATCCCTCACTAGCACAAGTTGAATCAGCTACAGGTCCCACCAATTGTAATAGGATGTCAATTACAAGCATAAATATTAAAGTTCCAAGAAAAGTACTCAGGGTGTGGGAGTACTTTGTCACTTAGTCTTACACCCATCTGTGGAATGCTGCGTGCAGGCCTAGGCCTGGTGGTGACAGGCCTGAATGGGTTGGCTTGAGTTACACCCATTTGGATGGAGGATCCAATCACTAAGCATGTCCTACCACACTTCACTTTCAACTGTAACATCTTCCGTAGAGGTTTGTCTGTAAAGAGGGTGTAATGTAGAAGTGTGTGAATAGAGCAGCATTTTCCAGACTTGGCAGGGGCAACCTAACTGTGGCACCATCGCCGAAAATGCTTAAATCGATGACCCACTCAACTTCTCGCACGGGCCCACGAGATTTTATTTTTCTGTCTCTCAACCCCGGGTGAGCGGTCAACGCCATTGTGAATCATAAATAGGAAGTATATATCTTTTGGTTACTAGTCTTGCAGTGAGTGCTGCTTGACCAGCATTGAATCGCCTTTTCAGTACTCCCTGAACGTCATCACCACCACTCCCTGAACATCATCACTTCCCCACTTCCCGAACATCATCACCACTTCCCGAACATCATCACCACCACTCCTGTAACCCGCCACTGCCTTTACCATGCCTTCTGCAGACTTTGCCCAGAGAGGGGAAGACACTCGAGTCTTGGGCTATGACCCACTTATTCCCCCAGCCCTCCTCCAAAGCCAGATCCCACAGGCGGAAGCTTCGATTGAGACCGTAGCTCGCGGCCGCAAGGAATGCAAAGAAATCATCCATGGACGAGATGACCGGCTGCTGGTCATGGTGGGCCCCTGCTCCATCCACGACCCGGCAGCGGCCATCGAGTATGCTACACAGCTCAAGGAGCTCGCTGAGAAGCTTTCCAACGACCTCTGCATCATCATGAGAGCCTACCTTGAGAAGCCGCGAACTACAGTCGGGTGGAAGGGCCTCATCAACGATCCCGACATCGATGAGTCTTACCAAATCAACAAGGGCCTCACAGTCTCGAGGCAGTTGTATTCCGACCTCACCAGCTTGGGCATGCCGATTGCCAGTGAGATGTTGGACACCATCTCACCCCAGTTCTTGGCCGACCTGATCTCCCTGGGAGCCATCGGAGCTCGGACGACAGAGTCACAGCTGCACCGCGAGCTGGCTTCGGGCCTGTCGTTCCCCATCGGCTTCAAGAATGGCACGGACGGCTCGCTGTCGGTGGCGATTGACGCTGTGGGCGCTGCCGCTGCTAAGCATTACTTCATGGGCGTGACCAAGCAGGGCCTTGCTGCCATCACTCGAACTAGCGGCAACGAGGATGGATTCGTCATCCTGCGTGGAGGCTCAAAGGGCACTAATTACGATGCCGAGAATGTTGCGGCCGCTCGGGAGGCGCTGAGAAAGAAGGGGCAACGCGAGGTCATGATGATTGACTGCTCTCACGGCAACTCCAAGAAAGACCACAGGAACCAGCCTGGCGTGGCCAAGACGATCGCCGATCAGCTCAGACAAGGCGAGGATGCCATCGTGGCGGTCATGATTGAGTCCAATTTGGAGGAGGGTAGCCAGTCTGTGCCACCCCAGGGCGGGCTAGCGAGTCTTAGGAAGGGTGTTAGTATCACAGACAAGTGCGTCAGTTGGAGCACGACAGTAGGCATGCTGGAGGATCTTGCAGACGCGGTAAGGACGAGAAGGGAGGTGCGGAAAGCCAAGCAAAATGGGGAGACGAAGGGTGTTGCGAATGGTGAGACGGAGGGTGTTGCGAATGGTGAGACGAAGGGTGTTGCGAACGGTGTTGTGAATGGTGTTGCTAATGGGGTTGCGAATGGTGTTGCGAATGGGGTTGCGAATGGTCATTGAGCATAGCGGTGAGCTGGGCACATAGACTAGCATTTTGCGGGACGAGGCGCAGGATGGTCAACTACAAAAGTGGTTTCACGCACAGTAGACGCATGACCAAGTTCTACAAGAGCCAGCATCACAGACCTAAAAACGGCTTCACAGTATTAGTTGCTGGTTCCTCCACAATACAGCATTTTGATAGTCTCAGCTCTACAAATCGTTCTCTATAAACCCCGTGTTTACTCTGTATCAGAGACCATCGCCGATGTAGCAGTGTATCTGTATCCAAAGTGGCTTCTGCCGTGGTATAACCCCCCCCCCCCGCCTTGAATACCTCCCTACCCTCCTATATATACTTATTATCCTGCTCACAGAGTCTCTGAGGTATTTCCTAGGCCTTGGCCTCCAAAGTTTGCTTGTGTGCCTCTAATACCTTAAAGGAGGGGAGTCTATAAGTACTAGACTCCTAGAAATAGGTGTAGAATAGCACTAACTCTGGGAAGGCACTAGATGTCATGACTAAGTTCCACAAGCCCTTGGGGATGGGCCAAAAAGACTAAGAGGACTCCCAATTTCTGATGGCCGACGACCGAACGAAGGAGCGGAATGAGAGAGATGTGATGAATGAGCTGATCGATCGATTGATGAAAGCTACCAGCTATGAACGAGCGAATAAAGTAGGCTACCGCCAAGCGCAGCTACGATGTCGCTCCTTCCTCCATGACACAACTCCTGGGATAATTACATCTTGGAAGTTGTAGTATGTATACCTGTGTCATGCGGCACACCCTGACAGAGTGCCAGCGCGGTCGTGGGTGACATCATCTAACTAGCGCGCGCGCATGACTCAGTCTCACGCCTGCGTCGAAAGATCTTCCGTCTTGTGATTAATCGACACGTGCTCTCCTCCGCAGCTCATAACCCTGTTTGGAATGAGCAGCAACAAGATGGCAGGTGCGCACCAGGCGGGAGCTAAGAGGGCCGAGCCATCAATGAAGTAGACCCAACGACCGGGCTCCTATGCTGGCTCTTCTTGCGCTTGCATACCTAACATCGCGTCAGTCTCTACCTACAGTACAAATCAGGATAAAGTAACGGAAAAGATATATAATACGGCCCGCTTTTCTGCTCGCCAAACCCGCTGTGTCAGTTGCCTACAGTTCCACAAGGTCGAGCGTGTAGGCAGCATCAAACTTTGGTCGAAATGGCCAACCATGCTCTGAAAAATGACTTGACTAGCGAAGACAGCATCCTGCCCAAGGAGAAATGGAGCTTTGGTGTCTTAAACGACAAATACACCGAGGAGGTGCCAGGTACAGTGCTTCTTCTAGCCTCACACCGCAATGAACCGCTAGGCATGCAGCACCAGCGCGTCCCAGGTCGGGACTCGTCCATGCCGCCTCAGATGCCCACGCCCGCGCGTACGCCCACGCCCACGCGGCAGAGGGCTTCATCAGCGGCAGCCAAGAAACGGACAGCAGATGGCAAGATAATCCTGGACCCACAGCCACATGATAGCCCAAACGATCCTTTGAACTGGAGCAAATGGAGACGAGACACTGCTCTGCTCTGCTTGGGTTTCTACTGTATGTTGGGTGGCGGCATGACTCCGGTCGTGGCTGCCGGCTTCAACGAGATTGCTCAAAGCTTTGATGTCAGCTTCGCCCAGGTTACTCGAACCACAGGCCTGTTCATGCTGGGTCTAGGAATCGGCGGTGTCTTTGTTTCGCCCACGGCCATCCTCTTTGGCAAGCGTCCCGTTTACCTGGCCTCTTCGGTCATGTTTATTGTCTTCTCCATCTGGTGTGGTGTGGCTCCAGACTACGCCAACCTTGCTACTGCACGAGTGTTTCAGGGCATGTCTATAAGCCCGGTCGAAGTGCTGCCCTCGGCGTCAATCGCCGAAATATTCTACCTCCACGAGCGGGCGTTCAGAATCGGCATCTACACTTTACTTCTGCTTGGTGGCAAGAACTTGATTCCTCTGGTCAGCGCGGCCATCATTCAATCCAAGGGATGGAGGTGGGTCTTCTACGTGGTTGCGATGGTAGTAGCCTTTGGGGGCGTCTTGTTGTTTCTATTTGTTCCGGAGACCGTTTGGGATCGAACACCACGCCCCAAGTCGAGACGGCCAGGCATGGTAAGGAGCTTGTCTGATCTGGTCAGAATGCCATCTCGGCCGTCAAGAGAGCGAGGTAGACGACTGCCGGCTCCGCACGACGAGGAGAAAAGCCAGGACTCAGAGGAGGCTGAGCTTGGGGACACCCGACCTCAGCCTGAAGCAGAAGCGGTGCTCGGGGTACAGGGGGAGACTGGCAATGTCCGACCACGGCTACATGTTGCCTTCTCGAGCGATGCCATAGGCCCCCACCACGAGACTGATCCTGATTCTCCGGAGGTAGGAGATGTTGAAAAGCATGCCGATGGAAATCCCGGCGCAGCCGCCTCTCCTGCACCGGAGCGAGTGAGTCCAGCTCCATCGGTCCACTACGGTCGGCCGTCTCCAGAGGCGGAGAATAAAACGAGCGCACTCTCTCCTGGACCAGAGGACGAATCACGGACCATCCATATCCAACGCTACACCAACCGTCTAGTGAATTCCCCTCCCAAGACATATGTGCAAACACTCAAGCCGTGGAGCGGACGCTTGTCTCACGCGAGTTGGTTCAAGGTAGCGCTTCGGCCCTTCATTCTCTTCACCTACCCTGCTGTCTTGTGGTCGGCGCTGGTCTACTCTCTGTCGATTGGCTGGTTGATTGTACTGTCCGAGTCGGTGGCGTACATCTTCGGCAATCGGTCGTTGTATCACTTCTCGGCCCTGGGGGTGGGCTTGGTGTACCTGTCGCCGTTTATCGGCGGCGTGATCGGGACAGCCGTGGCTGGCAAGTTGTCGGACCAAATCGTCAAGTGGATGGCTCGACGCAACGGCGGGGTGTACGAGCCAGAGTTTCGACTTGTCATGGGCTTGCCCGTGGCTCTGAGCACGGCGATTGGGCTGATGGGATTCGGCTGGTCGGCGCAAGAGCGCGACAGCTTCATGGTGCCGACGGTCTTCTTCGGCATCATCTCGTTTGGCTGCGCGCTGGGCAGCACGACGGCCATCACCTTTTGCGTCGATTCGTACCGACAGTATGCGGGGGAGGCGCTCGTGACGCTGAATTTGAGCAAAAACATCTTGCACGGCCTATTGTTTAGCCTGTTCTTTGCCAACTGGCTGGAGAGCGACGGACCCAGGAAGACGTTTGTCGCGCTTGGCTGTATCCAGCTGGTCTGCCTGACCACAACGGTGCCAATGTATCTCTTCGGCAAGAGAGCTCGCATGGAGACTGTGCGCAGGGGGTGGATGGAGAAATATTGACGCAAATTGAGCGATTGGCGTTTGAATACGTGCACGTTTTAGATGCGCAGCGTACCTATCGGTGGAGAAGTATTTTAGCATACAAGCACATATATACACATCGAAGCGATGACTACGGCTATGACGATGATGATGGCAATGACAATGACGACGATGACGACGACGATGATGTAACATCCAGGCGGCCCAACACAGGCAAGCCCCTCTGGGCCAATTCTTTCTCAATCACCTTCCACCGGCCGACTTCCTTGTCCTTGTCAACTGGCGTCTCTCTGCGCGGGAAGATCAAGACGTTGGGCTGGGCAGCCAGCTCGTGCTTTGCAGCCAGCGATTCGTAGACGGTTGTCTGCGGGGCCTTGGTGGTGGCATCGATGTAGTGCGTGATCAGGTCGGCGTAGGTCGGCCCATTGGCAGCGGCGTCGAGCCGGAGCCGCGCGAGCGAAGAGAGGAAGGAGTCGGCAAAGGCAAAGCCGGTGAGTGCACGGAAGGACTTGATCATCTAGATGGATTGGTTAGGAAGGGGCAGTCGGGAATGTTACATTTATGAACGTGTGTTCCTACGTACCTGAAAAGTGGCCGGATTGGTCAAGTCGAGCGGTTGGGACGCGAGGTCTTCCTGTTCGACTGTTGCGAATAGTTCGACGCCGGCACGGTCGGCAGCGTCGCGGAAGAGAAGCTCGGCGTCTTCGCGCGTGGTGGCACGGAGGAAGGTCGAGGGTCCTCCGTCGTTGCTGTCATTGTTGTCGTAGTTGACAAACCAGCTAGACAACCATATTGTCAGTTGTTGGTAACAACATATGAAAAAAAAAAGAGTAAAAGCTTACGGCTGGTAAGTGTCGTGCTCAGTCGGCGCAATGTCCCGCCAGTGGCCGGCGTGGCCAATATGCATCAGGCCATCCCATGTGGTCGCAGGCTTGTACTCGCCAGGCTCGGCGTCGGCGACGTCGACGTTGACATGGGCGTCATCGACGTCGACGTCCATCTCCGTCTGGCCCTTTTCTGCTCTGCCTTGTCCAAATCCGGGTCTCCGCCTCGGGAGCTTGTTGGCGCCGCTCAGCGCGTGTGTGCGTTGGTTGTGAAAATGCTGCTGTTGATGCTGCTGCTGCTGCTGCTGCTGCTGCTGCTGAGGCGGCGGCCCCAGCTCTCGCGCTCTCTCCTCTTCTTCCAATTGCAGCTCCCTCTCCGCGACATCAGCTGCTTCCCGCCCAGCAAGAGCCTCATCCTTCTCTCTGTAGCGTTGCTCGCGCTGCGCCCAGTGCCGTTCGAGAAAGGACGGGCCACCGTACGGGTCTGCGAGCCCGGGCGGGTTTTCGGTGCCCCAGATCTTGCGACGGAGCTTCTCAGTGAAAGGCAGGTTTCGGTTTCGGTTTCGGTTGCCGTTGCGGGCCTGAGACGAGGATGAGAGGGGCCGGGAACGGAGCGAAGATGAGATGGACTGGTGGTGGACGCGGCAGCTGTTGCAGACGTAAGGCGACGTCAAGGGCGACGGCGACAGTGACGGCGACGGCGACGGCGACGCGCGGTGGAAGAGTGAGGAAACTCGCCGACTCGATGCCATCCTGGATGATGGCGCTACGAGACGGATAACAGGGGCGCAGCGTGATCAAGGACGACACTCGAGATTGACAGAGATAAATTGCGGTAGGTGAGGCGATGGATTGGGATGTGCAAACACTGAAAACATGCCAAGACCTTGTCGGCCGCGCCCGACTCTCCGGTCTTGGCAGAGCCTTGGTTGGCCTGCCGTCCCTCTTTACTTTGGTTTAGCGGCCAGCGAGTAGCCTCTGCTCATAAAGTCGGCGTCTCGCTGCTTTCTGTCGGCGCCAGCCTTTTTGCTGTATAGCGAGCCGATATTTTCATTCTCTAGACGTCGCTTCTTCTTACCCTCCTCTTCCTGCAGCACACGCGCTGTTAGACTAGCCGTGGCCGCGTTCTTGATTCCGTTTGATGGCTTGGCTGTCGATACGCCTGACTGTGGCGTGGCAGATCCATGGCCACGGTCTTGGCCTGGGTCTGCCTTGACTTCGCCATTGGCCTTGCGCTTCTTCGAGCCTGGCGCCTTCTTCAGAGAGTGCGTCAGGCCCTGCGCGCGCACACTGGCAATCCGCTCCTGTAGCTGGGTCTTTTCAGCCTCTGTGCTGGGCAGGATGGGGATGATGTCGCGGCTCTGATAGGAGGCCCCACACTGCGAGCACTGCTCTGCCTGCATCTCCTTGATAGCCTCGTGCGAGAAGGCGTGCCCACACGGCACAATGTAGACGGCCTTGACGGCAGGCCCCAGCACCTTGGAGGTGATTGGACATATCCACCGGTCAGTCTTGGCCACACTGTCGTGCTCGGTCTCGAAAATGACCTCTACCACGTCCTTCAGGCTCGTGATGCGGCCCTGGATGAACTTGCCGTACTCGGCCTTGTCGATGGGACTGACCTGGTCAGGCAGCAGGAACTGGATGATGGCGTCTTTGTTGTAGAGGTCGCCGGCATAGTCCGACACGACTGGCTTGGCCAAGGCAGTGTGTGACACGGGGCATTGCGACCAGCGGTGCGCCAAGTGCTCTCTCAGCTTCTCCTTCAGCGCCGTTGCCGTTGGATTGCGTGCCGCCTCTTTGACGAGCTCACGACGAGTGGGGATGCTGGTGCCAGGTCAGCTGGGTTCGGCATTGATGGGAAGAAAAGAGGGTGGCGGCCTCACCTTCCACCATCGTTGCCCATTTCTGCCCTTTTTCTGCCCTCTTAATCAAAAGCCGGCGCTGGTGGAGTCTTGCCACGGCTCCGGATGAAGTTGACAGACAGCCTTGCGCAGCCTCGTCGCACGTGACACGTCTCTGCTGTGGCCCGCCCATGGAAATCTCTGAACGAGCGGCTGCCAACTTCCGCACGCGGATTTCCCTCTTGCGGCATTCCGTCCTCGTACGAATTTGTCAGCCTTCTTTCTCTCTCGGGCTTAAGCAATCTACCTCCTCTGTGGGCCGTGGTTGGCGCGCTAAAGACCGACGCCATCACGAACAGATATGGAAATATTGCGAGTGGCTCCTTTGGCTAAGTATGGATTGGGCATATATAAATGGCGCCATGGTACAGTACCTGGGCGACATAGAGTAGTCTTCCTTTTCTTTCTCACCCTCGAATTACACTCGTGTGTCGGCTCTCTAGCTACTAGCTCTTCCAGCAGCACTTGTATTTTCTATTCCGTCCGTCCACTGGAATAAAAGAACAACTGGAATAAAAGAACAATGGTCAAGGTTCTCGTCACCGGTGGATCTGGCTTCATTGCCGCGCACGTTGTCGACATCTTGCTCAAGCATGGGTAGGTGAAGAGGGGGGGGCCTTTCTGCCGCCACACCAAGTCCCAAGCAAGCAAGCAAGCCTAGACCCAGACTGATAGCGGATGTCCGTCTTCTAGCCATGACGTCGTCTTTACCGTCCGCTCGGACGAGAAGGGCGAGAAGATCTTGAGCAACCACGCGGGCCAGCCGAGGAGCAAATTGTCGTACGTCATCGTCGAGAACATCGCCCAGGAAGGGGCTTTTGACAAGGCCGTCATTTCCGAGCCGCCGTTTGAGGCCGTGCTGCACACGGCCAGCCCGTTCCACTTCAACGTGACCGACGCGAAGAAGGATCTCCTGGATCCTGCCATCCTCGGCACAACCGGCATTCTAAAGTCCATCAAGAAATCCGCGCCGACGGTGACCCGCGTCGTGATCACGTCGTCCTTCGCCGCCATCGTCAACGTGGCCAAGCACGAGGCCACGTACAACGAATCGCACTGGAACCCGGTCACGCTCGAAGAAGCGACCAACGACGCGTCGACGGCCTACCTCGCGTCCAAGACCTTTGCCGAAAAGGCGGCGTGGGACTTTGTCGACAAGGAAAAACCCAACTTCTCGGTGTCAACCATCAACCCGCCCATTGTGCTCGGCCCCATCGTCAGCTACCTCAACAGCCTGAACGCGGTCAACACGTCCAACCAGCGTGTGCTGCAGCTGATCCGCGGCGACTTCAAGACCGACGGCGTGCCGCCCAGTGGCATCTACATCTGGGTCGACGTGCGCGACGTGGCGCTGGCCCACGTCAAGGCCATCGAGGTCGCCGCGGCCGCGGGCAAGCGCTTCTTCGTCGCTGCTGGCTACTATTCGAACGGCGAGCTGGCGCACATTATCAAGGACAACTTCCCGCAATTTGCGCCGCGCCTGCCGGAGAACCTGGCGAGCGACGTGCCCAAGGATGTGTATGGCATCGACAACTCGCGGAGCAAGCAGATCCTCGGGCTTGAGTATCGGCCTCTGAAGGAATCCGTTGTTGATACGGTCAAGAGCCTGGAGGCTGCTGGTGCCAAGTAACTTTTTTTTATACTTTTTTGTTAACCGACCTTGAAACTTTTTTTACATCTAACAGCATACAGTTAACATATACACAGTAGATAACCGACTAGTTAGTTCGTATAGAAGAGCATGTTTTCCTCCCTTGACCACACTACTCTTCTTTGGCTTCCTTTTGTTTTCTTCTTCTTCCAATTTCTAAATCCAAGTCAAATGCCTGACGAAAAATCAACAACGCAAGGCTGATTATCGTCTGCCTTGCTCTTCTTGTCAGTCAGTAGCCGCGTGCTCTGTGCAATATGATTCTTGATGGATGATGATCGTTCTTGGCATTAGTTACTCCCTCACAAACAAAGCGGCCATGCCCATGCCCGTGCCAATGCACATGCTGACCACACCTGTCTCGCCGGGCTGCAACTGCGGCAACAGTGTGGCCAGCTGCCGGGTGCCGGTCATGCCGAGCGGATGGCCGAGGGCAATGGCCCCGCCGCGGGGATTGACCTCGTGCATGCGACTGTCGAGGCCGAGCTTGCGAATGCAGTACAGCGCCTGGCTGGCAAAGGCCTCGTTGATTTCCCAGATCTTGACGTCGTCGGTGCGCAGGCCTGTGAAGTCGAGCAGCTTGGGGATGGCCACGGCGGGGCCGACGCCCATCTCGTCGGGCTTGCAGCCGACCGTCTGCGTGGCGACCCACTTGCCGATGATAGACGCGGTCAGGCCGAGGCTGTGCGCGGTGCTGCGGCGGATTAGCAGCGTGGCGGCCGCACCGTCCGACACCTGGCTGCTGTTGCCGGCCGTTGACGAGCCGTGTTGCGAGAAGGCGGGCCGAAGCTTGGCGATTTTCTCCAGTGAGATGTCGTGGCGGATGCCGTCGTCCTTGTCGACGACGACGGTGGATGTCTTCAGCTGTGCGAGCACAGCCGCGTCGTTTTCAGAGCCCTTGGGCGGCAGCTCAGTCTGCTGCACCTCGACGGGCACAATTTCGCCGTCGAAGAGCCCTGTGCGCTGGGCATGCGACGCGCGGCCGTGGCTCTCGACCGCAAAGGCGTCTTGGTCGGCGCGGCTGATGCCGTAGCGCGTGGCGACATTTTCGCTGGTGAGACCCATGGGCATGATGCAGTCGCGCACCTCCTTGTCGGCGCCGTTTCTCAGCCCGTCCCACACATGGACGGGGATCGCGCGCGAGCCGTAGTTCCTGGTCATGCTCTCCATGCCCGCAGCGACGCCGACGTCGATTTGGCCACTGCTGATCAGGTTGCCGATGCTCGTGACTGCCGCCAGGCCGCTGCTGCACGCTCGGTTGAGCGTGTGCAGTGGCGTTTGGTCGTCGAAGCCGGCGTGCAGCTGTGCCATGCGCGCCGCCTTGCTGCCGCCGAGCTCGGCCAGGACGACGCCGACAGCGACATCGCCGATCTTCTCCTTTGGCAGGTTGGGGTTTGCCGCCAGCGTGGCGCGGAGCACGTGGGAGAGCAGTTCATGGTCGTAGGCGTCGCGGAAGCCACCCCTGTTGGCACGGGTGACGGGTGTGCGGAGCGAGGAGAGAATGACAACGTCAGACGGCGACTTGGCAACGATGGACTTGAGTCCGCGCGCGGACAAGACCATGGCTGAAAGGGGAAAACAAAAACACAAAAGATCAAATGGGTCAGGGGCACGAGGTCGTTCACCACAAAAGATCAAATGGGTCGGGGCGTCGAGGCACGAGGTCGTTCACGTCAGTGCTTGGTTCGTTGGAGAAGAGCGAGAGAATGAAGACAGGCCGGCAGCAGGCAGGTCGCATGAGCGCGATAAGTGCGAACCAGTAACGGTGAGCTCTATGCCTGGTGCTTGTTCAGATATATCAACCATCAACACAAGAAGTCATGTCGATGGCACAGTCGGGGAAGCCATCGGAACGGCGCTGCTCTAGGGTATCGGATGTGGGCAATGGGGGGGAAGAGAACATATCCCGCCCGGGTCGGCTGCGTCCTTGCCACAGCGCCGCTTTTCGCGCAGGGGTTGAAATAGAGGATGAGTAATCGACGGCATGAGATCGATTGATTTGTAGTCGATTCAAGCGCTTGTCGGGCTTCCTCTCTATAACGTGGTTCGACCAGGCTTGCCCGCGTGTTGCGCTCGGCGGTCTTGGCGGGGATGCTGTTGGACAGGAGAAAAAGGGAGAAGGTTGATAACGTAATCATTCTCAGACCAAGGTCGCCTGATCACGTGACACGAGGCGAGTTGAATCCGTATTAATAAAACATGGCTCGAGATTTAAAATATTATATTTAGCCCTGTAACTTCTCCAGGGCCTTACGGCTCCGCTGGGGGGGGGGGGGGGGGGGGGAATGGCATCAAATCAGTCGTTCTCGTACTCTGGCTCGTCGCCGTGCTCGACCTTCTCCCCTTAGGCCTCGGGTGACGACGGCCATGTTCACAGCCGGCGATGCACCGGGGCGTCGCCGGGTCATGACCGCGACGATTCGCCGCTACGAGAGAATGGGAAACCAGCGTGGACAGAGTCGACAAAGGTGCCTGCTCCCGGGCAACTGGCAGGGAATGAAAAGGGGGGGCATAGAAGAAAACCAGCATAGGCAGAGTTAATGAGGTGCCCACTCCTAGGCAACTAGTAAGGAATAAAAGGGGAGGCAGAGAGAGGGATGGGGATGGGGAGGATAGAAAACCAGCATGGACAGAGGTAATGAAGGTACCTACTCCTAGGCAACTGGTAAGGAATAAAGGGCGAGGCAGAGAGAGGGGCAGGGGGGGTGGGGAGGATAGGGAGAATAGGGAGGACGAGGATGCAAAGCGGGCGGGTAGTGCGTAACTGACTGGTTGGAGGAGAGAGATCATCAAGATCCTCGTCTTGTGTATGGACTGTATCGAAGCGCCATCTTTTCCATGCCCAACACACCGATCAATCAATCGATCAGTCAATCAGTCAGTCAGTCAGTCAGTCAGTCAGTCAGTCAGTCACTCCTCCATGTCAAATCGGTTGATGGCTTCTACCGTCCGACTGGGGTGATTTATGCATGCAAGGGCCGCGTGACTGACGCGTAGTCAGCCGTAGCTCGCGCAAGGAAGGAACAACCGCTGTCCAACACACCCCGACTCATCACTCGAGGTCTGCCTTGAGTTCCTCGATCTTGTCGTAGAATTCTCTCAGCACATCTTCCTTGCCAATCTGCTCGCGGTCAGCCGTCATTCCCAATGGCAGGCGATGGGGGTGTCAGACCTTGATCTGAAACAGCCGAGGCTGGCCATCCTCCAGACCAGTCAAATACATCGTTCTCCCAACTGGGGGCTTGCCTTCATTGGTGCCGACCTTCATGCCTTTGAAGACGGGCGAGTTGAGTATGACACGGTGGACGCCGTCGGCGCGCATGACGACGCGGGCCTTGCGGACTTCAGCGGCAGAGTCACCACCAGCTGCTTCAGGATCAGGATCGTCGCCTTCTGGGCCTTGTCTGCTGTCGAGCGACTTTAGCTGGTAGCGGGTGTTGATCTTGATGTTGCCCGTGCCCCGCTCCTTCCACTCCTTGTCGAAATGGTAGAGCCGTGCGCGCGCTTGGAACTCGACACGCTCGCTCTCTTCGCCGGTTTCAACTGATGCCGCGTTAGTGCTGTGGCTGTGCAAGGAGAATGGGGGTGGTTGTGCAAGGAGAATGGGGGTAGTTGTGCAAGGAGAAAGGGGGTAGTTGTGCAAGGAGAATGGGGGTAGTTGTGCAAGGAGAATGGGGGTAGTTGTGCAAGGAGAATGGGGGTAGTTGTGCAAGGAGAAAGCGGTGGCTGTGCAAGGAGAAAGCGGTGGTTGTGCAAGGAGAAAGAAGTGGCTGTAGAGGGAGAAATGAGGTGCTTAGTCAGCCTACCTTCTTGTTCGTGAAAGCGGCTGTCCTGCTTGCTGTCGTCATTGCCGTCGTGAGGAGGCTGGTCATCTCCATCGCCACCTTGGTCTGACTCGTCTTCATTATCGTCGTCCTTGGAGCCAAAGGGCTTGCTCTTGCCAAAAGTTGACTTTGACCCGGCCGGACTGGCAAAGCTGGAGAAGGCCGATCCAAACGGCTTGGGCGCTAGGCTGCCTCCAAAGCCTGAAGCTGAAGCTGAAGCGAAACCACGGCCGGCGCCGCCACTTCCGAAGCCCGAAGTGGTCTTTGCTGCCAGGGCAGAAGAAGCGCGACCAAAGCCGGTGGAAGAGGAGCCGAAGCCAGTTGCGGCCGCGCCTCCGAAACCACGCGTGGGGCCACCGAAGCCACCACTGCCGGGCTTCGTCGACGCTGCAGCACCAAAGGGAGACTTGTCCAAGGAGGCAAATGCAGACAGGCCGGAGGATGCAAAGGCCGAGCTGGAAGTGGTGGCTGCACGCTCGTCCGCCACGTCCTTGGCCGGTTCTTTGGTTAAGGCACCTACGCCAAAGGGCGAGGTGGAGGAGGCGTTTGCAAAGCCGAGAGATGGAGATAGGGTTGATGATGATGATGATGATGGAGCGGATCCAGTGGCATTGGCTGGTTGTAGTTGCGGCGGCAGTGGTGGCGGTGCTGAGTGTGAGGCGCCGTCGGTTGCGGCAGCGTCTGCATCTTCGTCGTCCGTGGCTTCTTCTGCCGGCTTGTGTGAGACGGCCTGGCCGGCCTGGTTCTCGGCTTGTGCGTTGGCGTCGGCTCCAGAGTGGGCATCAACGAGCACGCCTCCCGCATGGGCATCAGCGAGCACGTCTCCAGCATGGACATCAACGAGCACGCCGGGTCCGCCGGGGGTCAAATGAGCATCGTCGTCGCTCTCTTCTTGCACGGGACTGCCGCGATCGTCGAGCTTGCCGGCGCCTGTTGGCGAATCTGCACGGTCGACATCGCGTGAGCGCATGCGCTTGTGGTAACTGCCTCGCTTGGGGTCTGGCAAGTCGGCCGACCCGTTCTGCGTCGCGCCCGCGGGGTCGTCTTTCTGCAGGTCTTCGAAGGACCGCTTCTTAGACGGTCTGCCGCGAATGCCGCTGTTCTCATTGCCTGCGTCTGTGAAATCGGCAATCGCACCCTCGGCTTCCGCTTCCGCTTCAGCTTCGGGGAGGCAGTCAGGGAGGTCGTCGTCGGAGAGGCGGCCGGGATCGGTGCCGGCTGCGGCTGCGGCGCCGGCGGCAGGTGCGGCGTGCTGGTGCAGGCCGGCAATGGACGTCTTTTTCAGCTTCTCGCGCGCCGTGCGCTCGGAGCCTTCTGCGTCCGAAGTGTCGTCCGGTGGCGGGCTGTGCGGGTCGTGGAGCACGGCGTCGACGTCGACGTCGACGGTGGCGGCGGCGGCAGTGACGGCGGCAGTGACGGCGGCAGTGACGGCGGTTGCGCCTGCATCGGCCGCGACCGGCTCGGTCTTGGCGGCGCCCTCGCCCATCGAAGCCATCGTGGCAGATGGAGATTTTTGAGACTGGCTGGTGACGCTTAATCAGGCAAGTGGACAGACGAGTGGGCGCGGCATGAGCGAGGCAGGCAGATAAGTGACTGGTCCTGCGGCAGAGCCAAACAAGTGCAAATCACATGCCAGACAGTGCGGTGGTGTGCGGCGGTGTCTGCTGGACACAGAGCAGCAGCAACCCACAGTCTTGCCCTCCTCACGGCACAAGTGAGGCTGAATATCTGTGGAGGCTGTTTGACAATCAATTGTCAATTGTCCAGGAAAGGCGGCCACAGGCTTGGCATGACAGGGTCCACCTTGCGGCTGTGGGCAGCACGTGCCGCGCCTATATAGTCGCTAATTGCATACTCTGAGTAGCAGTGCTATATAATTAGTCGCCCGGCTTCCCTTGTTGGCCATTTCTGGCCCAGGCTAATCTTGACTTCATACTATAGTTGTGTACATTCTCAAGCCATTGGCAGTCTGGTCAATATCAGCCTTGACTTATCCGCATCTTGTCACTATTTATCCATATTTTGTTGCTGTTTATCCATATTTT
The DNA here is from genome assembly GCA_003709865.1 of Chaetothyriales sp. CBS 132003. NCBI lineage: Eukaryota > Fungi > Ascomycota > Eurotiomycetes > Chaetothyriales > Chaetothyriales sp. CBS 132003. The sequence continues at coordinate 39,337 of QRBJ01000025.1, read as the reverse complement.
GTTGCTGTTTATCTACATCTTGTCACTGTTTATCCAGTTTATCCACATCTTGTCACTGTTTATCCATATATTGTCACTATTCATCCACATCTCGTCACTATCCATCCACATCTTGTCACTATCCATTCACATCTCGTCACTATCCATCCACATCTTGTCACTATTCATCCACATCTCGTCACTATCCATCCACATCTTGTCACTATTCATCCACATCTCATCACTATTCATCCACATCATCACCCTCTTTTTTTGATCCTTCACTTTTGCTTCTACTCGCATTGAGCCTGCTTTCTCGCACAGCTTCGCAAACGCATTATTACATTCACATCCAATCTGAGGCTTGCTCAGGGTGGTAAATTGGCAACCAGCAAATTGCTCAAAAGCGACAGCGGCCATGCATAAAATAAACACCTGTGCCTTGAAAATTCATATTTCAAAAGTCGAGCTTCCTGCTCCGCCTCTCTGCTCTGACTACTCTAGGAAAGATCTCTTTTGTCAAGATTTCAACACTGTCAGCTCTTGCGGCTGCGATGCACCCGATGCCAGTGTCGATGGCCCCGGAGTTACGCCCTGGCAATACGCCATATCCTTCACTATATCTTCCGCGAGAATGTCAATAGCCCCAGACCGAGAGTCCTCGATGCCGAAGGAGAGGAAGAGCTCGTCATCGATGTAGCCGTGGTACTTCTGCCCGTGGGTTTTCCAGCTCATGCTCGTGATGTAGAAGAACTCGGTGTGGTTCTCCGGCATATAGTCGGGTTGATGTCTGTACAAGACCGCGTCCGTGGCTGCGGTCAGCTTGCCTCGTCCCTTGACCCAGAGTGGCCGTTGTGAGATGCCGGCAAGGGCGAATGGTGCACTGCGCCTGAACAGGACCACAAAGGGCTCGTAGACTCCGTGGAAGAGGTAGTAGCCCTTGTGGTGGAAGATGTGCATGATAAAAGTATTGGAGTCGTCGGGTACACAGCCGGCCTCACTGCGCTTGCACATGGTAATCGATAGCGAGTTTGTGGCCTGGTGTATGGACTCAACCTCCTTCGAAACCTCGGGCATCAGCGCCTTCAGGCATTGGGTGTCGACGTCCAGTGTTTGACCCGATAGATCTGGAGTCGCGCTGCCATCGGTATTTAGCCGCGCAAACGCCCGCCTGGGCCAAAGATTAAAATGCACATAGCCCTGTCCCTGGCTGTCCCAGAAAAGGAAATAGTTCTTCTCGATTGGGCCCTTCGTACCTGGCCGCCTGAGTTCGGTTGCCGTCTTGAACGCGCTGACTTGCTTCTTTTCTGCTTTTGGGTAAGAGCTGTGCAGCGTGCGAATATCCTGGATCCACAGTCCCATACAGATGTACTCTGACTGTGACCCGTACATGAGGTAGGGCGCCTCTGGTCCGTAGAACATGCGCGCATCGCGAGGTCCAAGACGGCAGTTGGTAAACTCGAGCCCGCCCTCACAGATGCCGAAGATCGAGCGTGCGATTGGCAGCGCTTTGGCGTCTCGCTGGCAGACGAGCGAATCGCCGGAGAAGGCAGCGTCGCATGCCAGCTCCTCCGACTGGTCGAATTCTTCGTAGAATTGCTCGCGCTGAGCAACCACCACCCACAGTTTCGTGTCGAAGGGGTGAGGGATCAGGTTGGCATTGTACCCGGGCTTTGTGCCAAGGCGGATGGGCCAGTAGCTTCCGTTGGGTGACGACAGCGACGATAACTCGCGATAGTCAAACGCTCTTGGTGTGTAGCGTACCGGTGCGTACCAGTCGGCATAGATGCTCGGTGCAGGTTGATCGGCTTCCAGCCTGACTTTCGGCAAGGGAAGCTCGCCTCTGAGCGCCCGCAGCGTCCTTGACACGACTTCTTCTCTGTTTAGGCAGAGGGCAACAAGCAGCTGCGCAAACACCAAAGCAAGACCGACAACAAAGACACCGAAAAGTTTTCTGAACGCACCACGAGTCGACATTGCTGCTTGGGTGTGTGGCATCCCCCCGCTCACTGCGCCCTCATGCTTTTTCCTCTCTTGATTCCTCCGGCTGACTGACCGCACGACTTCTTGAGCTCTCCCTCCTGGCTGCCGCCTGGCCCTTACACAGCCGTCAGTGAAAGGGGTGTATGTATTTGCACAAGGTGCAAAAGAACAATTGCGGGCCTTCAAACTGTGTGCACCTGCAGCTCAACACCAAATTTCTTGGGCTCTGCCAGGGGCTTGAAGCAGATCACCAGTATTCTGCCTGCTTTTGGCCACAAGACCGCTCAGCCCCGGCCAATGCCAGCCAATGTAAGCCAATGCCAGCCAATGCCAGCCAATGCCAGCCAATGCCAGCCAATCTCTCGCCTTGGCATTGTCCATAGGCTCAACGACGGGGTAATCAGCATGTGACGTACGCACACCCTCGGTACCTGCAAGGTTCCGCGCACACTAGTGAGAGCGAGCTGAACGGCATCAACTGGTGGCCAAAGCGAGCCTAGATTTACTTCTAGCAACCACCAGCCAATTATAAGGCTATGTGCCTCATAGTAGCTCGCATGTGCTGGCTCCGAGGGCCAAGCCTCGGCAGTTGCGCTACTAGCGTGGAAGTTTCGTGCCAGATTCACCCCACAAGGTCCCACATGATTGGAGTCTTATAGGCATTAGTAGCGCAGGATCTGGGGACACGGTAGCCTAAAATGGGGGATAAGCTTTCCCCTGGCTCAGCACAGCGCATCACGCACTCAGAGCAAGTGCTCATTGACTATATAGACCGAGAATGAGTGGCAGGGTCACCCTCCATAGACTTCGTGATGAGGAGGCCACATGAGGCTCACTTGGGCTGCGTGCAGTGGCAGCAGTGCAGCCATAGCAAAAGCCAGGGTCTGCAGGCCCTTACAGTGGCAGGAGAGGATAGAAATCTTGTTGGCCACCAAAAGGCGTACCCGCGTAGAGATACTTCTTGCACATGTAAATTTAATCATGGGCTTAACATGCTATACTCGATCTTTGGTGAACCACCCTTTTAATGCAAGTTTCACCCCGCAAGACGCTAGCAGACAGCGGATCGCGGAGAATGGGCTTCCCAGTGGCCATCAGCTCCGTGATCCGAGCGCATGCTTTTTTTCGCGTTCGGCCGGCGCTCTCACTCCTTTCGCCTCGCTGACCACGAATTCCTGCTTTTTAGGTTATGTACTTGTGCACCCAATAACATGCTAATGCCTGTCTCGGGCTGCATTCTGCTCTAATAATTGAAAAAAACTTCAGTCCGACATTCTTTAAACGAGCGTCACAGGGAGAAAGTTGGAGTGAAAGAAGAAGGAAGAGAGAGGCGGGTGTCAGTCAGTCAGTCGGGTGGTCAGTCACCAGCCAGCCAGCCAGCCAGCCAGTCGGTCAGTCAGGCAGTCGGTCAGTCATCAGCCATGGCGCGGTCGGCAAACGCCCTCGAGACTGCAAAACAGCAACAGCAACAGCCATTGGGGCGGCTGGTCTGGCTCGACGGGCTCAGGGGCTTCGCCGCTCTGCTTGTGTACGGCATCCACACCGAAGGATGGACGCACTCGATGCCCGACTATTTCAAGATCGACAATGCGTGGGGATACGGGGGAGAATACTACCTGACGGCCTTCCCCATTTTCAGGCTCTTCTTCGTCGGCGGTCTGTTTGCCGTCTCCGTCTTCTTCGTCATCTCCGGCTACGTGGTGTCGGGCGCGCCGCTTCGCGCCATCTACGCGCGCGACTGGCTGAAACTGGGCGACACGCTGGCATCGGCCTTCTTCCGCCGCTGGTTCCGGCTCTTCATCCTGGTGGCCGCGACCACCTTCATCTGGATGACGCTGTGGCACGTGCTCGGCATCCGCACCAGCCAGGTGACGCATCCGCCCAAGAAGACGTACCGCGACGAGATGTGGAACTGGTACACGCAGTTCAAGAACTTCAGCTTCGTCTTCAACGGCTTTCCGTGGACCGACTACAACGACCACGCCTGGTCGATTGCGCTCGAGTTCCGCGGCTCGGTCGTGGTGTGGAGCATGCTGCTGGCGTTTGCTCGCATGGCCCCCAACGTACGGCTGCTGTGCGACTGTGTCGTGCTCTGGTACTTCCTCTGGGTCGTCGACGGCTGGTACTGCGGGCTCTTCATTACCGGCATGATGCTGTGCGAGCTCGACATGCTCAACGCGCGCGGCCAGCTGCCCAAGGTCTTGACCTACTTCAAGCCCGCGCGGTCGTGGATCTTCTACGCCATCCTCCTCGTCGCCCTCTACATCGGCGGCGTGCCCGGCACCGGCGAGGCCATCGAAATCCTGCGCGCCTCGCCCGGCTGGTACTGGCTGTCCTTCCTGGCGCCGTCGGCGGCGCATGACCCGCGCCGCTTCTACCACTTCATCGGCGCCACTCTGAGCGTCGCCGCCGTGCCGCACATCCCGCGCGCCAAGGCCTTCTTCGAGACCCGCTTCTGCCGCTACCTGGGCCGCATCTCCTTTGCCTTCTACATGGTCCACGGGCCCATTCTGTGGTCGCTAGGCGACCGGCTGTACGCTGCCGTCGGCCGCGTCGCCGAACACCACTACGACATTGTGCCAAACTACATCAACTTGTTCCCCTTGCCCGGCATCGGGCCCATGGGACTCGAAATCAATTTTCTGGTCCCGCTCATCGTCCTGCTGCCCACCACGCTGTGGACGGCCGACATCGTCACGCGAACCATGGACGAGCCGAGTGTGACGTTTGCCAAGTGGATGTATGACCAGGTGCTTGATCACGGCGAGACCGATGGCCCGAAGAAGAAAAGAGATGCTGAACGGTTGGTGTGAGAGCCCACTCTCACTTGTGCATGAGTCCACGCCCTGACACTCTCACACTCTCACACACCCACTCACATCCACCTACTCTCACATGGCCACTCACATACACCTCTCACACACACACTCACATACACCTCTCACACACCCACTCACATACACCTACTCTCACACCCACTCACATACACCTACTCTCACACCCACTCTCACTCCCACTTTCACTCCCACTCTTGCCCTCGCATCCATGCCTTCACTCTGGCCCCAGATAGGATGGCAAAACTTAGGCCTCGGATAGCTGCAGGTATTGCAAAATAGAATTTCACTCTTCATAAGAGATATCCTGTTGAAACGTGTTTCTTTTTTGTTTTTGAATGACTCCCCTGAAAGTACAGTACCGCTGTATCAATCTGCCTGGTTAGCGTGCATGTGGCATGCCCGTGTTGCGTCTGCGTCCAAAAGAACCGCCACCCCCCAACACCACCATCCCCTTTCTAACTAATAAAACAGATGCAGGCCAAGCTGACATAGAAGACCAGTAGAGGATACACGCTCAGAAAGACGCGGTCTTTGACCACGCCGGAGCCTCCCAGGATCGACACGCCGGCCGCCAGGGACCAGGCGGCCAGGACGATGTACACGGGAATTCGAGCAACCATGGGCAGGCCGAGCGCCGAGAGGAGAGCGGCGATGACCAGCGGAAACAGGGTGTAGCCGATGATTGACACGGACTGCATGAAGGAGCTGTGCGGTGTGTGGCGTGAGCAATGGTCCAAGCACGGCTCAACGAGGGAGGGAAAACAAGCCAACAGGAGAGGGAAGAAACGGGCCAGCGAGGGAGGGAAGAAACAAGCCCACAAGAGAGGGAGGAAACAAGCCCACAAGAGAGGGAAGAAACAAGCCCACAAGAGAGGGAAGAAACAAGCCCACAAGAGAGGGAAGAAACAAGCCCACAAGAGAGGGGAGAAACGGCTCAACGAGGGAGGGGGAAAAAGCCAACAAGATAGGGAAGAAACGGGCCAGCGAGGGAGGGAAAAAAGCCAACAAGAGGGAAGAAAGGGAAGAACAGTGCGTACATGTTGCCGCCAAGCAGCTTGATCTGCAGCGTGACCACGGCTTCCCCGATCCAGATGATGCTGAAAACGCCGGAGAAGACCAGGTCGGTCTGGTCCTTGCTCGCACGCACCGACAGAAACAGGCTGAGCAGCAGGCAGAAGATCAGTGGGCCCCTACGCCAGTTAGTTAGACCGAGTTTTGAATGTCAGGACGCAATAATCACCAGAGATCCCAGTCGCGCAGGCCGTCGCTGAGCCCGCCCTGCAGAATGCCGTCGGCGTCCGGCCACCGCCCGACGAGGCCCCTGAGGTCTCTGCCGAAGCCTTGGCCCTCGACATCGCCCATGCCGGCCCCATGGCGCTGTAGCACGCCGCCCAGCAGGTACTTGGGCCACAGCACCTGCCGCATCTTCTCCCACACCGCAAGCAGGTCTCGAGACAGCGTCTCCCACACGCTCTCGTCTATCGTATTCTGCGGCGCTCGTCTGTCCTCGCCGGGAATGCGGGACGTCAGGTAGTCCTGCGATATCGGCCTCGCCGCCGCCGCCGACGACGACGACGAATCTATGTTGCCCGTCAAGGGGGCGCGGTCCGAACTCGTGGCCGGCTCATCCGGCTCGACCTCTGTCCAGTGGTCAGCAATTAGCCAGTGTGCATCGCTCCTTCCAGAGCCGCCAGCCAGTGTGCGTCGCTCCTTCCAGAGCGGTCAGTCGGCGTGCGTCGCTCCTTCCAAAGCGGCCAGCCAGTTAGCGTCGCTCCTTCCAGAGCGGCCAGCCAGTGTGCGTCACTCCTTCCAGAGCGGCCAGCCAGGCACATACATACCATCGTTCAGGAAGTCGTCGTCGAGCACGGCCCTGTCGTCGAGGAGGTCATGGCCGTGGTCGTGGTCGTAGCCGGCCCCAGTGATTCCGCTGGTCATGGCCGCGTTCTTACGCCTCCATACACTGTCGACACCCGGCGCAGACCGAAGGCACGCGTAGCACCGACGCCACAAACAAACAATCAGGGTGGGGGCCTCTTGCTGGGAGAAACGGACGGGTGTGCGGCGCTCTGGGGTTGCCTTGTTGGAGCGGCGTGCTGGCTGGGCGGATCAGTCGTGTTGCCTGGCCGCGCCAGCCCGAGGTTCTGTCTGTAGGGCCAACGCCAAGGCCGACTGGGTGGGCCCCGGACGCGTCTGCAGCTTGTTCGCTCCTGCCTTTTCGAACCCGACAGCCACCAGCTGCCGGCTGCCAGCAGAAGCGATGCACAGTCCTCCTACATCAGCACCATCGAGCCCCCAGCCTCCTTCCTACTCATCCGCCCTCATGATGCAAAGAGCGGCCCCCACCCCCCTGCAGAAAGGAGCCGGGGGTACGGGCCGGTTGCGCGGTCTTGCTTCAGGTTCCTTCGAAACACACTGTAAGTTTAAAAAAGTATTAGAAGCGCTTTCGATGTGATCAACACCTGTGACCAACACCAAGAGCATTGCGGTCACGCCAAGACCATGCAACGGCAAGCACGGCACTCGCGCCTCTGCTTGGCTTCCAATAATACGGCAGCAATACAACGGCAATACCGATCAAGATGTGAATCCAAGGGGGGCCCATACCCGCCCACTGCCGGCTCTCTCGCTTGGCTGCCCCGTAACACACAGCTTTGTTTATCCACGCTCTCCGAGGTCAATGGGGTAAGCGTTGGTGCAAGATGACAACTGCATGCCATCTAGCCATCAAGGAAAATGGAACCACGCGCAAGCTCTATGACCCCATCTCTCTCATCTCCACCAACACTATCCGGCTAATTGCCCATTCTGCCCGTGTTCTGCAGATGACAACAGACGCAGTGGCCCCGCCATTGACAGTTGCATCCACTCATTGCATGTCGGCACTCGTCGCTATAGTCCGAATACCCAGTTCGGTCGCTCCGATAGAAAAGGGCCATCACATCCATGCCTGATACTGCAGCTCTCGCACACCCCCCTCCGGGCGCAATGGCTAGTGCTGTGGGGTCCCGGGCCCTGCAACTCATCAGAAGCAGTCTAGTGTTCGGACGTGTGCGAACTGGTCCCCATGCAAACGGCTTGCATATCTACGTCGATCATCAGACCCAGCGACAACGCGGGGGAAGGGAGGCCACAGCCGGCTATTGATGTGCGCGCGCGCGCACTCCGCCTTCCTCCATCGTAAAGCTTCAGCCACTGTCTCTCTGCGAAGCCGTTCAACGGTCCACCCATCTGGACCGAATCAACGCGGCCAGATTGATGCAACGAAGCCTTTCAATGGCCCACCCATCTGGGCCGAATCAACGGGGTCAGATTGATGCAACGAAGCCTTTCAATGGCCCACCCATCTGGGCCGAATCAACGGGGTCAGCTTGATGCAACGAAGCCGTTCAATGGTCCCACCCATCTGGGCCGAATCCACGGGGTCAGATTGATGCAAGACCTCTCTGTAACCGTATTGTAGCCACTGTACTTTGTGGACACCGGCACTGAAGAACAACAGGCATGGACCCCTCGCCAACGTGGAGCCAACCGTGGCACCCTGCAAGGGTCATCCATCAACAACCGTCACCTTGGAACAGGTAGAGTCTAGAACTAGACAGGCTGGCTTCTTGTTCGAAGCTCCTACCCCCGTTTTTTGCGGAAGAGCATGGGTTCGGGCAGCCGGGTGGAGTGGAGAGAGCGAGTTCGCATTCAACGGTCCGAAAAGCGAAGCAACCAAAACTGAGCAGACCAGGCTTGGATGTATGTGTGTGGGTACAGCTTCACATGGGTTGGCTGACTGCCTGACTGCCTGCCTGCCTGTCTGCCTGCCTGCCTGCCTGTCTGCCTGCCTGCCTGCCTGCCTGCCTGTCTGCCTGCCTGCCTAACTGCCTGACTGCCTGCCTCCCTGCCTGATTGATTGCTTGATTGCTTGATTGATTGATTGATTACTCTTTTAGCGCGTGCGTTGACGAACAAGCACACGTCAACGTTCAATAGCCCTCTCAACGGTCTGGCAGGGGTGAGAGGGAGGGGCGTAAAGTGGACCAGGGGCAAAAAGCAGCCAGGGGGGGGTATCGGGTTAGGGGAAACAAAAGAGGAAGACGTGTGAGACTTTTGGCAGTTTTACTAATATTTCCGACAGCAGTACAGTAGTTTTGAAATTACCAACTTCGCTAGTATGTAACACGTAATTAACAAATAACAAAAATAACTTGCAAGCGAGAGTAAAGGGCAGAAGTAAAAAAGTACGCTACCCTACACTACACTAGAACCTTACCCTACACTAACTATTCTTGTACCGCGCGCAAAGATTCCCCGAGACAAAGTGAGTACTACACCGATGGAGATGGATAGAGATGCAGAGACAGAGCGAGCGAGCGAGCGAGCGCGAGAGAGAGAGAGCGCGCGGAGAGCGGAGATAGGATCAAAAACACGAAGGCGAGATGAAAGCTTCCTCGCGTAGACTGATTTTAATTTCCACTGTTTCTCGCTCTTCAAGGTCACCACCAATAAGTTGGGTATGATAGTAGAGTGATCACGAAGCAGTGAGCAGGTTTCCGTTGGTCAGATCCTCCATCGCTCGCCCGACATGTCCAAAAACGATCGATATCCAGCGGTTGTCTTGATACACACATTTTGTTTCTATTTTTTTTTGGGGGGGGGAGGGGGAGGGAGCATAGTGAAGATTGAATATTTGAGGGAAAAAGGAGAAAACACAAGAGCGTGGATGATGACGATGGTAGTAATATGATATAATATCTAGATGCTAAACTTGGTACTCCTGCCAAAGTCCTTTCATGCCACATATTATGTACACTGGCAGGAAAGGCAGGCAGTAGTCATGGAAATTAGAGATCTCGCTGCTTCTTGCTCTTTGCTCTGCTCTCCCCTTTTCGCCGATCAGATTAGAGACCAGATCAGATGGGATCAGACCAGATCCAAGCAAAAGAAAGCCTGGTTGTTGTGGTGGGTGCAAACAAACCAAGTCCTTCACCATCAAATCCATTCTCCCCCCTACTTAATAATCCTGTCTCTCGGGACAGGATGGAAGAGAAATATAAAAATACAAAGGAAATCATTCCTGACAGAGATTTTTCTTTTTCTTCTCCGTCAAGACCATAGGCCGCTCATCCTGTTGTGGTTCTCGGTCTGGTGGTTCCATGTCCAGTCGTCATTATCGCCATCGCCCTTACCGTTTTCGTAGCCGACATCGAGGCCGGCGCTCAGGTCGTTAGCGCCAGGATTTTGCATCATTTCGTGTTTAAGAGGGGGAGCAGGAGCAGGAGCAGGAGCTGCTGCTGCTGCTGCTGCTGCCGTTGCCGTTGCCGCTGCCGTTGCCGCTGCTTGCGATTGCAAGTCCAGCTTTGCAAAGATTGCCTTGAGGTCGCGCACATCCTGCAGTCCGGCCGTCGAGAGCATCTTGTCCGTGTCCTCGGCCTCGCCTGGGCCAATTCCGATGCTACTGCCACTTCCGGCGCCAATTCCGCCGCCGCCGCCAACAGTGGTAGCGCTATCTCCAGTGGTGGCACTAGCGCTGCCACTGCCTTTAGCATGTCTCTCGCTGACGACGCGCCGGATCTCTTGCAGGACGGGCAACATGCCCTCGCGATTGGGCAGCCACCAATCCTCGACGGACTTGCACTCGTCCACCTGGTCGCGACTCAAGCCCCACATGAGGGCCATCTGACGCCGGTATCTCTCTGGAAAGACATAGCCCAATCGCTCGATATTGGCCAGCTTCCTCCTCGCCCACATGATGTGCTTGTCATCCTTGTTCAGAAACACCGTTGCCAGGCCCAAACTGGCGTGCGCACCCAGGATGGCACCCTCGGGCGCGTCTGGGTAGCGGTCGATGGCTTCGTAGATGCGGCACTGCTGCAGGCTGATGGCCGCAAGTTCCTGCACCCGAGGCGGCTGCCGCAGGAGGAGGGCGACCTGGTGCTTCTGCATCTGGTCGATTGCGTACCAGTCGATCCACATGAAATTGAGGTTCCACAGCACGTCTTTGAACAGGCCGCCGGGTATGTACGGGTCGACAATGTCGACCGCGCCATCGTAGGGACGGGTCAGCGCGGCGGGGAAGGAGGTGACGGTGTAGAAGCCATCATTCAACGCCTCGAGCTGCGATTTCATGTCCTCGAGCCGTGCCAGGATCGAGGCGTGTTCGGCATGGAATTGCTCCAGCGTGATGTTGTACGGCGTGCACGAGGCAGGAGTCGACACGGATGGCGAGAACGAGGGCGGCGTGGCCGAGGATGATGAAGGCGAGGAAATCGAGGGCTGCTGCAGGTCGTCGCCTGCGCCACCGCCGCCGCCGGCAGCAGAAGAAGCAGCTGAGGCAGCCGATGCCGCCGCTTGCATCTGCATGCGCGCGAACAGGCGAGCCATGTCGAAAGCGAGCAGGCGGTTTGATGCCACGTACAAGCCCAGGGTACCATCAATATCCACGTCGTTCTCCGGGTCGTCGTCGACTGCGGCTGCAAACCACGCCGCGTTGGCTTCGAACCAGCGCCGATCCAGCCGCGGGGAGCCGCCAGCCATCAGCCCGGCCATCAGGTCGAAGCGTGCGTACCAGCTGAAGATGCGGCGGCCGATCTCCGTCGTCATCATGGCTTCGGGCGTGGTGTAGAGCGTCATCAGCATCGTGTAGCCGGCCTTGTGGTGTCCGACCAGGTTCACCCAATCGCCCAGGTATTCCTCCACGGTGGCCAGCTGGAGCACGGTGAGCAGCATGGCTTCCGTGTACTGGACCTGTTTCTCAAGCGACTTGCGCAGCAGAACGAGCGCTTTGCTGTGGAAATGGAGGAAGTGGACCAAAGTCGCGTCTGGCTGGCGCAGTGCGTAGTGGTAGGCAGCGAAGCCGACGGTGGCGTAGAGAAGCGGCTCGTAACTGAGGGCCTGGTCGATGAATTCGGTGTGGATGAAGTCTGTGGGGTCGAGCTTGAAGAAATAGTGATAGTGTGTCATGTGGTCATGATGAAAATCGAGATACTTTTGGATGTCGGGCTTCAAGGCCTTGATTTTGGCGTTGCGAGCCTGTATTTCGGCCGCGGTGCTGTTGTGGGACGGCAAGGACGTCGGCGTTGCCGGATAAGAATGAGAGCTCGAGCTCGTGGTCGATTGGGGGCTTGATTTCTCTTTGAGCGGTGGCGAGGTCTCGCCAGACGGGCGGTGCCGGTGCTTTCTGCCCAAAGACTGGGTGCTGTGCGTGCGAGACCGGGTCAGGGTCGGTCTCCGAGAGGGCTTTGCAGCCTGCTCATGGCCTTCTTCGGGCTCATCCTTGATGGTGTCGAGCGTAGATGCTTTTCCTTCTCCTCCTCTGCTGCCCTTCCCTCTGCCGGCCTGTTGTGGGCTGCGAGGTTCACCGTGCTTTGAACGTTTGGATGATGTGGAAGAGGTCGTCTGTGGAAACTCGCACTCTCTCCCTCCCTTTTTGCATCCTGCTCTTGAATTAGCACACGACAAGACCACAGGCAACAGCAAGAGAGAGGGGGGAAGGAGGGAAGAAAAGGAGGGAAGAAAAGGAGGGAAGAAAAGGAGGGAAGAAAAGGAGGGAAGAAAAGGAGGGAAGAAAAGGAGGGAAGAAAAGGAGGGAAGAAAAGGAGGGAAGAAAAGGAGGGAAGAAAAAGAGGGAAGAAAGGAAGGAAGAAAAGAGGGAAGAAAAGAAGGAAGAAAAGAGGGAAGAAAAGGAAGGAAAAAAGAAGAAGAACGAGGAGGAGAAAAGAAGGAGAAAATTGGAACTGGGCAACTGGCTCACGTTCGCATATCGGTCGGGTCTCGTCACACTGTTTTTTTTGTGTCAGAACTCGAGACAACAAAGTGTTTGGTGATCAGACTAACCTTGACTCTTCTGCTGCGACATGTATAGCAGCCGCTCCTCGTTCTCCTGTGCTTGACGCCTGTTGTATCCATCTGGGGCGGTGAAATGGCCATGGCGGGATTGTAAATTCCAGGACTTGGCTCGTATAGAGATTCGGGATGGTCGGGTCTGTACCAGAAAGCGACGGCATCGTAATGCGAGGGTGGGCCTGTGAGGCGAGAGTAGGGGTTGTAGTGACTGTCATAGATTGGATAGCTTGGCTCTACCATCTCTGGTATCGGAGGATTCCCCGGCAAGTCGTAGCGAGCACTCATCGCAGCGAGCGACTGGTGCGATAGAGAAAGAGAGCGAGGGCGATGGCTTTTGGCGTGGGCAATCCAGCGAGAGGAGGACGGGGCCCAAAGCGTACAAGCTGGTCCTCGAATTCCAAACACTTTGAGCGACGTCAGAGGGGCGCTCGAGATGGCCAAACCTGCATCCGTGCCGGTACCTCTCAGTGATACAGCAGTGCCGGGGACCTCCTACTGGGTTGCCGCCACCATGGATGATCTGAAACGAATGGAAAACCGGGGGGGGGGAGGAGTTGCGATAGCGGCTTGGAGTCCAATACTTCCGTTCTGAGCAGATGGTGAGGACTCAAAGCTCGAACAAGACGTCAGGCAACTAACAGCACTGAGCGTGTCATGAGCAATAATACCTGGATCCGGAGTTGCAAACGGGGGCCGTATTAGCAGTGAAAAAGGAGGGTGGTTGGAGTTAGGTGCCGGAGAAGAAGTTGGGGAGGTGGCACTTCGGCATCTGCCCACTTTTGGCAATTCCAGATACGGGCAGCAGACGTTAGGCCCAGAGCTGCCCCCCACAAAATAAGGCACGGGCAGCTAGACTAACTAGCGATGAAGCAGGTGGTGGATTGAGGTACAAAGGCCAAAACTGCAGAATTGGAATCATGGGAGATGGAGGTGGCCTGGTGTGTGGTCGGGGTCGGGGTCGGGGGCCGATTGAAAGAGTAGGGCAGGGAGAAGAGCGTGTGCAGCAGCAGAGGTTGAAGTCGTTGGGGGCCCACTGAGAACGGGTTGTTGTATTGGCTGGATGGAGCAGAGGGCGACTTGGCTGGAGGGTTTTTTGTCAAATGATCATCTTGGAGTTCATGCACGGCGGAAGTAATTAACAGATCTGTGTAAAGGGCAATAGGCCTAGATGATGTATGGTTGAGGGCGGGTATTGGCTGGAAGCGACGGTAGAGGGTAGGGGTACTACACGCGGTCGTTGTGCGGTGGTGGTGTAGGAGGGGTCAGACGGCCCAAGCAGGAGGGGAGTTTCCAAGGGCGGCGGGAGTAAAGTGGACGGCATCAGGCTATTCCGCAAAGATGATCCTAGAGCCGACCGGGGTCAGAGACCGTCACGTTGGTGTGAAAATCAGTGGAGATCTTTTGCGAGAGAGTGCTTAGTCGTCGGCTGTGGAACACTTTCGGATGAGCCAAGGGTAGTCGGGAATAATCAGATTGGCACGATCGCGGAGCATTACATTTAGGTCAAGGTGAGCAAAAACGTGCCAGAGCCGAAGGGGGTAAGCTCGATGCTTGATGCAGCCAGTCGCGGAGAATTTTTCGATCCACATGGGCACGCGGTTTTGGCATATCGTTTGGCGGGATGAACCACTAAAGCCCTAATTTGCGCATTTTAAGGGAATGCAGCGGGCAGAGGGTGAAATGGAGGGATTTGCATTGAATAGGGGAGAAGAGGGTGGTGTGAGAGAGAGAGAGAGAGAGAGGGGAGGGGAGGGAAGGAGGGAGAGGGAGAGAGAAAAAGAGAGGCGCCAGAAGCGCGGGTAGGGTGGTGGTGATGGTGGTGATGGTGGTGGTGGTGGTGGTGGTAGTGGTTGGTGCTTAGACGCTGTGTAGGTAGGCTGGACTGCACGTTGATGGGCGTGTCTGACTAGGGCAATGCTGCACCTGGAGGCTGCTAACAGGCACTGACAAGGCGGCAATGGAGAAGGGGGGGGGAAAACTAAGACCTGGCGATACTCGGACTCCTTCGGATTGATTCGGATGCTTTTTGCGCGCGCACGCTCATACGAGCACGGCGAGGTGGAAACTCAGTTGGATAGGCCCCGAAGCTATGCTGTAGCAAGCTGGTATACATTGGGGCTGGTGGGGGCTGGTGGGTGGCCCTCCGGCGGTGTGGCTACAGGACATTCCGGTATAGTCGCGTGTGTGCTAAGCAATAAAAGCACAGGGGCCAGGTACGGCCTCGGAGCAACAGGCGGGTGCACTTCGAGATGGGAGTTGAATGGTGCAATGCCGAGGAAGAGTAGTACAGTTTCTGGTAGTAGTGCAGTTTCTGTAGCCTGTCACCCGTTGTTGGTGGCGTCTTCGCGGAAACAGGGTGGTGGAAACAATGGGGGGGGGGGAGCTTGGATAAGGCCCCGGGGGGTTGTTCGATCATACAGCAGCTACTTTGGGTAAGCAGACACCGGTGCGGGTCCACTTATTTGGGTTTGATGCGTGGGTGAGGGCGAGGCAAGAAAAAGGGTCTGGAGGCGCCCGACTCAAAACCACGTTTTTATGGGTGCTTGGGGCTTGGGGTTGGCTGCTGGGGACAAGTGTAGCTTGTGGTCCCTGGTTGGCGCCGTAGTGGTTTGGGCGGGTTCCTGGCAAGTGTGACAGCGGGCTGAGGGTCTGCATTGTACTACAGTATGGTACCATGGGTACGAAGCGTGTCAGTGTCAGTATCGAGGGGGCCCGGCGAAGGGCTGGGCTCATGAAGCTGGGCAGGCATTTGAAATTTACAGGCCAAGGACGGCAAGGCGGGAAGGTGGCGCTGGCCGTTGCTATTATGCCCATGCACGGCACGCCCTAGGCGCCATGTGGGGCGCGTGTTGGCGGGCGGCGGCGGGTGCGCGCACAAGGCAGAGTACTACTACACTGTTGGATCTTCAGAGCAAGAAAGACATGCATGAGGAGAGGGTCTAGAGGAGGAGGAGGAGTTGCTTGACTAGTTTGACAAGCCCCAATTTGCGGCGAAATGACACAGCGGGCGGCGGGGGCAGCAGTGGCGGCAGATGGCATGTGCAAGAGAGGTGTTTTGCAGCGGATACTGCACACACGCACGCACACACACGCACACACGCACACACACACACACACACACACACACACACACACACATATTACCTGTCTTTAGGCATGTTCCGTGTTGGCCAGGATAGGCTGTGAAACGGTGTCTGCTGGGAACATGTAGGCCTGGTAGGCCAGGTGGGCCATGGAGTCTATGTAGGCCGTGTTGGCCGTGTAGGCCGTGTAGGCTGTGTAGGCCGTGTAGGCCGTGTAGGCCGAGTAGGCCGAGTAGGCCGAGTAGGCCGAGTAGGCCGTGTAGGCAATGTAGGCAGGGCCATGTAGGCGGCGGCCAAAGGAAAAAAAAAGCTGAGGGCTACGTACAGTCAGTGCAGATTGCGCTACAATGGTAATCGGATCGGGTATTCGAACCCCCAGGGCCGGTTGCGTGCCCACTGGCGCTGTCACACATTGTCTTTGTCCCAAAACGAGCACCTGAAACAGGCCCTTGTTGGCGGAGGGGACGTCACTATCCTTGCGGGTAGATTGGCACTTGTACACTGCGCTTGGCCAAACAGATCATCTGGTGAGCTGTGCTCTCAAGTGGTAGTGCTGCAAGTGGTAGTGCTGCAAGTGATAGTGCTGCAAGTGGTCGTGCTGCAAGTGGTAGTGCTGCAAGTTCTGCAGTAGCACGGGCGGTCCAAGTAACATTTTACCTTTTTACCATTTTTACCTTTCTTACCTTTAGAGTTGTGGAGGGATAGCACACACGGGGAGATGGATGGCACACAGAGATGGAGTACACAGATGGACGATGGATGACACGCAGAGATGGACGAGGGATGACACAGAGATGGACGAGGGATGACACAGAGATGGACGATGGATGACACAGAGATGGATGATGGATGACACAGAGGTGGATGACGGATGACGCAGAGATGGACGATGGATGACACAGAGACAGATGGATGACACAGAGACAGGTGGATGACACAGAGACAGGTGGATGGATGGATGGCGCATCGGCGACCCACCAGGGGTAGGCGAGAGTCAGGTACGGTGCTAGAGTCAGGTGCAGTGCGCTCCGAGTCATGGCAGCAGTCACATTGGTAGTGCACTGGGCACGACCAGGTTCGTCGGCTACGTCGGGTTCGTCTGGTTCGGAGTCACATCTGTCGCAAAAGGCCCAAGGCCGGAGGTGATGGCGCGGGAGCCGGTCACTAAATTGGGCTGTATGTCGTTGGTACGTGTCCGGAATTGCAGGACGGAGCTACTATCGCTCTTAGAGCCTTCTGGGGGTCGGGGCGCCCGAGGGCTGGCTGGTAGAGAGACAGAAGTGTGGCAGTTTGGTGGGATAAGGAAGGGTGTAACACGACAGAGTTTCTACTATGCAAAGCCTGGCACTGATAGTTTCTGTACGCAGGCCCGTGGGCGTGTGGGGTGCTGATCCGTCGTCTCGTGGGACTTTTGGACCGCGGCGGCGGCACCGATGCCACGCGAGGTGGTGAAATTTTAGTGGCCTATGGTGCGGCATCAGGGCTAGCCCTTCCCTCGATGCAGGTACCAGTTCCAGGAAGGGTAGGCGCGACTTAGCTTGACTTAATCAGCCTAGGCTGTGTATGGGTATGGGTATGGGTATGGGGCGTGGGAGTGCGTGGTGTATGCAACAACTGAGACAGTCACTCTGACGATCGACAGAGTTGGTTGCTGGGTGGGAAGGTCTTTGCGGCTTCATGAGCCCGACTGTGCCATTCTGGGATTGGAGGCCCATGGCACAGCGCCTAACTAGTGTGGTACGTACGCTGTGTCTGGATATCATTGCCCGAGTTGTGCCTGATATCACTGCCCGAGTTGTGTCTGATATCACTGCCCGAGTTGGGGTTTTTTTTGGATCGATGCCCCCACATTGTTGCGACTGGCAGTAGGGCAGGAGCATTCTTGGCAAGTATTAATCACTGCATTAGTCATTGCGCAGGCAGGAACGAGTATTAGCCATTGCACAGGCAGGAACGAGCATCAATCATTGCAAAGGCAGGAACGAGTATTAGTCATTGCACAGGCAGGAACGAGTATTAGTATTGGCGAGTATCAGTCATTACAAAGGCAGGAACAGGCATCAATCATGGCAAAGGCAAGAACAGGCATCAAGCAGGAACAGGCATCAAGCAGGAACGAGCATCATTCTGGCGAGCATCAATCATTGCAAAGGCCCGATGTGTGGCCGCGATAGGGTATCATGCCGGCCTGCTAATCCCCTTTGCATGCATGCCTCCAAGGCTCCCCCGAGCAAATGTCGGACATGGCACCTTCAAGGCGCCGGCCGCCCATGCGCCGTCAGTATTATTACGTCGTCAAGTCATCATTCCCAGACCGCATCGTCCCGCATCGTCCCGCGTCGTCGCCGGCCCGGATGGTGGTCATGCCACGTTGTCGGCTGAAGGCTAGTGGTCATACCACGCTGTCGGCCGACGATTAGTGGCCATACCACGTTGTCGGCGGACGCTGGTCGGCGGACGGCTAGTCTGCGGACGGCTAGTCGCCTGCGCCGGCTGTGGATGATGCATTGGCCGTCGGGTTCTTCTCTGCCACGCCCTGGGCGCGGCACATCGGACAGCTATTTCGTCCGGTCGTCAACCACTGGGCGCGCGCGTCAAGTTAGCATGGTGCTGTCGGCCAGCGAGCGGCGCGGTGTTGCGCAAGCAGGACTCGGAGCTTACTTACCTCGTCAATGCATTCGCGATGGAAGACGTGATGGCACTTGCCAAGCTGCCGCACCTCTTCGGCCGCGGCGTAGTCGCAGAGACAAATCAGACAGCGCTCACCGGCCCTGATGGACACCACGGGCGCGGCGGCGGCGGCGTCGGCGCGCACGGCGACAAGGCCGTCGGCGCGCGCGGCCAGGCGGAAAGTGCCGCCGGCAGAGGCCACGTCGTCTCTGGACGCCACCGGCGGCTTGACAGGGCCGAGCAGGGTCGAGAGCATCTGCATGTCCTCGTACGACGGGTTGTCGGTGAAGAGACTGGGCATGGTGAAGGCGGGGTGGTCGGGCGACACGTTGGTGCCGACGACGTAGATGAGCCAGCTCCTGCCGGCCGACGACGACATGCTGTCCGGCTCGACCATGCCGTTGCGGCGAGACGCACCCGACCCGAGCTCGGGCCGGCGAGCAAATTCCGAGTCGCTGCGCCGTCGCTGCCGCGCCATGTTGAAGTCCAGGTCGGAGGCTGACGATGACGATGCCGACGCCTCGACCTGGTGGTCTTCGTCCAGGCCCGGCAGCGCTGGTGCCTGGGCCGCCGATGCCGACGACGGCCGGCGGATTGGCGTTGCCGCGCCCGAGCGCACGTCGGCCGGTGTCGACGGCGGCGGGTGCGGCCCTGGCGGGCTGTCAGACGGCGGAGTGGCGGCAGCGGCGGCGGCAGCAGCAGCAGCAGCAGCAGCGGCGGCGGCGGCCGTGGCCGCCGTGGGGGTGGCGGTGCGGCGCTGGTGGCGCTGGCTCTCGTACTGGGCGGGGAAGCTGAAGTTGGTCATGGAGTGGCGGCGCGAGTGGCGGCGGCTGCGCAGGCCGGCACGGCGGAAGAGCGCGCCCGACGCGGCCGGGCCCAGCACGTTGGACTGCGGCAGGAAGGGCAGGCTGAGCAGGTTGTCCAGGCTGGGCCCAATGGTGCCGTTGTCCGACGCCGCCGCCTCGGCACCGGGCGGCATCGAGCGCACGCCAACCAGGACCAGCGTCACCGAGCGGTCAGCATCGGGCACCGGCGCGGCGCCGCCAAGGTCGGCCAGGTCGGCCAGGTCGGCCAGGTCGGCGTGGTGCGGAGCGGGCGCTGCTGCTGCTGCTGCTGCTGCTGGCGGCGGCGGCGGGAGCGGCGGCGTCGTCGGCGCCATGGGCGCGCCCACGTCGTCGTTGGGGAACTGGAACACACGCATAAAGTTGACGGGCGGCAGCTCGCCGTCGGGCGCGTTGACGTCGAGGTTCTCGCCCGCCTGCGCGCTGGCGGCCTCCTGCAGCGTTTGCACAAAGTTCTGGATGCTTCCATCAAACACGTCGCCCGCAAGCGGCCGGCCGGCGGAGGCGCCGGCGCCGGCGCCGGCCTGGCCGGACAGCTGCGCGGCGATGGCAGCGGCAGCCAGCTGCAGCACCTGCGACAAGGGCGGATACTCGGCGCGGCGGATCAAGCGCGTCGACCGCGAGCGCAGAGTGGGCGGAAAGCGCCGCACCGTGCTCATGCCGGTGGTGACGGTGGGCGGCGGCGCCAGCTCGTTGCCCGTCTCCGCCTCGGCCGCGTCGAGCTCGTGCAGCGGCTCGTCCACGTCGACGCGCTGGTCGGCCGTGCTGAGCGGCCGAAGCAGCTGGGCCGAGTCGTCGGCGAAGGCGGAGTGTGCCGCGTGAGCGGGCGAGCCGCGGTCGGACAGCCGAGCGGCCGAGCGCGAGGCTGAGTGGCCCAGCAGCGCGGCAAAGGGCGAGGCCAGCGAAAGACGCACTCGCCGCAGCCCGTGCGGCTGGCGGAGCGACGGCGAGGTGCGAGAGCGGTCGGCGTCGGCGTCGGCGTCGGCGTTAGCGTCAGCGTTAGCGTCAATGTCGGCGTCGGCGTCAATGTCGGCGTCAGCGTCGGCGTCGTGGCGCAGCAGCTCGTGGGCACTGCCCGCGGCCAAGGGCCCGCGCACGAGGCGTCGCCGCGGGTCGCTGCCGCCGCCGCCGCCGCTGCTGCTGCTGCTGCTACTGCTGCCGCCCTCAGACCGCTGGCCAATGCGGCGGCGGAGCGACGACACCAGCGAAAAGGACGACGAGGCCGACGACGGCAGGCTCTGGCTCTGGGCCTGGCGCGGCCGCGGCCGTGCACGTGCTCGCTGGCGAGGCGGCGTCGGCGAGCGCAGGCGGGCAGAGGCACCGTTGCGCAGGGCGTGGCCCTCGTGCTCCGTCTCCTCGCCGCTGTTCCAGAGCGTGTTCCGCACGGCGTCGGGCATGACACGCGAGCCCAGGCGCGACACTGTCGACAGGCTGCGGCTGATGGTGATGGCTTGTGTAGATGTAGTCATGCTGGTGTCCTCCTGCGTGGCCTGGATGCCCTCGTGCACCAGCGGGCTCTCGTCCTGGTCCAGCTCCATCTCGTCCGCCGTGCTGCTGCTCATCGTCTCGGCCCGCGGCGTCGGCCGTGACGACATGCGGCGGTGCAGCGCACTGTACACGGCCGATCGACGCGAGGCCGATGCCACACGCGACCGCCCCGGGAGCCGTTGGCCCGGCAGCCACGTGCCTGCAGCTGTGTCACTGCCGTGTTGTTGCACGGCCGGCGGCGGCGGCGGCGACGTGCTGGGCGGCCGCTGCTGGCCTGGGGCCGACTGCGTGTTGCCCATGGTGCTGTGCGGCGGCGATGGCCGCGGAGGAGCGGCGGCGGCGGAGGCTGCTGCGGAGGCTGTCTCGTCGTCACCGTGCCTGCATCGTGCACCGCAGTCTCACAGTCAGCCGGGGCCACGGACCTCGAGCAGGAGCAGAGGCACAGCGGGATCGGCGGAGGCAGGTGGGCGACGGGCCAGATCGATGCAGCGGCGGCGGTGGCGATGAGAATGGTGGTCGGCGGTGGTGGCGGTGACGGCGGTGGATGACGGTGACGGCGGTGGATGACGGTGACGGCGGTGGGTGGATGATGGTGGATGACGGTGGATGGTGGTGGATGGCGTTGGATGGCTTGTTGGATGGCGTTGGATGATGGTGATGGATGATGGTGGATGGCGATGGATGGCGTTGGATGGCGGCGATGGATGATGGTGGATGGCGGTGGATGGCGGTGGATGGCGGCGGGTGCAGTGGATACGACAGGGCAATGGTTTAGGCCAGTTGGGTGACAGGCTGTGGCACGGCACAAGCAGGCACAGGCCGCACTGGGACAGCAGCTTAGGGCCAAGTCAAGCACTGTCAGGCTGAGTCAGGGCACACAGGCAGGCGGCCAGATAGGCATGCAATGTAGATGGGTGACCGAGATGAGATGAGACGGTTGATGCCCAGGCCCACAGGCACCACCACTACCATGGCCGCTACCACCACTACCACGGCCGCTACCACCACCACCACGACCGCTACCCCCACCGCCACCACCACTACGGCTACCACCACCACGGCTACCACCACTACAGCTACCACTACCACCACTACCACTACCACTACCACCAGCTACCACCACTACCACTACCACCACTACCACTACCACCACTACCACCACTACCCTTACCACTACTACCACTACTACTCCGGCAGCTTTCGCCTGCCTGCTGACTGGCGAGGGCCAAGTTCGACAATCGCTCCGCGTCACGGATCGCTCACAGCTGCTCCGTGTGGATCGATGCATCATCGGTGTATCGGTGCATCGATCGATTGGACACGGCCTTAGATCACTCCTCGCTCGGACCATTGGCTGATACAGTGGTGCGAGGGCCAGGCGCGTGATAGGGCCTGAACCCACGTTTGCAGCCCGCGAAGATCCGGCGATCAGGCACATGCCGCACACCACCAAGCCCATGCTCGCCGTCGCCGCATCGGGGCACATGACCATCTTTGCCCTCTCCGTCTGCGTGTAGAGAGAGAGAGAGCCCGGCCCCGCCATGTCGGCCCTCTACTCAGTCCCCCTGCCCTCCCACCAGCAGCGCCAGCGGCAGCACCACCACCACCCCGCGGGCCCGTCAACAGCCAGCAGGCGGAAGCGCAAGCGGAGGCGGAGCGCGGGTGGCCACCATAGCTGGGCTGGCAGGGATGCCAGGGATGCCAGGGATGCCAGGGATGCCGGGGATGCCAGTGACGCCAGTGATGCCAGTGATGCCAGTGACGCCAGTGATGCCGGGCCTGCCAGGGATGCCAGAGCGGCGCCCGTGTCCGAGCAGTACACCGCTGTGCTGTCGCAGGAAGAGCGCGTGCAGCGCGACCTGGCCAGCCACTCGCTCGTCGCCGACCTGCCCCCCAGCCCCTTCCCCCACGGCGCCCCCAAGCGCGCCCGCCGACTGCCCGCAGCGCGCTCTGGCCGCTTTGGCCGCGCCGACAGCGACGCCGGCCACGGCTCGCTCAAGGCCCAGCATGTCGCTGCCATGACCGCCCTCCTGCACCGCTGCATGCAGCAGCGACACTATGCACGCGCCAGTCGTGCCCTCGGCCTGCTCCTCCGCACTGACGTCGGCGGCAGGCCCATCGACATCCGAGCCGCCGGCTACTGGTCCATGGGCGCCGAGATCCTGCTGCGCCGCGATGCACGCCGCCGGCGCCAGTTCCAGCTCCAAGCCCAGCCCCTGGCCCAGCAGAGCCAGCGCGCGCCCTTTACCCGCCAGGGCTTCGCCGACGCCCAAGCCTTCTACGAGACACTCATCATCCAGCACCCCTTCCACAAGCCAACCCCGCACTCCATCAACGCCCTCGACTTCTCCCTCGCCCTCTTCTCCCTGTGGATCTACGTCGCCCAGGCCGAGGCTACCCAGCAGCAGCACGCCCTCGACGCCGAGCAGCACGCCGACCCCTCGCTCGACTACTTGGCCCGGCTGCAGCATGCCAAACGCGGCCAGCTGCGCCAGGCCACCGAGATTGCCGACCGCCTGGAGCGCTGCACCAGCTCGGCCCCGTTCAGCAGCAGCCAGGCCTTGCTCCGAATGCGCGCAATGCTGGCCCTGTGGCAGGCCGACCTGAGCGACGCTTTGCGCGACGCTTCGCACGGCGGCCCTGCTGGCCCCGGCCTTCCAGACGACGACGACGACGCCGCCGCCGCCGCCGCTGCTGCTGCTGCAGTCGAAGCTGCAGTCGCAGGCCTCCAGCTAGGCGACACCGGCGATCAGCACCGGAGCCTGGCCAGCGACATCCTTGACCGCCTCCACGGCAGGCGTGCCAGTCTATTGGAGTAAGCTATCCGACCTTCTCCCCCTTTGGTCCAAGCGTGCAATCGTGCAATCGTCAGACCGTCAAATCGTCAATCGTCAAATACAAATCGTCAATTATCAAATCGTCAATCATCAAATCGTCAATCGTCAATCGTCAAATCGTCAAATCGTCAAATCGTCAAATCGTCAAATCGTCAAATCGTCAATCGTCAATCGTCAATCGTCAAATCGTCACTCGTCACTCGTCACTCGTTAAATCGTTAAATCGTTAAATCGTCAAATCATCACTCGTCACTCGCCAAATCGTCAAATCGTCAAATCGTCAAATCCTCGTCACATCAATCGTCACTCGTCAATGCCCGCCCCAACAATTCTACTTCTGCCCGTGCTCGTGTGTTGCCCTGGCCCGCTCCTTCAGTGCCCCTCTCTCGTCGACTTGCTTTTTGGCCTGCCGAGGGATTGTCGTGCTGCTCCTCCTCTCCCGCCGCCGAGCTGTCGGCCACGCTCTGGCCATGAGTCCTCTGATTCGCCCGTTCCCAGTAATGCAGCCATCTTTCGCACCGCTTCGTCCGCCAAAACAGTAGTCGAGTCGCCTTCACGCTTGCGGCATGTGCGCGCCCTCTTCTCTGGCTATGGCCCATTTCTATCCTTGGTCGCGCTCTAGCCCCTCCGCCAGCCGTTGCAGCCATTCAGAAGCCGCCATGTCGCCACGCCAGCAACTCATTTGCTGAACCTGCCCACGCAGCAAAACCTCCGCGTCTCCTTTGCGGTGACAAGCTTGCCCGGCCCTTCCTCCATGTGGGATGTGGGATGTGCAATGTGGGATGCCGGCGGTCAAAGTCGCTGAAGACTGTGAGTTCAAATTCTCCTCGTGCCCTCTTCGCGTGCCTGGCAGTACCTTCCCCGTCCCCTGCTCGTCGTCCTGGCCCCCCGTCCCCTGCTCGTCGTCCTGGCCCCCCGTCCCCTGCTCGTCGTCCTCCCCCCCGCCCCCCTCGTCCACCATGGAGACCAGAGTAGACTCTATCATGGCCACCACCCGCCAGATGGATGTCGACACCAGTCTCATTGTTCTTGGTCTCTTCGCCCTGCTCGCTCTCTTGGTCGCTCACGCGACCAATGCGCTCAACTTGCCCCGCTCCGCACTCTCCCCCTATCTGCAATTCGTCTATGCAAACTTCTTCAAGCCCCAGAAGGGCCAGGTCGAGGGTGGCCAGCAGTCGGCGCTGGAAAGCTTCTACTCTGCCCAGGTAGGTGTGCCCCCCCCCCCCCCCCCCCCCCCCCCCCCCCCCCCCCCCCCCCCCCCCCCCCCCCCCCCCCCCC
>QRBJ01000025.1:0-14503 GCA_003709865.1 Chaetothyriales sp. CBS 132003 | reverse complement strand
GGGGGGGCCCCCCCCCCCCCCCTGTTGCCGCCGCCGCCGCCTCTGTCCCGCACGTGCCAACCCAGCTCTTGCCAGGCCTCCATCTATGACACCACGCGAAAGCGCCTCCTGTGCGGCCGTGAAGACATGTTGGTCTTGGTCACGGCCCAGTTGAAAGCGCGCATGAAGCCGGCGGCGTCGTCGACGACGACGACGACGCAGAAACCGGTCTGGTACGACATCGGAGGCGGCACCGGCTACAACATCGAAGTCATGGACAAGCTGGTCGGCATTGGCGCTTCTTTCCACCACGTCTATCTCGTTGACTTCTCCCCCTCGCTGTGTGCCGTTGCTCGCCAGCGAGTCGAGAGGTGTGCCTGGACCAATGTGACGGTGCTGTGCCAAGACGCTCGCACCGTCCAATGCCAACCCGGCACTGCTGATCTAATCACCATGAGCTATAGCCTGTCGATGATCCCCGACTTCTATAGCGTGGTGGACATGCTCACCACCTTCCTGGCCCCCCACGGCATTTTCGGCGCCGTTGACTTCTACGTCCAGTCCGTCGTCGATGTCTCATCGCGCAACTACATTGGCGGCACCTTCAACCGCCATGTCAACTGGTTCGGCCGCATGTTCTGGCGTACCTGGTTCGAGGCCGACCGCGTCAACCTGGACGCCGGCCGTCGCGACTACGTCGAGTACCGCTTCGGCACCATTCTCTCCTGCAGCGAACGCAACTATCTCCTCGGCGGCATCCCCTACTACATGTTCATCGGCTGCCACCGCGAGCTCAGTCTGGCCTCGTCGGACAAGGGCCAAGACTTTGTCGAGAAGCTCGACGCCGTCCTGACCGAGTCTCCGTACCTGAGCCCCAACGAGTTCCGCAAGGCTCAGGCCCAGCAGTCGGCCCTGTCTCTGGTGCGCAGCAAGACCTACGAATCCGCCATTGTCAATCTGTCCACCAACCTGCCGCTGCCCGCCGCCTTTTACCAGAACCAGCCGTGGCGGATCTACTACAACGAACTGCTGGCCAAGCACCAGCAGTTCAAGAACGAGTACATCTACGCCTTCAACTGGGAGGACCCCACGGTCGACCGCCGCATCCTGAACATCCAGCCCACCGACGCAATCCTGACCATCACCTCGGCCGGCGACAACATCCTCGACTACCTGCTCGAGGGCCCGCGCCGCATCCACGCCGTCGACCTGAACCCGAACCAGAACCACCTGCTCGAGCTCAAGGTGGCAGCCTTCGCCGCCGGCCTGCCACACGACGACATTTGGCGGCTGTTTGCCGAGGGCCGCCACCCCGACTTCCGCCGGCTCCTCCTCACCGACCTCTCCACCCATCTGTCCTCGCAAGCCTTCCAGTACTGGTTCGACCGGGCCTCCTGCTTCGGCAGCAAGCACGGTCTCTACGAAACCGGCCGCTCCCGCCACGCCATCCAGCTCGTGCGCCGCCTGGCACGCGTCTTTGGCCTGTCGGCCAAGGTCAAGACAATGTGCATGGTGGAGACGCTGAACGAGCAGCGAGAGATCTGGCAGAATTCCATCCGTGACGTCATCCTCAGCTGGCCCCTGCACAAGGCCGTCGTCAGCACCGAGTGGTTCGCATGGAAGGCCGGCGGTGTGCCGGCCAACCAGCGCGACCTGATCCTCGATGACTTTGCCAAGCGCAAGGGTGTGAAGCAGCGGGGCAGCAAGACCAATGGCGAGGCCATGTGGCGCTACATCGTCGACACCCTCGACCCCGTCGTCGAGCACACCCAGCTCAGCAACGACAACTACTTCTACTACGTCTGCCTGCAAGGCCGCTACAGCCGCCGCAGCCACCCGCGCTACCTGTCGGCGCAAAGCCACCGCAAGCTGGCGCGCGCCTCGGCCTTTGACGGCCTGCGCATCCACACCGACGAGCTGATGGAGGTGATTGCGCGCATCGCGCCCAACACGCTGACCATTGCCATCCTCATGGACTCGATGGACTGGTTCGACCCGCCCAACCCTGAGGCAGCCGACGAGCAGCCACTCCGCCACCAGCCCGCGCTCGACCAAATCATTGCCCTCAACAAAGTCCTCAGGATGGGCGGCCGCGTGCTCTTCCGCTCCGCCAGCGTGCGCCCCTGGTACACCGACATCTTTGACCAGCACGGCTTCGCCACTCGCTGCGAAGGCCGCCGCGACCCCGGCGTCTGCATCGACCGTGTCAACATGTACGCCAGTTGCTGGCTCTGCACCAAGGTGGCTGATGTTGCGGGCCCGACGGCCGGCGCCGGCGCCACCGCTGCTACCGCCGCGACTACTGTCGCAACCGCGGCCGCAGAGGCCGCTGGCATAAGCAGCGCCGGGAGCAGTCCAGTAGTCGTGAGTGCAGGCGAAGGCGAGGAAGACCAAGGCCGGCCCGCCAAGAAAATCGCGCCGGGCCCGACGGGACGCCCTCTGGAGGAGCTGCACATATGAATGGAAGAGAAGACGAAGACTAGACAAAGACAAGACGAAGTCAAGACGAAGCCAAGACGAAGCCAAGACGACGAAGAAGAAGATGATGATGATGATGAATGGATAAAAGTAGATCGATGCTCCATCTCCCCAATAGACAACGACCATGGCCTTGCGGGTGGAAGAGCACCATCGTGCACGACGAAGAGTAGCAGTAGCACGGGGTTGGCACTCTTGCGAGAATTGCCCCCCTTTTCCTTGATGATATTTCCGAACAAAGCAACTGAAAGTACTTGTAAATAAATACAAGAACAAAGCTCGTATTTTGAAAAAATCAAATAACAAAAAGTTCAGGAAGAGAGTCTGTCTGTATGTCTGTCTTTATAGTGCGAGGAAGAGTCGAAACAAAAAAGACAACTAGTTCAGGAAGAGAGACTGTCTGTCTGTCTTTATAGTGCGAGGAAGAGTCGAAACAAAAAAGACAACAAGTTCAGGAAGAGAGTCATTATAGTGCGAGGAAGAGTTGAAACAAAAAAGAAAATGTAGTCCGGTTTTGTCTGTCTGTCTGTCTGTCTGTCTATGATTCTGGCCTGGCATATTAGGCGTGGCTGCCTAATATGGATTACCACCCATGACAGAAGGACCAACCCACTCATTTCAGAGTCGAAATGAAACAAAAAAAACCCATTTTATTCGCCATCGCTTATGAGTTTATGAGTCATCAAAACCACTCGACTTGTCATCTGTTCATAAAAAAAACAAGCAAAACCGCTTCGTTCAAATCAAGTTTTTGGCTGATTTTGGAAAACAAAACACAGAACATCACAATAGCAGGTCCTGTCCCGCACCACCAGGCGACATCGCATGGTAGCCTGCCTGGGCCATGGTGTGACCGGTGTTGACGACGTAGCCTTCGCCGACATGGGCGGCTGTTGTCGTTGTCGGGCTGGTCAGACTGTCTGCCGCGCGGTCGTCGCTCAAGGTCAGGTTGCGGAAGTACTCGTCTGCCGCGCGGATGGCGGCGTCTGTATCGGCGGGCTGCTGCTGGCCGGCGGCAAGAGAGGTGTTGTTATTGCTAGCCATGGACGGATTTGCCATGTCGATGCTCGGGTCGGCCAGGGCGGCACGAAAGTCATCCTTCCGCTTCTGCAGCGCAGGAGAGTGTGCCAGCTTTTTGGGCCGTGCGGTGCGGAAGACCTGCTGCACGGGCTTGAGGTAGATGGTGGCCAGGGTGCCGATGTTGAGGCACAGCTCCTCCAGCGTGGCCGCGTCCAGCTTCTCCGACTCGGCCGTGATGGGCGGCTTGGGGCCCATGATGATCTTCTTGGCTGCCTCAGGGTCGGTGGAGAGCATGCGCCAGTACATGAAGCCTCGATCGCGCAGATCAGGGTCGTCGGATTCCTCGGTGCACCATTTCAACACGTCCGGCAGCATCTTGGAGGCTTTGGTGGGCCGCTGAAGGAAGAGCTTGGCGGTTGCGGTCAGCAGGGCCAGCTTGACCTCGGTCGGCTCCTCGTGGAAGGTGGCGAGGTAGTCTTGGAGCAGAGAGTCGGCATTGTCGATGCGGTCGGCATACTGGCCAATGATCCAAATGATGGCCGCCTTGGCCTCGGGCTCGTCGAGCTCGTCGATCTGGCCCAGCACGGTGGAGATGATGGCCTCGTACTGGTTGGGGTACTTGCGGAAGATGTTCTTGATCACGACCGTGGCTTCTTGCACAATGTAGGGCACCTTGGCATTGACCAGTTCCAGCAGGGTGTCGATGCATTGCCGCGCGGCCGGCTCGATCTTGATGGCCAGCTTGCCGATGGCGCGAACGGCTTTGCGGACGAATTGCACGTCGATCTCGGTGGCGTATTCCTTGAGTTCGTTGAGCACGATGCCGATGTTGTCCTTGGTGGCGAGCATGAAGATCAGCTCGAGCTTGGTGACTTTGACGTAGATGGGGTCGTTGTATTTGCAGAAGAAGACGCGGATGTCGTGAGGCAGCACCTGGGGCCGCTGCTGGAGAATGAGGATGGCGTTTCGCAGGGCCAGATACTGGATCTCGGCCGGCTTGGAGAGCAGGGTGACCAAGGGTGGCGACAGCTTCTTGCACATGTCGTCAATGCGCTTGTCGTCGGAGATGTAGTTCATCAGGTACAAGATGACGCGCATGCAGGTGAGAACGACGGCCGAGTTGGAGTGAGAAAGACGGGGGACAATGCGCTCGGCGAGGAGGAGCGCGTCGGCCGAGGCCTGGGGCACGTATGACGTCAGGGCCTCGAGCACGTACGTCTGCGACCATTCGTTGCACTCGGGCAGAATGGAGACGATCTTGGACGCGCTGGCATAGTCGATGGTAAGCTTGATGCTCTCGTTTCGCTCCCAGATGTCACCGAGGGCGGCGAGGGCGCTGGCAATCACTGTCGGGTTCTCGTCCCTCAACATACGATTGAGCCGGTCGATGAGGTCGGATGCTTCAACGAGGCGCCTATCATGGTCGTAGAGCTTGGCAACAACGACGGCGGCTGTCTTGCGCACGTAGGGGTCGCTGTCATCCAATAGGCTCTTCAGCGGGCCCACCGTTGCTTCGACAAATTCCTTGACGTGGATATAGGAGATTGTTCGAAGTGCCAAGGCTCTGATCAGGGGATTGGCATCTTGCATGTCCTGGATGGAAAGCGTGCATGGTCAGCAGCAGCAGCAGCAGCAGCAGCAGCAGCAGCAGCACTCACACCGCGTGTGATTCAGGGCGGGAGAGCCTACCAGTAGGAGAATGGGCAGAGCCTGCAGGGCGATGTCTGGCTTCTGCCGAGCATAGTTCTGGAGGTAGAGGAAAGACCTGGCCGACGCGATCAGCGGGGGTTGGGGGGAAAATTTCCCGTTGCAGCTCTGGCACATACATCTTCTTGACCTCCTGTGACGGGATGGCCATGCATGTGATGACGTCGGGGAAGAGCGCAATCATATCATTGTTGCTCATGGTCATGTTGGCCACGATCTTCTTCAGCGCGTTTTTCTTGGCCGAATGGTTCTTGTCCTTCTTGCCGCCACCGGCCAACTCGGCGCGCAACTCGGCCACTTTGCCCTGGGTGTCGAAGTCAGCAGCGGTTTCATGATCGAACTGTAAGTAGACGCCGGATTTTTTCAACTCATGATCGGTTTGGAAGGCCTGACAATCCGGGCAGCCGGGGTGTGGAGAAGAGAGGCCATGTCGCTTGCAATCCTCTACAGTTTCTCCACCAGGTTCCATCTCGCTCTCTAGGCTTCTTCATAGGGCGGTTGAGAGAGACTCGGTGGAGGGAGACAAAAGAAAGGGGCATGGAGGAGAAGGGGGGCCAGAGGCAGATAATTTGTTGCCGAGAAGATGAAATCCCTTTTCACCAGGCACCGCACAAGCCCAGGCGGGGGTGAAGACAAAGATTTCAAACAGTGAGCACAGAGAAGGGCACTTACTCTTGCGAACAACTTGGCGTCTCCTCCGCCACTTGCCATTGTGACAATGCGGTGTGTGCTACCAATAGACGTGGTGTCTGGATGAGTGAATTCAGAAGTGTGAATCAAGTTCTGGAGCTAAGGACACGCGACAAGAGGTGGTGAGAGTGAGAAGGCGGGGTTGTGATGAAGACGGCTCATTTGAGAGGGGTGGGCAGGTATATTGAATACTAGAGTGCTCACAGCAACGCCGGCTACTAGGGAGGGGAGAAGGCGGAGACTTGGCGGTCGTCGGGGAAATACTAGCTTAAGTCCGGGCCGAAGCAAACCAAGCAATGAAGCAAACCAAGCAACGAAGCAAACGGAGCAAACGGAGCAAACGAAGCAAACGAAGCAAACGAAGCAAACGAAGCAAACGTGATTTCAGTGTAATCAGCATTGTACAAACAGCCACCAACAGCGCAGCAGCAGAAGCAGCAGCAGAAGCAGCAGCAGCAGCAGCAGAAGAAGAAGAAGAAGAAGAAGAAGATGGCCCTCCCAGCTCTACCACCCGTGTGGGCGGTGCAGCTGAAGAACGGACCTCCGGCGAGAGCAAAGAATACGTCTACGATAGCCGACCCGCCCGGCTTCTCGTCGACGCGGTCGGCGTCGAAGAAGGCGCAGCAAGTGGCGAGGAAGGCACCGTCCGAGGCGGAGATGAGCACACTGAAAATGAAGAAGGCGTGGGAGATTGCGCTTGGGCCGGCCAAACAGCTGCCAATGCAGGCGATCATGATGTACATGTCGGGGAATTCGTTGCAGATTTTCAGTATAATGATGGTCTACATGCTGTACGGCCGGCCGCCTTGTTCCGCACTCTGGCCCCCTACCGCGCAGCAGCTGACGAGTTGGCGTACAGGTTCAAGAACCCGATCCAGGGCATGACGCAAACGAATGCAATCTTTGCGCGATACGAAGGAGCGGGCACGGCGGCGCAGATTTGGGGAGTCAAGGCGGTGTATGTGTTGATGCAGGTGCTCCTCCTCGGGCTGGGCGTGTACAAGGTGAATGCAATGGGGCTGCTGCCGACGACCAGGAGCGATTGGCTGGCGTGGGAGAGGGAGAGGGTGCCGGTGGAAAGGGCCTATTTTGCATTTGACTGATTCGATGGGCTGGAGATGGAGGTCAAGTTGCCGTCTACGTGGGGAGGGAGGCCAGGCAGCCGTCTGCGTGGGGAGGGAGGCCAAGCAGCCGTCTACGTGGGGAGGGAGGCCAAGTAGCCGTCTACGTGGGGAGGGAGACCAAGCAGCCGTCTACGTGGAGAGGGAGGCCAAGTAGCCGTCTACGTGGGGAGGGAGGCCAAGTTGCCGTCTACGTGATTTTGACGGACTGGGCAGGGAGGGCAGGTTGCCGTCTACGTGATTCTGACGGACTGGTTTTGACAGAGGTCAAGTTGCCGTCTACGGCCTTTGATTCCGCAGCACCGGCGTGGGAAGACCCTCAACCAGGTTGCCGGGCCCTGGCCGCGGAGGGCTGACCATCTCACTGCTCGGCGGCCTCTCGACAATAGAGATATTTGCAGATACGGCGCTGATGCCATCTCCTCGCTCGAGAGACAAGTCCTTTAACTTGGCCGCGAGCTCGGCTTCATGGGAGCCAGAGACTGAAAGGTGGTTCGGCGGCCTCTCGATAATAGAGATATTCTCGGCGTTAGACATATTCTCGACGTTGGAGATATTCTCGACGTTGGAGATATTCTCGACGTTGGAGATATTCTCGACGTTAGAGAGATTCTCGACGCTAGAGAGATTCTCGACATTCTCATCGAGGAGGGCCACTTTGATCGCCTGGCCCTCTCTCAGCCAGGCCGGCTCGGTGGCCAGCTGGGCTCGCACAAAGCCGGTGCGTTGCTTGCACTTCTTGGCACACCAACGCTCGTACTCGGCTCTGTGGACGAAGAAGCCCACGTCCTTGCTCCACACGTGGGTGCCGTCATGGGGGGCCTTGGGCTTGGGATTCGGGCACAGGCCATAGCCGCATCGATGTGCGATGTTGCGTTCGACAACCAGGTCGTCCAGATCCGACGGCTGGAACAGGCCGAGGGCGTCCTTGAACTTGGCCACGTCGCGGGCCGAGGCAGCGGCGGCATGGGAGACTGGCTCGCTGGGCAGGTCAGCGCACTCGACGATTAGGTCGGCTATGCGGGCCTGCAGTGCTTTTTTGCCCTGGACCATTTGACCGTGCTGGACGAGGGCGGCGCTCAGCCGAGTCTGAGCGGACACGCGGCTGGACGAATCAGACGCCATCATATTGTATTGTCCGGCCGACTTGACTTGTGGCACGACTTGTTTCGGCCAGGCGTAGATGGTTATACAACTAGTAATAGTGCCAATCAATATGAAACGTGCTTGTACATGTTCTTGTCGACAAATATGTTCTTTTGACAGGTAAATGAAATATGTTCTTGTCGACAAATATGTTCTCTCGACAGGGTAAATGAGATATGTTCGACAGGCAAATGAAATATGTTCTTGTCGACAAATACGTTCTTTCGACAGGTAAATGAGATATGTTCTTGTCGACAAATACGTTCTTTCGACAGGCAAATGAAATATGTTCTTGTCGACAAATACGTTCTTTCGACAGGCAAATGAAATATGCTCTTGTCGACAATACGTTCTTTCGACAGGTAAATGAAATATGAAATACGTAAGATCAATACGTAGTGGCGCAGGTCAGATTCGCGCGTGGCTGTGGGCTGAGGCTGTGCTGCGTCATCGCTCCTGCCGCACCACACACCGGCAGGCACGACCGAGCTCTCTGGTGCAGCGACAGCACCATCGTCAGCGCCAGCCACAGCTCCAGCACCAGCGTCGGCGTCAGCTTCACCTGCATGCCGCACCATGCCTGCCGTTCCCTTCAAAGTGCGGGCCGTGTTTGAGTACCGGTCGGACGAGGCCGACGACCTCAGCTTTGGCGACGGCCAGATCATCACCGTCACC
Organism: Chaetothyriales sp. CBS 132003; assembly: GCA_003709865.1. Classification (NCBI taxonomy): domain Eukaryota; kingdom Fungi; phylum Ascomycota; class Eurotiomycetes; order Chaetothyriales; species Chaetothyriales sp. CBS 132003. Next base: position 5,687 of record QRBJ01000025.1, on the reverse strand, counting down.
GACGACGACGACGCCGACTGGTACACTGGCGAGTACACCAATGCCGCCGGCGACAAGGTCGACGGCATCTTCCCCCGCAATTTTGTCGAGACGTACGAGCCCGCCATTCCCTCGCGCCCCGTGCGCACCCCCAAGCGAGCCGCAGGCGCGGCAGACGCGGCGACGGCGGCGGCAGCGGCGGCGGCGGCAGCGAGCGAAGCAGAGGCCGAGCCAGTGCAGCCGCAGCCGCAGGCAGCAGTGGAAAGAGAAAAGACCAGAGAAAAGGCAAGAGAGGAAGCTGCTGCTGCTGCTGCCGCCTATACCGCCGCGCCAGAGTCCCGCCAGGCAGCCGCCGCTGCCACCGCCGCCACCACCACCGCCGCCGCACCTGCGCCTGCGGCCCGCACGGCCAAGCCTGGGCCGCCCCGTGTGGGCGACAAGCCGTCGTCGAGCTCGTTCAAGGACCGAATAGCGGCCTTCAACAAGCCGGCCGCGGCGCCCGTGGCCCCGTTCAAGGCGGCCGCGCCCACGGCAAGCTCGGCCTTTGTCAAGAAGGCCTTTGTTGCTCCGCCGCCCAGCAAGAACGCGTACGTGGCGCCGCCTGCGCGCGACATTGCTCCGCCAAAGCTGTACAGACGAGAAGAAGACGCGGGTCTGCAGCCGGAAGCAGAGCACGACGGCCCTGCCGCTGCCGCTGCCGCTGCCCCTGCAGCCCCCGCGGCCCCTCCAGCCCCTCCAGCCCCTCTAGCCGTCGTGGCCGACGACGCGGCCGAGGTCCAGCCAAAGCCGACGACGCTCAAGGAGCGCATTGCGCTGCTGCAGAAGCAGCAACTGGAGACGGCTGCGCGCCAGGCCGATGCGGCGGCCAAGAAGGACAAGCCGCGGAAGCCGGCCAAGAAGCGGCCGGACGCGGCGGACGAGGCCGAGCCAGACGCGGTGCCGGACACGCCGCACGACTCGCTGCGTGCAGCCCAAGACACGGCCGGCGACGAGTCGGAGGAGGCCAGGCCGCCGCTGCCCGCGCCCGCCCGGGAGCTGGTCAGCGACACCAACGACGCCGATGACTCGGGCGCGGCAGACACAGAAGACGCGCAGGAGACGTCGACCGAAGAGGAGCGGCCGCGGCCCAGGCCAGTCGAGCCGGTGCTGCCGGCCAGAAAGGAGGGCCTAGACGCGAGTCCAGCACGGCCGCGTGCACACGGGCGCGCAGAGTTGGCCGACGACGAGCAGGAGCAGCAGCGGCAGCAGCAGCAGCAGCAGCAGCAGCAGCAGCACGACGAAGGCGGAGCCGAGCACGGCGACCAAGACGAAGCCGAGGAGGAGGAAGAGGATGCGGAAATCCGCCGGCGACGCGAGCTCCGAGACCGCATGGCCAAGGTGAGCGGCGGCATGGGCATGATGGGCATGTTCGGGCCCCCGGGCGGCCTGCCTGCTGCCGCGCCCCCGCGCAAGGCCAAGGCGGCGGCAGACCAGCGCCAGGCCGAGTCTGAGCAGCAGGACGAAGCGGCCAGAGCACGGCCCGTCCCCGTCATGGCCCTCCCCGGCATGGCGCCCCAGCTGCCCAAGCGCCAGGACGACGTCGGTGGCGACGACGATGTCGGTGGCGGCGACGACGAGGGCGGGCACGGCGGGCACGGTGGGCACGGCGACAGCAGCGACGACGACGACGACGACGGCGACGACGGCGATGCCCACGCAGATACCGTGCTGCCCACTCGCCAAGTGCCGGCCGCCGACGCCAGGGCTGCCGATGACGGTGAACCGCTGCCGGCAAAGAGATCGCTCACCGGGCCGTCCGTTGCCAGCGCTGCTTCAGGCGAGTCTCGGAGATCCGAGACAGCGCCGTCGCTGACCAGCGTAGACCGACCAGTGTCGGTGCTGCTGCCGCCGCCGCCGCCTCCGCCGCCAACAGGAGCCAGACCGGGCCATGGCCTTGGCCAGTCTCCGACGTGTGAGTCCTTTCCCATTCTAGTCTGAGTATTATAGGAGCTGATCGTACCAGCACGTGCCGTGCCTCCTCCGCCATCTCAGCCGTATCAGCCGTATCAGCCGTATCAGCCATATCAGTCATCTCAGTCACCTCATCATCCATCTCAGCCATTTCAGTCATCTCAGTCGTCTCAGTCGTCTCAGCCATCTCAGCCAGTTACCAGAATGTCTAGAGACGACGCTGATCCCGATGAGGGTGTCGAGGCCGAGACGCCGCCTCCACAGCCACCGCAAGGCCAGCGCTCCATCCTCACAGCCGCCTCACCGACCTCTGCTCCGCCACTCCCGCCGGCCTTGTCCAGCTCGCCCACCCAAGCTGCCTTTCGGCCTGTGTCTTCGCCGACGGCACGGCCGCCGCCGCCGCCGCCGCCACCAATTCCCCCGCCAAGCCGCGCGCCGACCTCAGACAGCTTCAGCAAGAAGCAGGCTGAAGGCGACCGCGACCACGGCGAGACAGAGTACGACGGCGACTACGACACCGATATTGCATCCTCGGCCAAGCACAAGGACGCGCTGAAGGCCCACAACCGCGACTCGAGCATTGACGACGACGTGCTGACCGACGACGCCACCAAGAGCCCGCGCAGTCCACCCACGCGCGCCATTCCGCCCCTCCCTCCGTCCAGCGGCCAGAGAGAGAGAGATCAGGCTTTGGCGCCGGCGTCGCGAAGATCCGTCGATGCGCCCAAAGCCGCGCCTCCTCCGGTGCCGCCGCCCAGGATTGCTGCTGCTGCTGCTGCTGCCGACGACGACGAGTATGATCCGTACCGATACACGGCTCCTCAGCCGGGCCTGCCCTTTGCACCAGCCACCGCCCCGCAATACGCACCCGCCCTGTCTTCCCCCCGGCCGGGCGGCGGCGGCGGCGGCGGCCATGACGACAACGACAACGACAACGACGACGACAACAACAACGACGACGACGACATGTACGGTGCGCCCAGCCAACCTCCTCGCCCGCCCCCTGCGCCTCTCGACCGACCTGCGCCGCCTCCGCCGCCAATGATGGCTGGTGGCCTGGGAGAGCCGGCTGCAGCACCGGCCTCACAATCGGCCGATGTCAAGCGCCAAGTCACCGCCTCGCGCCGTTCCCTGGACCAGTCGCGCCCCAGCGGAGAGTACGGCGTTATCATGGCCTCGGACATCGACCTCGCCCATTCCTCCTTCTGGTGGACTCAGGACAACTTGCTCCCGCCCGCCCTGCACGGCCGCCATGACTTGCTGTGTGAGATGGAGTCCAGCGCCTCGGCCAAGCGAGCCGGCCGAACCACTGTGAGCAGGCAGGTCTACGTCTTGTATCACGACTACAGCCAGACCACCATCAGCGCCACCTTCGACCAGGCCGACCCGTCGCATGTCAAGCTCGAGCAGAGCCACCAGCGGCCGCCGCCGCCGCCGCGCAAGGACCAGCTCGAGCAGGCATCCCAGTCCTTGGGCGCCGCCATGGCCGCCGCAGCCAGCGCCTACGGTGCCGCAGGTGCCACCGTCGCCGACGGCTCCGCCCACGGCTTCGTCAACGCCCTCTTCCAGCCGCTCAACCGCGCCCTGGGCCCCGTTGGCATTCGCGCCTACGGTGCCCTGGTCTACGCCAATCTCGCCAACGCCTCCACCCAGCAGTTTGACGAGATTCGCGCGGGAGACATTGTCACCTTCCGCAATGCCAAGTTCGCCGGCCACAAGGGCGGTCTGCACCACAAGTACAGCGTCGAAGTCGGCAAGCCCGACCACGCCGCCGTCGTGATCGATTGGGACGGCACCAAGAAGAAGATTCGGGCCTGGGAGCAGCGAGGCGAGGAAAAGGGCAAAAGAGCCAAGGTCAGGGAGGAGAGCTTTCGCGTCGGCGATCTGAAGAGCGGCGAGGTCATGGTGTGGCGCGTCATGAGCCGGGCCTGGGTCGGCTGGGACAAGTCGTAGGCAGACCCAAACACGCGTCGTAGTGGGCAGGCGCACACACACACACACACACACACACACAAGGCTGGGACGGGTCGTCGCAGCAGGCGCACACACACAAGGCTGGGTCAAGTTGTGGTAGACAGACACCCGCCAGCCTGGGCCTGGCTCAGCTGGCACTAGACAGACCGACACAGGCCAGCCCGTGAATTCCACGCCACACTGTCTGATATGCAATTGTCACGACTCGATGACGAGATAGCCTCGTGAATTCCACGCCACACTGTCTGATATGCAATTGTCACGACTCGATGACGAGATAGCCTCGTGAATTCCACGCCACACTGTCTGATATGCAATTGTCACGACTCGATGACGAGATAGCCTCGTGAATTCCACGCCACACTGTCTGATATGCAATTGTCACGACTCGATGACGAGATAGCCTTGTGAATTCCATGCCACGCTGTCTAATATGCAATTGTCATGGCTCAATGACGAGATATGCAATTGTCACGACTCCATGACGAGATATGCAATTGTCATAGCTCTATGGCGAGATATGCATTTGTCGTGGCTCTGACGAGATATGCAATTTTCATGACTCGATGACGAGATAGCCTCGTGAATTCCATGCCACACTGTCTATGCAATTGTCATGACTCTATGATGACATGACCCAATATATGCAATTATCACGACTCTATGACAAGATATGTAATTGTCACGACTCCATGACGAGATATGCAATTGTCATAGCTCTATGGCGAGATATGCATTTGTCGTGGCTCTGACGAGATATGCAATTTTCATGACTCGATGACGAGATAGCCTCGTGAATTCCATGCCACACTGTCTATGTAATTGTCATGACTCTATGATGACATGACCCAATATATGCAATTATCACGACTCTATGACAAGATATGTAATTGTCACGACTCCATGACGAGATATGCAATTGTCATAGCTCTATGGCGAGATATGCATTTGTCATGGCTCTATGACGAGATATGCAGCTGCATGACTCTACTATGACGAGATATGCAATTGTCATAGCTCTATGATGACATGACCTAATATATGCAATTGTCATGACACTATGACGAGATGGCCTAGTATATGCAATTGTCATGACACTATGATGACATGACCTATTATATGAAACTGTCATGACTATATGATGACATTACCTAATATATGCAGTTGTCATGGCTCTATGACAAGATGGCCTAATACATGCAATTGTCATGACTCTACTATGACAAGATATGCAGTTGTCATGACTCTATGACGAGATATGCATGAGATGACTGTCATGACCAAGTTCCACAAGTCACTTGGAGATCGCCCAAAAAGACTGAGCGTAGTCCCAAATCCTGGGGCACATCTTGGAACTTGTAATATTTATGCTTGTAACCGGCACCATGTTACAATGACCTATTATATGCAATTATCATAGCTCTATGATGAGATGTGCAATTGTCACGACTCTATGACGAGATATGCAATTGTCACGACTCTTTGATGACATGACTTAATATATGAAATTGTTATGACGCTATGACGAGATGATTTATGATATGAAAGTGTCATGACGAGATGACGAGATGACCTATTATATGAAAGTGTCATGGCTCTATGACGAGATGCAGTTGTCATGACTCTACCATGACGAGATATGCAATTGTCACGACTCTATGACGAGATATGCAATTGTCACGACTCTATGACGAGATATGCAATTGCCACGACTCTATGACGAGATATGCAATTGCCACGACTCTATGACGAGATATGCAATTGTCACGACTCTATGACGAGAT